>CM068758.1:12284924-12864740 GCA_035084275.1 Hydrolagus colliei | reverse complement strand
GGCGCGGATGTGGGGGAGGAAGGAAAGTTTTTGATCGAACATGATGCCGAGGTTCCTGATTGGCTTTGTGAGGTGGAGAGTGCAGCCTTGGATGTTGAGGCTGGCAGCGCCCGATGTGCGGAGGCACTGGCTTGAGCCGATCAGGAGGGCCTCGGTCTTACTCACGTTCAATTGGAGGAAGTTGTCCCTCGTCCACGACTCGATGTCGGACAGACATGCTGTCAGAACATCGATCGTCTGGGGATTGAGGGATGAGGCAGAAAGGTACAGCTGGGTGTCGTCCGCATACATGTGGAAATTTACCCCATGTCTGCGGATGATGTCGCCCAGGGGGAGCGTGTAAAGGGTGAAAAGAAGGGGACCGAGGACAGAGCCCTGAGGGACGCTGTGGGAAACTGTGCGGGGGTTTGATGAAAAACCGTTGGAAGAAACAAAATGTAAACGATGGGTCAAATAAGAATGGAACCAGTCAAGGACTGTGCCTTGAAGGTTGAGGTGGGAGGAAAGACGTTGAAGGAGGATGGTGTGATCGACTGTGTCGAACGCAGCAGACAGGTCAAGGAGGACGAGGAGGCAGAGGGAGCCCTGGTCACAGGCGGTTATAGGATGTCATTTGTGACCTTGACCAGGGCAGTTTCTGTGCTGTGGATAGGGCGGAAACCTGATTGGAGGGGTTCAAAAAGTGAATGAGTTGAAAGGAAAGAGCGGAGCTGGGAGGCAACCACTCTTTCAAGGACATTGGATAGAAACGGGAGGTTGGAGATGGGTCTATAACTTGATGGTTGCGATGCATCAAGGGAGGGTTTCTTCAGGATAGGGGTGATGGTGGCTGTTTTAAGGGAGGTAGGGACGGTTCCTGAGGAGAGGGAAAGGTTAATGGTGTCAGAAATGAGTGGGGCTAACAAATGGAGCTGGGTGCGGAGGAGGGGGGGTGGGGATGGGGTCCAATGAGCACATGGTGGGTTTCATGGAGGTGATTGTTTTTGTGACTGAAAGCGGGGTGGTGGGGTTGAAAGTGTGAAATGGTGGGTGAGTAGGGGTTGAGGTAGCTGATGAGGGCGCGGAGGTGGAGGAGTGGTGGGGGGAGGAAACCGCAGAGCGGATTTTCTTAATTTTGGACTCGAGGAAGTCCAGCATCTCCTCACAACGAACGTTTGAGGAGAGGATCTGCGAGGTGAGGCGGGGGGGGCGGAGGAGCTGGTTGGTGGTGGTGAAGAGGAGGCGGTGGTTGTCCTTCGCTTCCAGGATTATCCTGGAGTAGAAGGCTGATTTGGCGGTGGCTAGGGCGGAGCGGTAAAACTTGATGCGGTCCAGCCAGATTTGCCGGTGGACCGTGAGGCCAGATTTGAGCCAGGTGCGTTCAACTGCTCTCACTTGGCTTTTGAGGGAACGGAGGTGAGTTGTGTACCACGGTGATGATCGGGAATGGGAGACGGTTTGGGAGGTGAGGGGGGCCAGGGTGTCGAGGGTAGTGGAGAGGGTGTTGTGGAGGGCGGTGGAGGCGGAGGATGGGTCTGTACAAAAAGAATGCCATTGTGGGAGGAGGTCGGAGGTTTCTAGGGCAGAGGTGAAAGTTTGAGGGGGAATCTTCTTCCAGGGCCGGTAGAAGATGGTGGTGGGTTTGGAGGTGGAGGGGGGAGGGATAGAGGTGTTGCAGGAAATGAAAAAATGGTCGGAAATGGCCTTGTCAGTGATGGTGACGCCAGAGACGTTGAGGCCTCGGGTGATCACCAGATCGAGAGGATGGCCGTGGGTGTGAGTGGCAGTGTTAATATGAAGGGAGAAGTTGAAAGACGAAAGTAAAGAGGAAAATTCAGAGGAAATGGGGCAGGAGGGGGTGAAATGGAGGTTGAAATCGCCAAGAATGATAAGGCGATCAGAGGAGGCACAGAGGGAGGTTAAAAGTGAAGAAAAATCTGAAATGAAAATGGGGGAGGGTTTGGGGGGGGCGATAAACTAATAGGATTTTGAAAGAATTGTGGGAGGAGTGAGAAAGGGTGAGCTGTGCAAAAGAGGGGAAGGAGCCGGAGGAATAGGGGGATAGGGCGAGGGATGACTTTGAAATGAGGAGAGGGAAAGGTTAATGGCCACGACGGTTGGGTCGAGGAGCATGGTGGAATGTGTAGTTGGGTGGTGTGGCTTCAACAAGGGGGAAAGTGTCGCCTGGGGTGATCCAAGTCTCCGTCAGGGCCATGATGTCAACGTTCTCATCAAGGATGAGATCGTTGATGGCTAGGGTCTTGTTACAGACAGAGCGGACATTTTGGAGGCCGATGCGGAAAAAACAGTTGGCCGAGGGGTGTGAGGGGGGACTGGGATGGTCGGCAGGGAGGGTGGGGATCTGAATAAGGGAGGAGAGGTTGACCCCCGGGTTTGTGTCCGGTGGGGCTGGCGGTGATGGTGGGGGACAGGGCACTTGGTGTGACTGCTATTGGACAACCAACGCCGAGTGCCACGGTGAGCCCGACGGAGGATTCCAATACTGGAACAGAGGGAAGCGGTGGGAGGGTTGAACAGGGACAGTAGGCGAGGAGCGCAAAGAGAAAAAAGGGTAGAGAAGGAATAACAGAGAGGGGGGGTTGGGGGGAAAAACTTGAAAAGGGGGAGGGAAGCTCGGGTCATGGCGGCAGCCATATTGCGCACGCGGGGGACCAGGAGCGAAGGTCAATGGGGCGGCATCATCCCAAGGGACTCTGGTATGAACTTCACCGACTCTGTGTTGAGAGCAGTCAACCTGCTCCTAACATGGTTCAGGGCAAGTCTCACAATGACATCGTCTGTGGGACACTACCCTGCTTCAGGGGCGCTATATAAATTTGTCAACCTGTGCTCAGCAAGCTCCACCCTGCTCCGCACCCTCCCCACCATCGTTGGCTGGGCCATCAGCCTCTCCGCTCCCATTCTGTGGAACTCCACTCCGCGTTCTCTTCTCCTTGCTCCTTTCCTTGCCTCAAGACCCTCCTCTTCAACCGCACCTTCAATCACCCTCCGACCATCACTACCCTGCTTCCTTCTATCCTTCCTGATCCCAACACCCCCCCCCCCCCCAAATCCACCCCACCGACTGTTCAGTGCCTCGGGATGTCTTCCCAACATGAAATGAGCTCTACTTATTAATTTTGTACGGTATTGGAAATGAAAGTTGTTGAAATTCACCCCCTCAACAATCCCTGCAGGTGATGTGAGTCACATCCACCATGATCGTATTGCAAAATGCTTTGAAACATTCATGTGAAAAGTACAATTCCTTGTACATGATACAACAACAAAATTACACTTGAATAGCGCCTTTCATGTCAGGAGGACGTCCCAAGCGCTGACAGTGGCTTGATGTCAAAAGGTCTGGAAGCGCTTCACAGGATTTACGGTAAAATGGAAAGTGTTTTTCACTAGTGACATTTAAATTGGGCGTTTAAAATGATAAATTGGTCTGATAAGCTAAATACAAATAATAATAATAATAATCCTTGCATTTGTTATAGCACCTCACCATGTCATTGAGACATCTCAAAGCATTTTGCTGAATATACTGTAAAGTGAATTAATTTTGCGGGTGAAAAGCAGCAGCCAATTGCTCACAGTAAATGTCCCACGAACAAACGCGGAATGAGTGGCAAGTTGTATTTGGGGGGAATGTTGGCTGGGATATGTGTTGAAGATAGCCAGGCAACCTTGTCAGTTGCTCAGCTTGTTTTAATGAGTTGCAGCCTCTGGAACTTTGCTGTGTTTTACAGGCTTGCAGCGAGAGCTCCTATGACGCACTCTGCTCGTGTGATTTCCTCTGCGTGTTGGCACATTCAGGCTGAATGGTTAAACAATCGAACAAATGTAATATCCTGATACTGTAACAGGAGCCTCGCGACCTCCAGCCCAACTCTCTCGGGATATAAACCCAGCACAGAGTCACTGCCAGATTTGGACGCAAACCAGTTGGATGAAAAGATCAATCCTGGGGCCACAGAAACCCAAGTTTAAATCCGACACATCCTCTGTGCAGACATGGTGAACGAGAAACAGGATCTTTGCACTGTATGGGGAAAGGCACTGTTAGCTCATGTATTTGGAAATACAGTCGCCCACAATCCAGCATTAGGGTTGCTACATAAATGTGAGTTGTGTTATTATTATTGCGTTGTGGCATAGATTTATTCCCAGGTAGGGCAATACCCATAGCAAGCTTCCTTACTCCACACACCACAGTTTACCTGGCAATAAGTAGGAACCCGGTTGTTAAATCTATTAGCGGGTTGCTTTCTGGGGTAATAATCCCTCATAAAAACTGTGGTCACTCCAATCCACGGTTGTTAGTGGGACACTGCTGTGCACAATTGGCTGCTGTGTTTCACCCACAAAATACAGTTAACCTACTTTACAATATATTCCATGAAGGACTTTGAGACGTCCCAAGGCACTCTCTCAAAAGCAAGGATTATTATTATTACAAATACAGATTATTACAGATTGTTGTGAAGCACGTTGACCCATTTTCCTACTTGAAAATTCCTTCACATGTGCAGCTGTTTTTTGTTGTTTTTGACTAAGGCTGGATACATCTAAGAAGTCCAGACCAGGGCACGTATATTTTGGGGATTACACAGGTGGAAAAAATAAAGTCAACCTTTAGCTGTTAACGAAACACTCCATTTTATTTTACTTCCCGACTTTGCCTTTCCTAAACCTTTCTTACACTGGGATCTCATCCCGTAAACAGAACAGCATCCGTCTGAACGCTCACATCACATGCAACAATGACGGACCCAATCCCACCAAGCTCTATGCGGCCATCAGGCCCGCCCTCCGTTATCTGAAATGCAGTTCAGCCACATTTACTATACTATCTGCACAGACAAGGGGCTGGACAGAGAAGGGATATAGGGTTGGATCATTTTCAACAGACAAAGTTAAGAAAGAACATACTGTACACTTAAATTATTCTTGCATTAGATACGACATTTTAGCATGTTGTCACATGGTTTCGAAATATTTTTATAGCATTCAATGTTAAGTGTATTTGTAGGAAAACTAGCAGTTTTGTAGTGGAATTATCAAGTTAAAACAACAACAAAATTGCACTTGTATAGCACCTTCACGTCAGGAGGACATCCCAAGGTGCTGGACAGTTACTGCTTTAGACCCGA
The DNA here is from genome assembly GCA_035084275.1 of Hydrolagus colliei. Classification (NCBI taxonomy): domain Eukaryota; kingdom Metazoa; phylum Chordata; class Chondrichthyes; order Chimaeriformes; family Chimaeridae; genus Hydrolagus; species Hydrolagus colliei. The sequence goes on along the minus strand of CM068758.1, from coordinate 12,859,602 downwards.
GCTGAGGACGGAGGGGGTGGGGGGGGGGGGGGGTGATAAGGAGTTGCCGATGGGTCCATGGAAGAGGAGAGGCTTGAGGTGAGACTTGAAGGAGGCCACGGAGGGGGCGAGGCTGCGGATGGAGTTTCAGAGGTTGGGGGCAGAGTGGCTGAAGGCTCGCCCGCCAATAGTTGGGCGGGTGGGTCGGGGGACATAGAGCAGGCCAGAGCCTGCTGAGTGGGGAGGGCGGGCATGTAGGTAAGGGGATAGGAGGTCACGGATGTAGGGTGGGTGAGGTTGTGGAGGGCTTTAAAGGTGAGGACCAGGATCTTGAATTGGATGATGGTGAACCAATGGAGTCGGGTGAGGATGGGGGAGATGGGATCACAGAGTTTGGAATGGTAGAGGACACGGGCCACAAAGTTTTGTATTACCACTAGCCTGTGGAGGGAGGAATTGGGAAGGCCGACCAGCAAAACCATTGTATAGTCGAGCCGGGATGTAATGAAGGCGCGGATGAGGGTTTCAGTGGCTTTGGGGTTGAGGTAGTGGCGGAGTCGGGCAATGTTGCGGAGATGAGGAAAGGCAGAGAAAGTCATTGCTTGGATGTGGGGGAGGAAACACGGCTGAGGGTTGAACAAGACACCTAGGTTCCTGACTGGCTTGGTAAGGTTGAGTGAGCAACCATAGAGGCTGATGCTGCCAGTGCCTGATGCAAGAAGGTGCTGGTGTGAGCCAATCAGGAGGGCCTCTGTCTTGTTGACATTGAATTGTAGAAAGTTAGCTCTCATCCAGAACTTGATGTCTGACAGACAGTTTGTTAGGACAGTGGTAATCCTGGAGTAGAGAGTAGAGGCAGAGAGATAGAGTTGGATGTCATCCATATACATGTGGAAGTTAACCCCATGTCTGCAGATGATGTCACCAAGTGGGAGCATGTAGATGTTGAAAAGTAGGGGGCCAAGGACAGAGCCCTGGGGGACGCCACAGGTGACAGTGCAGGGGCCAGAAGAGAAACCGTTGGTGGCGACAAAGTGTAGGCGATGGGAGAGGTAGGAGTCGAACCAGGCAAGGGCAGGTCCACGGATATTGAGGAGGGAGAAGTGGGAGGATGGAATGGGAGGAAAGGTAAGAGGATAGAATGGTCGACAGAGTTGAAGGCGGCGGAGAGGTCGAGAAGGACGAGTGAGCCCTGGTCACAGATGTTAAGAATGTCATTAGAGACTTTGACCTGCTGTGGGCAGCACGGAATCCAGATTGAAGGGGTTCGAGAGAGCGGCGGGAAAGGAAGGAGCAAAGCTGGAAGCAACGACTTGTTCCAGCGCCTTGGGAGAGGAATGAGAGGTTGTAGATGGGGCGATAATTAAAGAGTAGGGTTGGGTCGAGATTTTTTTTTAAGATGGGGGTGATGACGGTAGTTTTTAAGAAAAGTGGGGATGGTGCCGGCGGATAGGGAGAGGTTGATGACATCAGTTAAAAAGGGGGCTAGAAGATGGAGCTAGGAGATGAGGAGGGAGGTGGGGATGGGGGTCTAGGGAGCAGGTGGTGGGTTTCATTTTACAGAGAACAGAGGAGGGGGGGGGGGGGGGGGGGGGGGGGAAGAGATAGGATGAAATGTGGGTGGTGGGAGAGAGATGGATCCTGGGAGAGGCAGTGGAGGATGGGGTAGAGGTGGCTGAACAAATCTTCTCGATGGAGGCGGTTGGTGGTGTCTCAATGCTAAATATTAATGTTTGCATTTGATGTAGTGTCTTATCACATCGTTGAGATAAGGTGTGTATCAAAGTATTGTAAAGTGGATTTACTATATTTTGTGGATGAAATGCCTCAGCCAATTGCACACAGTAGTGTCCCACAAACAGCTGTGGATTGTTACCTGCCAATTGACTAACAACAGGGATCCTACTTACTGCTATATAAACAGAGGCAAAGTAAGAAATGCTAGGTAAACAATGTTTTCATGGAACATGGATGCTGATGCTTTCGGTGCCTGAGGTGCAGAGGCCCAACCAATCAGAGGACCTTGGTCTTGCTGACATTCACTTGTAGAGTTGTTCTCTCATCCAGGACTCGATGACTGATGCCAGTTGTCCTGGAGTTGAGGGTGGAGGCAGAGTTAGGTGTCATCCGCGTACATATGGAAATTTACCCCATGTCTGCAGATGATGCCACCAAGGGGGTGCATGTAGAGGTTCAAGAGGGGACCGAGGACAGAACCCTGAGGGATGGGTAGCGATCAGACTGTGTGTGTGTGGGGGTGAGATGGGGAGGGAATGGCAGGTGGAAGGGCAGAGGCAGCTGAACAATTTCCTTTGAATTTGGAAATCCAGCATCTCCTCAGTCAGAATTTGAGAGAATAGGCGAGGCGTGGAGGGGTTGTCGACGGAGGAGCCCATTGGAGCCAAAATCATTAGTCCGAATGTTTAATAGTAATTGCTTGGGTAACGTTCCTTAGGCCATTTAATTGAAGGAATGCAATTCACCAGGGAATTAATGCAGTTATAGACTTTGCCCCATCATGGTACCTGTTGACATCATGTAGCAAACAGCCGCTTCACAAATGCGTTGATAAACCACTTCGGTCTCCAGTGCAAAAATTGTATAATTGTTGAGGCAAAATATTGAAATTAAGCACTTTCCCTTCTTACTATGAACTATTTAAACCGGTGCGACTGGAATATACCCCCAAAGACCTCCTCACTAAAGTGGTAATTGTGGAATATTATATCCTGTTTTGTGCTCAGCCAGTTCCTTCTCTGTGATGTGCAATCACGTCAGAGGAAACAGATGCCACCAATTCTAAGTTGTCATGTTGAGCAACCACATGGCATTGAGGAATACTCATACTCTAATCCTAATGAGCTTTTCTTTAATTTGGATATACAGGAAATGGAAACTCTTATTAAACAAGGCAATAAGGAATCAGATCCTCACAAAATGCAGTTTTCCATGAATCTTTCACGCTTTAATAAAAGTTTGAATAAAAATCTTAAACTAATCCTGCGGCATGAAAAATTGTATATGAATTGTGTTTTCCCCACAGCATTTTGTTAACATTCAGCTTTCATTAAACTGCACAAACATTTGACATAATTAACTGCAGTCCTCTCGCTTTGACATCAGGAAGCACCAATTAGGTCCTTTCCCATCCACTTGAACACACCATCAGTTTCCATCTACAAGTAGCAAATCCAGCCCTCCACACCCAAGCCAAACTGTTGCTTGTTCAGCAATTGTTGTTCTGAAATAACAACAGCAACAACTTAAACTTATAAAGCGCCATTCACGTCGGGAGGACGTCCCAAGGCGCTGCACAGGAGGCGTGTGACCCGAGCTGAGAGGGGAGTGTTTGGGAAGGGGTGAAACACGAAGGGGAGGTCGAAAAATTCGGGGTGGAACAAAAGGCACGATCGAAGAGGAAAGTCTTCAAACCGGCCTTGAAAGAGGAAAGGGAAGAAACAAGGCGGAGGGATTGAGGGATGGAATTCCATAAGGTGGGAGCGGAGAAACTGAAGGCCCGGCCTCCGATGGTGGGGCGGTTTGGGCGGGGGGCTTGGAGCAGGCCAAGACCTGCTGAACGGAGGGTCTGGGTGGGCGTGTAGGGGGAAAGTAGATTGGTTAAATAGGGCGGGGCAAGGCCGTGTAAGGCCTTGAAGGTGAGGACGAGGATCTTGAACTCGATCCTCTGGAGAATGGGGAGCCAGTGGAGACGGACGAGGGTGGGGGTTATATGGTCGCGGAGGCGGGTGCGGGATAGTACACGGGCTGCAGAGTTTGGGATGACCTGCAGCCTGTGAATGGAGGAGCTGGGGAGGCCGACTAGGAGTTTCCGTAGTCCAGCCGTGAGGTGATGTACGCGTGCACGAGTGTTTCAGCAGTGTGGGGGGTAAGATAATTGCGGAGCCTGGCAATGTTGTGTTGGTGGAAATAGGCGGTGCCGGTCAAGGCACGGATGTGGGGGAGGAAGGAGAGTTTATGGTCGAACGTGATGCCGAGGTTCCTGACTGGCTTTGTGAGGTGGAGAGTACAGCCTTGGATGTTGAGGCTGGCAGCGCCCAATGTGCGCAGGCGCTGGTTTGAGCCAATCAGGAGGGCCTCGGTCTTGCTCAAGTTCAATTGGAGGAAGTTGTCCCTCGTCCAGGACTCAATGTCAACATCGATGGTCTGGGGGTTGAGGGATGAGGCAGAAAGGTACAGGTGGGTGTCGTCCGCATACATGTACTGACTTCAGTGTACACAAAAACTGCTAGGTGTTACAGGGCGTGTGCAAGGACCTAATTAGTGCTTCCTAACATCAAAATTAGAATACTGTAGCTATATTTATATTATATACTAATTATATTTATATCACAATTGTGCAGTTCAATGAAACTGAATTTTAACCAGATGCTGGATGAGACAGGTTTGAGTGCCACAAGATACAACTGATTAACTTTTATAGCCTGAATGTTTCCATTTGGTTCATTTCAAAGGTCTTGTCCTGGACTGAAACAGTCAAATTGAGCCAAACATTTTATTGGTGCATTTGGAATGCAAATAAATGTGTTTTTGGAAGTGTAGCATCTGTGCCACCAAATGGCCACTTTGTGTACTGCGCGACCATCCACAAGATTAATATACAGTACATAGTCCAATACTGTAAACCTCACATTCGATGTAGTCCTTTTCTCGCTAGAAGAAAGTCTCAAAGCACTTCAATGGATATATTTTAAACCTTTGTGGGGCAAAGGCAGCAGTAAATTTATGTACAGCAATGTTCAGTTCATATACCTTATTCGGACAAATGGTTGGTGGGTTCCACAAAGCCACCAGTTCTGTCCACATGGAACAAAGAACTGATAATACATGCACTTCATGCTTCAGCTTCTCCCCCACTCCAAATTTTCACCCACTGTCACCAGCTAAGCCTTCAGCCACTGCGCCCTGCTTACCTATACTATGCAAAGAAAGAGTTAATATAAAATATTAACTGTCTTGTGATAATGGTGGGTTATGCTCTTTGATTGCGATCAGCGAAACAATTGTTTTACATCTAAATTGCACACATTATTTCAACAATAAATAAAAGTAGTTTCCCTTATGGGAGGAAAGGTAGTTTGAGATCTATAGTGTTTAATGTGTAGACTCTGCCTTCAAAAGATACATCAAGGAATAAATGAAAATGCCATATATATTGGTCTAAATCTACTTTTATAACATTCAACAATACAGAAAAATCTGCAGGTGTATCCAGAAACACGTTTTGTAAAGTTAAAACTGCTCAAACAAAAAAGAAAACCAATCTAATAACGAAGGAATCTCACTTTGTCAGGGCACAAAGCAGATGCAACGCTCTTTTATAGAAAATTTTATTCAACATACAACATTATCCAGCAAAAAGGCAATATACAGGGAAGGATTTCATACACTGCTACGTGAAGAAATTTTTCAAAGAGGGAAATTAAAGTTGTGAATTGCAGATTCTATATTTACTGAACTCAACTAGACACGCTGCTGCAATTAGCTTTAAAAAAAGGTTGAAAAACTACACACAATGAATATCAACATCAGTGACTTTACCTGCAGACTCCTCCTGTGGGAATTTCATCCTTCGAGTGTTAAATTGTACATGTTCATCATTAAATATACAATGTGTATTTTTCTTTAAATTTTTTTACAAAGTCAACAGCTTACTACTTACGTTATCGAGCATGCCCTCTGTGCTATAAAGGCTGTGTATGTGTGTGTGTTTTTTGTCATGTATAATTTTTCACATCTCACCATGACAAAAAGAGAACACGTTCAAGATTTCTCGACTTTGCCCTTTCCAGCCATCGTCTTTTCCACGGTTTAAAAACATTTGCCCACAGTAAAGGCAGCAGAGTAACCCCTACAACCACCCCCTCCCCCTCCCCCCCCCCCCCAACTACTCCAGCCAGTCACCATCAGCAAATACTAATGGCTGTAGCATCAAAATAAAACAAGCTTAGCCAGACCTACAAACTTGCACCAGGCAGGATACAATGAGTATGGATTTATTATTATTGCCAAGGTGTTCTACAAAGAGTATGGGATGAACAAAAAACCCAGATCATGTTTTAAAATAAATCAAAGACCACATTCAGCTGGGAAAATAATGTATCTCCTTAATATTAAGTGCCAACACCGTGCAACATGAAGTACAGACACCATTTATTAATGCTGTGAATGGTGGAGGTGTTTACAAATTCACAAAAATTCTGAATTCATCCAAACTACCAAAATAAAGAAAAAACTATCCAAATGACTGTAAACATGAACATGCCAGCTGCGTCGAGCGCTTGTCAAGGTTTTTTTCCCCCACAACACTTTCAATTAGCAGCCAACCAGAGATGAGAATCCTATGCCGTCTGCTGTGGGTTGGTTATCTAAAGGCATGGAACCGTTTAGCAAATGACTAGCCGTTTTCTTACTACTCAGCTCCTTCATTCACTATGCTGCCATATTCCTGCCACAACATTTTTTTTTAAACCTAAAAACAAGCAAGAATTCACACCCAACTGCAACGCTCTTTCAAAAAGGATAAAACCATTTTCATCTTTCCATCTGGAAAATAGGCAGTCAATAGATTACAGAGAAGCCAAACTGAACAGCCTCAACAAAATAAAATTAGCATCAGCAGCAAATCCTGTCGCTGAAGACTTCTGACAAGGTGCACATGTACCAAAGTTCATTTTTTACTGTTGTTGAATGAGTGCACAGTGTCTTGTAAATTTTTTTTTTTAAGACACATAATGCTGACTAAGTCAGGTGTGTTGGTGTGTCAGTTGTGAATTTTGATCGCCTTTTCCAGGTATGCATAGCGACTTCGCTTTGGGGCTTTATTGAAGTGATCAAGCCCTAACCATGGTCTTGGCTGAGACATATTACCTGGGAACAAAAGTGGAAAAAATTAACACTTGGAAAAAGGTGATTAATTAATTAAACTTGTGTAAAATTCCGACACCTTAAACTCAAAGAACTAAATTTATCTTTGGAAGAAGAATGTACTGTTGGTTAGAACCCAACACACACCCTGGGCTCTTGCCAACCTGCGCCTAATACTTTCCAGAATTAGGTAAGCAGGATGTGTCTCTCCAGGGAGACTGCACATTCCATTCCAACAACCTTTCTCTGGGTTTCTCATGATTTCCATGTGGGATGCATGGATTTCTCAGTTTGGTTTGGATACTCTTAGGGCTGGTGATGGGTTTCCACATGTGTCAAGACACACAGCTGGCTCCTTAATACAACAACAACAAAATTACATTTATAGGGGGCCTTTCACGTAGGGAGGACGCCCTCAATAGACAGCAACATTCACATCAGTGGGCAGAAGCCAGATAATTTTGAAGAGTAGAGTATCTAAGATATCAGTTGCATTGAATTTAAGTGGGATGGCCTTCAATAGTGTTGTATGATTCGGAGATAAATACATTTAAGGTTACAGTGATACAGCATGGAGAAAGGTTATTTGGCCCAACTAGTCCTTGGTGATTTATAATCTACACAAACTCTATATAGTGTACCCTCCTATTTCCTCCACCTCTGCCCCTCCAATCTCCCTTCTCCCAGTGTGTCTGCAATGAGAGATTCATCTCTACATTTATGTGTGTGATTTTGAAAGCAAGCCTCTTTAATTCACACATTATTTAAAGCTCTCAAATGCTAAGCCTTTACCCAATGTATTCAGCAATTCCTCAATTTGCAGAATTCAGTATTTTGTAAAACATTAGAATCATAGAATCATAGAATTTTACGGCACAAAAGGAGGCCATTCGGCCCATCTAGTCTGTGCCGGCTCTTTGAAAAGAGCGATTCAATCCCATTGCCCTGCCCGCTCCCCATAGCCTAATAGACCCGTTCTTCCTAAATAAAGATCTAATTCCCTTTTAAAAGTTGTTATCGAATCAGCCTCCACCACCTTTTCAGGCAATGCATTCCAGATTCGAACAACTCGCTGAGTGAAAAAAATTCTCCTCAGCTCCCCTCTACTGTGCCTTGAAACTATTTTAAATCTGTGACCACGAGTCACAGATTCACCCACGAGTGGAAATAGTTTTTCTCTATTTGCCCTGTCGAAACCCATTATACCATGAAAACAATTTTGATTCTGTAGTGAATTCCTGTTTGTCCACAAGATTTTTAAATACAACCAAAATGATTAGTCTCATTACACTTGTGATCAATGAACTTATTCACGCATTTCCCCTGAAGTTCCTCTCAAATGATGCAAGCTTTAATAGTCACATCTCTTTGCATAGCTTTTGTAAGGTTTTAGGCTGATTCTAGCTGCTGATTCTGTACATTTATTTCAGTTTTAAGAGAGAGAGCAGATATTTCTGGTAAAAACTCTTCATTTATGCCTGTGATTTCAACATTTGCATAACTTGTGGCGGAATCAAAAATTCAATTCACGTAACTTTCTCAAGATACAGAAGGTGAGTGGGATCCATAAGAAACCCACAAATATGTTTCACACATTAATAATCATAATAATCCAACATTCTTTTCATGGAATCTACCTGGAACAAGACTCCTGTTAGCATGATTGAAAATGGAATTTAAGTGTCATGCCTGTGGAGCTATTGTTTTTGAATTGCTGGCTTTAATTCACACACAACAAACAATGCTGGATGGAGGTTGTGCAACCTTGATGTCTGGAAATCTGGAGCTGGGCACTTGAATTTGGGGAACGGTTCCACAGAGAGAATAGCTAAATGGCTATTCAGTGAGCAGAAGTGAGCATCAACTGGCCTGGGAACCAGTAGCGAAACCCTACCGTGCCATTATTCTCATTGCTTCCAAACACAAACTCCAACAGTTGTCTCTGGATAGTGATAGCTCTGGCTGATCCCTATTCCCATCACAGGGCACTGAGGCCAATAACAAACAATCCTGCTCCAGCCTCAGCTGTGAGAAAACAAAAGCACGGATTGTAAAATCAAAACAATGGTGATTTCCTCTGCAGTGGCTCTGCTAGTAACTGGATAGCATTGACGAGCCACCAGGAAACCTCAGCAGGTTGTAAATCATGAGTTGTAGACAAGTAGTTCACTAGAACTCATCATTCCCATTTTGTCCTCTTGCCTAGTTTGAATATGACACCAGAAAATATCACACCAAAGGTTAGTAAATTACCAATAAACACCCCTATTGCAAAAGATGTGTAAATTTACAGAGAACATATGGTCTGTCACTGCTGAACAAAAACTGAACAGTGAGTACAGAAAACAAGTACTTCAAAAACCAAGTTGGTTATTCTTATTTACAATGAACATCTTCTATACCATTGGCTGTGAAAAGTTCCAAAGCATTGGTCGTGATGGTCAATGAAATGTCAAAACCTCTTCTAATTCCTTTGTTTTGGCGATCAGCTTTATTTCCTTGAAATTGATTGTAATGTCACGAAAATAACCATCCTCCAAAATGAAACTAACCGTTACCAATGTGTAATTGCACTATATCTATGCTGTTGAACACCTACTTACATGGAAGCACTCAGACATGTCCACACACACAAACACACACACAGTTTAACTGTCTTTAGTCTCGAGAGCTTACCAGTTAACTGTAGAGAGTCTGGAACAGGCCAGTCTTCTGCAAAAAAAGTCACGGCAATAAAACACCCACAAAGGTAACCCTCACTGCTAATCTAGAATATTATTATTCTTAAACATTTGAACCCTACAGGTTATTTTCGTAAAATTACGCAGTCAATTTGACAGCATTTGTACATCGATGTTCAAACCAACTCATTGTCAACAGTGACAGTAAATTTCCAACTACTCACTGGGCTGTGGCTCAAAATCCTTCAGGTTGATCTCGTATTCATCTTCGTTTATGTACTGGTGTCGACCCATCATCACAATGGCAAACTTGAACTTGAAAAGAAAAAGCATTAAAACTAAATTCAAAGGAACAGCTGAATACAACAATAAACTCCGCTTCACATTGCCTCTGTTGATGTTCTTGCGCGATTACGTTGCTGATACATAGGGAACATATTCATTTAACGTTGCGACGTTCGCTATTACGTTGTCAGAGCTGCCAACCTTTTTTAACAAAAAAAAGTACTCCTGAAGCTAAAAACAGTATTTTGTAGTAAAAAAAAGTATTTTCCCCAGAACTTACTGGTACTTAACGAAAAAATTACAGCGCGCAAAGATGCCAAGTAAAATGGGACTTCAAAACTCCTTGTTAAGCAAAAATTGCGTTAAGTGGGAGGTCCCTTCTGTGTTTCCGTATATGAAAAAAAACGTTCCCAGTAATGCCTTGTGCCCAGCCTATCGCTAACATTTACAGTGTATCAGCGACGGCATAAGGTAGGTAGCACTGCTATTGAAGGCAGGGAGAGAGCGTTAAAGAGAAAGAGACTGAGACAGAGAGAGAGACTGAGTAAGATTGTGACAGCCAGAGACTCAAAGAGAGAGAGAGAGAGAGAGAGAGAGAGAAAGAGAGAGCACGACCGAGACAGACAGAGCGAGGGAAAGAGAGAGAGAGAGAGAAATACAGAGAGAGACTGAGAAAGAGAGAGACAGAGAGAAGGAGAGATAGACAGACAGAGCATGGAATTTCCAAAATTCGGATTTTCCAAAAAACTTATTTTACCAAGAAACATCGTACTGCCGTATTTACTTCAATTTACCGTACTAAATACGGCAAAAACGTACTGGTTGGCAGTTCTGCGTTGTTCGACAGCGTGGAAAGGGGGCCAACAGTGCTAGGAGAGAGTGAGGTAGGCAGGCAGTCGGGGAGTGAGTGAGTGAGCCGGGCAGGCAGTCAGGGAGCGAGTTCGTTTTTTTTAAATAGAAAGTTTTGATGAAAAATGTCCAAAAGAACCGAATTCTTATGGGAAAAATGTGTTCGCTTAACATTGTTTCGCTTAAAGTTGCACATTTCGAGAACCAAACTACGACGTTAGTCGAGGAATACCTGTACTTTAAAACATCAACTTCCCAGACGTTTGATATTCTTATGTCAATTATTACAGGAATATTTTATTCTATTGTCTTCAGCTTTTCCTCCTTTGAAATAAGAAAATCCAGATGTTTAACAAAAAAAGCTGTTATTCCAAAGACTACTTTACCTTCTCAAATTCCTTCTCCTGGATTTCAAGCATGCTCTGAATTCGTTTCATTACCTCTCTGAAGGGTTCACTCTAAAATTTGCAAAACAGCAATAAGAACAACATTTATCCACAAGTTTCATCCAATATATTACCCTTTCAACTTTGCAAACCACATGGCTTCCCATTGACAATAACATGCCGTTTTAGCTGATTATAGACTCCTGCAGTTACCCCAACACACACTCTGGGCCCCCAAGCCATAGCTCTCGCCAACCTGCACCTAATAGTTTCGGGAATGAGGTAAGCAGGGTGTGTCTCTCAAGGAAGAGTGGGCTTTGCATTCCAACAATCTATGTACAGAATTCTCTGTTTGGTTTCGATACCCTTTAAGCACGGTAATGAGTTTCCTCATGTGTCAGCCACTTGGCTGACCAAGAATAAATGAAAAAAATGTAGGTAACTGGTATCAAACGAGTCATCCTGTGAGGTATCTGACAAGGTTTGGCATCCTACCTGGGATATCCGGAGCAAGAACGGAATTCCAAAAGTGCCAAAAACCTCTTTGTGGAAATGTGCGATTGGGATCAACAGCTCATTCTCTTTGTCAAAATCAATCTGATCTGTTGGGACCTCCTTAAAAACACAAAAATAGGTTCAAACATCACCGACTGGACAACATCTTTTTTGAAACCTAAGACAAGTCACCAAACAGCTTGCTATTGTTTGCAAAACGTACCTCTATCCTGAATGTGCGGCTCGTTGCTGGAGATAAACATTCTAACAACTCATCTTCTTGATGGACTCCAATTATTTTGTAGCTTACAATTTCTAGTAGTCTGTAATAATAGCAGACAAGAATACTGTTGGGAGTTGTCATGAGTTTTGATTTTCTGTAGAATCCAGTTTCTTACACTGCCCACCTTCAGTCATACTTCAGATAATGATATTAACATCAAACCTTCAATCAGAGCAGCACTGAGGTTCCTCTCGCAGATTTTAAAAGTGCATTTTATTAACTCAGAAACTGGACTCTAACTGGCTTAATAACAGGTGCGCCTAATCAGCTCCTAATGTGTGTAAGAATAACCCCAAATAATTGCAAACTAATTATGAATTTAAAAATAAGATCCAAGCACGGTGAGTGTACCACCCAGCAGTAATCCATGGGAACGCATATAATCATTAACATTTATCAACTTCTAAAGAGGGAACAGTTTAATGGGGAGTTTTTTTAAAAAAAAATCCAAATAATAACAATTGCATTTGTTATAGTGCCTGGTCATGCTGTTGAGATGTCTCAAAGCGCTTCACTAAAGTGGTTTACTATATTTTGCGGCAGCCAATTGCTCATAGTAATATCCCACAAACAGTCATGGATTTTTTGAGTACGAATTGATGATCAGAACAATACAGCATGTGTTAATGTTACATTGCAGATCACACCATTCAGATGCTTACCTCAGTTTGCTGGATCCTTTCTCTGACAATTCTACAGCCTTCTTACATTCTTCCAGCAAATCACGGACACATCCATGCTTGTCTGGATATAGTGTTATCTCCTGTAAGATAATTCTGGTCTTGTCAGTTAGCTGAATACTATACAATTAATTCAGCTAAAATAGTTAACTGATGCCCTTAGGTGACAAGTCTTTAGCAGTAATGAAGCAATTCTGGTTACTCATTGGCTGCATACTGTTTGAGCCAAGACTTGACTCACGCTATATCACAATTTTCATATGCACTGGCTTCTCTCCAACGACTACTCAAGAGAAAGTTAATAATAATAATAATAATAATGCTTGCATTTGATATAGCACTTTTCATGTCTTCTAGACTTCGCAGTACTTCACAGCATATACTGTAAAGTAAATTAACTTCATTTGTGGGTGAAATGCAGCAGTCAATTGTGCACAGCAGTGTCCCACAAAAAGTAATGGAAGTGACCAATTTATTATTGTTTTTCTTTTGAGGAATTATTATCAGGCGTGTGGAGTAAAGAAACTTGCCCACGGTTTTGCCCTGTCGGGAATCCAACCCAGGTCTCTCGCTTGCGAGGCGAGCGCTCAAACCACTGAGCTACAGGACTAATTATTTACAATCCTAGACTACGGGTACTAAAGATTACTTGACTTTAGGGTGTCAGGGAAGAGATCAAAGTCCAACCCTGTCCTCAATCATTAGTCACTTTCTAAGAATCAGAAATACGTCAGTCTCCAGAAAAGCTTGAATTCTTTTGCGCAAGTAGGAAAAAAGGTTGACAAAAACGACTCACCCCTGAGTGAGATAAGATTTATACTGAAGCAAGGTTTCTGAAGGAACTTTCCCTGCTAGATAACTGGTGACACCCCACTATATGCATTGAGGGACCAATGAATTAACTGTGGACATCCTCAAATTGTTTCTATTATTGTGAATTTTAAAGTTGAAACTGAATTTAAAAACAAATACATTTCACAACAAAATTACTTTAGTCTGCACTCATAAATCATTAGATTTTAATGTGGTGAGTGGAGTGACTTACCTCTTCCCTGAAGCTGCTGTTCAACCATATACACTTGAAACTGCGTCTGTTTTCAAAGTCTGTGATCTTCATTTTCAACTGCAAAAATAATCTTTCAATATTACTGGAGAAAACTACTGTAAAATCTGCAAATAATACCCAAGATTAAAGCTAGATTAATTGTAGCTGATGAAAATAGTCTGTCAAATTTACACGTTATAAACTACAAATTTAGATGGGTAAGAGTCAAACCTTCAGATCCCTGCAGAGCTTATAAATTACAAGAGACTAGTTTGCAATTTGATTAAAAGGTTTGGAATTTAATTCTCTTGGCATATAGTATCCCTACTATATGCCATTCTCTTGGCATATAGTATCCCTACTATATGCTTATCTAAAAACACACCAAGGAAAGTCAATTTATACCATTTTAAAGTCTTTCTTTCAAAGCAGTTTTTCCTCCATCACCACTACCCCCACCCCCTCCCTCACTCAAGACTTATTTGCATCTCTTATTTGCAACTTCACTTAGTTGCGTGGGAGCAGCAGGAGAGACCAGAAAGAGAGAAAAAATTAGGCATTTCATGGAGACAATTTTTTTTATGGCATGGTTTAAATTCCGTAAAAACTCCTCCCATACAAGGGCATCTACAAAACTGAAATAGAGCTACAGAAGGTAGAATTGTGTCAATCTTCATAGCTTTGAAGATTTAAAATTGGTAGACAAATCAGTCAGGAGTCATGCTTAACATGTTTCAAGACTGACTAAATTGGAATAGAACAGAAATAAATGTTTTCTGCAGCAAGTTGTTGGGAGGATCAGAAATTAAGTGAAAATTTTTACCGATAAGTTTCCTAGAAAAATAAACACCAGTGGGGAAAACAGGGACAATACAAGAGCTGAGCAAACAAAGACTAACCTGCTGATAGTAGAGTTTCTTTGGTTGTCTTGGCTTGAAAAATTGCAACAGGTCTCTAAGTGTACCTTCATAGTTATGTCTAAGAGGGTTTCCAGGCCCATCCCTGTAACTTTAACATCAAACAGCTTTAATCCTACAGTTTCTTTTATTGAAAAGTATGGAATGCTAATGAGAGAAACTTCTTGCTCATCACAGACGCAATGTCACATACAACCAAATAAAAAACTACAGGGAAAACACAATAAGAACATTTATGAATGGAGAAATAAGCAGAAGTTAATGTCCATTCACTTTATGAAACGCTACTTTCACTATACAATTCTACCCAAAATGTGTTTTCTGCATTGCTGCAATGTATGAAAATGGGAGGGGGAAAAAAAACACAAAATGAAAAATATCAATGGTAACCTAACATTCCAGATGTTTGTCCACGGCTCTTACACCTATCAGACACCACTTCCAGCCAGGCCAGGCTTCCTTGTAGCCTTTTAACTTTCTATTCTGTAAATGCCTTGAGACGCCACACAGGATATACTGTCATGGAGTGAGCAACCAATTTTGTTTGGAGGATTGTTGTCCAGAACAATGGGATAAAGTGGTTTGTGAATAGTGCCATGGGATCTTTAACATCCACCCAAACAGACAGACGGGATCTTGTTTTAATGTTTCACCTGAAGGACGGCACCTCTGACAATGCAGTACACCCACTCCCCCCACCAGGAATGCATTGCTTGTATCAGCTTTGACCGGGTGGGGTGATGAGAACAGATACCTATTTGAGAAATATCTGTGGGACGCATAAACAATATTTTTGTATTTCCCTTCCAGAAACATAACATTTCAGCTTATGGAGAAAACAGATGAAGTGGAGGGAAGCTGATGAAATCGCTCGGCCAATTAGACCAGCCTGGCTTAGGATTGTTTGAGACACATTACAGCTGATATATATTTAAGTGCTCTGAGATGCCACCCGGTGTGGATATAAACGCAAGTTGTTGCATACCAAATTCTCAGATTTGATTGTATGCACAGCCCACCATTAAATAGGTTTAAGAAGATAAGCTTGTCGGCGGATACAAATCTATTTCAATATGATATTTTTAGGCAAGAAGCAACCCAAGTCTTACCCTTGAGACTTGAAGAACTGAAGTAACATTGGATCAGTGTTTAACCTCTGTGCAACTGTCTTGGCAACCTAATAAAAAGCAAAAACACAAAATGTTATCAAATATTTTCTTTACAATCACAGCAATCAATTAGAGATGTATAACGATTACATTAGAAATACAGAGGGGTGGACCGATAGATCCAGCAATAATGTAAATTGCATACTTTCATTTAAAAATGGCTGAATCAATTACACTGGAATTTTCCTCAGTCAAGACACATTTTACTAGTTCTCAGTCACTAAATGATCAGCGCTGAAATGCTCATCTTTGGAAGAGCAAACATTAGCAGAACTATTTCAATGATAGCTGAGAACAAGATTACCACAGTTGAGTACCTGACAAAATTTGAAGGAAACCAATATACAGTATACATATATTTTTTTAAAAACATGTCTGTCCAAGAGTTATAGGGGGAAAAGATCTTAGACTCTGCGAGTGCTGGTTAAAGTCTGTACACCTCTTAGCAAGTACATTTTTAAATCAGAGCAACACAATAAGCAACAAACATAACCAAATGGTTTTATTAAGGAGTCAAACACGGCAAACAGAACAAGGGTTGCTTCTTGCCTGAAATTATTAGAGCTCAAATACTCAAGAATTGAGACTGATTAATTAATGAGCAAATATTACATCTGTCAGACTGGAGATGACTGAAATTCAAAAAGATTGGTCAGATTAGGCAGACATTTTGATGGAGCCTCATTTGTTTTTTTGCTGGACAAGACTTGTATAATACACTTTTTAACAGTCTCAAGCCTAACTACTGGTTCATTTATTTCCTGTTGAGCAACAGACTTAATTTCAGATGCAAATAGCAATAGAAGCAGAGAGCAAACTCCAGTCTGCAAGTGGCTGCGAGTCTTAGCTGCCTTGGCTTGCTCTAATTTTTTTTTTTTAAATGTTGCTATGAGGTACACATTTTAACCAGCATCCACAGAGTCCAAGATTGTTTAAGGAGTGGCCGTGATACAGTGCTAAACATTGGCAAGGATTGGAAAAGGCAAACAATGCCATAAATGTGAATATTTAAATTGGTGAGGATCAGAGGGGGAGAGAGCGTGAAGAAAAATCATTCAACCAACAACATTACATTTGTATGTTTGTATTACTGGTTGCAGATAGTTTATAAATTATCTATTTATTAGCTATACAAATATAATAGGATCATCATTCTACTAGGGTCCGGCGATATATCGGTTATATCCGATATAATTTTCATATCGATATGCCGACACAGACATTTAAAAAATATCGATATATCGAAAATGACGATATATCCAAAAAATCGGAATGTGTGCGCACTGAACTACACGACCCAGAATGCTCATCTCCATAGCCAATGCACAGACCGAGGTGCAAGCTGCCATATTATATTCATAGTCCTCAAATACAATTTACAGGTATGCAAGGGGTGAAGGGAGAGACGGCGGAGGGGAGAGTGGGGGGTGAGAGAGACGGTGTGGGGTGAGAGAGATGGCGGGGGGCGGGGGGGTGAGAGAGAGACGGCGGGGGGGAGGGGGGTGGGGGAGAGACGGGGGATGTGATAATGTACAGATAGATAGAAATACAGATAGATAGATATACAGACAGACACATAGAGAGAGATTGGGGTGGGGGGGGGTGAGAGAGGAGAGAAACACAGAGACACAGACAGAAAAACACAGAGATGGAGAGAGTGAGAGACACAGAGAGATATTTACCTCCTGAGGAGATATGCCCCAAATGCGCGCGCACCTCGCGCCACGCGCGCATGCGCAGTACGAAACCCCGAAAATATCGATATCTCGATATAAGCCCATCGATATATCTAAATCGGAAAATTTCCATATCGACGGACGCTACATTCTACACGATTATGAAGGTATATCTACAGACAGTGACCTTCAATTTCCTGTGTCTTAATGAGCATTATGGAAGCTCAGAATTTGGTTTTAGTTAGGTACATAGATTATCCATTCCTTCAATATGCCAGGCTACATTTATGATTTTTAAAATTTTGTAATTATGACGATGTCTTTAAATTCAGTTTAATACATGCCCAAGGAACTAACCAAGGATTAGTGCAAAATACAGCTGGGAGCAAAAGTGACATATTAACTTCATATATACTATATATGTATAATATTAGAACAATATACAGGTATCCCTCCCAACCGCGGGGATATGTTCCACTAAAACTCCTGGTTGGTAAAATTGCGATTGGAAAATGCAGAGCCCTATGGGAAACAAGGGGATAGGGGAAATAAATTCGCGTTTCGTAGAACTAAACACACAAAAAACATAGTTATAACATACATGGGGATAGGAAGAGTAAGTTTGGGCGTATTGGCTGCCAGGATCTGCAGCAATCCACGAAGCTATCTGACTGACTGATCTACAGAGAGAGAGAGACACACGGGGGACACGGAGGACTTGGGGGCAGTCTGACTGATCTACAGAGAGAGAGAGAGAGAGAGAGAGAGAGAGAAATCAAGGAGAAGGTGTGGTGGGTGACACGGACGGCTGGGGGGGGGGGGGGGGGGGCTGTCTGATACAAAGAGGGGGAGGGGGGGTGGGGAAGGGGGGAGAAGAGAAGGTGAAATAGAGAGAAGGGGAGAGAGAGAGAAGGGGAGATGGGGAAGAGAAGGTGAGAGAGAGAGAAGGGGAGGTGGGGAAGACAAGGTGAGAGAGAGAGAAGGTGAGAGAGAGAGAAGGTGAGAGAGAGAGAAGGGGAGATGGGGAAGAGAAGGTGAGATGGGGAAGAGAGAGAGAAGGCGAGGGAGAGACAAGGTGAGAGAGAGAGAAGGTGAGAGAGAGAGAAGGGGAGGGAGAGACAAGGTGAGAGAGAGAGAAGGTGAGAGAGAGACAAGGGGAGAGAGAGACAAGGTGAGAGAGAGACAAGGGGAGAGAGAGACAAGGTGAGAGAGAGAGAGAAGGGGAGATGGGGAAGAGAAGGTGAGATGGGGAAGAGAAGGTGAGAGAGAGAGAAGGGGAGAGAGAGAGAAGGGGAGAGAGAGACAAGGGGAGAGAGAGACAAGGTGAGAGAGAGAGAAGGGGAGATGGGGAAGAGAAGGTGAGATGGGGAAGAGAGAGAGGAGGGGAGGGAGAGACAAGGTGAGAGAGAGAGAAGGGGAGAGAGAGCGAGAAGGTGAGAGAGAGAGAAGGGGAGAGAGAGAGAAGGGGAGAGAGAGACAAGGTGAGAGAGACAAGGTGAGAGAGAGACAAGGGGAGAGAGAGACAAGGTGAGAGAGAGAAGGTGAGAGAGAGAGAGAAGGGGAGAGAGAGAGAGAAGGGGAGATGGGGAAGAGAAGGGGAGATGGGGAAGAGAAGGTGAGAGAGAGAGAAGGTGAGATGGGGAAGAGAAGGTGAGAGAGAGAGAAGGGGAGAGAGAGAGAAAAGGGGAGATGGGGAAGAGAAGGTGAGAGAGAGAGAAGGGGAGAGAGAGACAAGGGGAGAGAGAGACAAGGTGAGAGAGAGAGAAGGTGGGAGAGAGAGAAAGTGAGAGAGAGAGAGAGAGAGAAGGTGAGAGAGAGAGAAGGGGAGATGGGGAAGAGAAGGGGAGATGGGGAAGAGAAGGGGAGATGGGGAAGAGAAGGGGAGATGGGGAAGAGAAGGGGAGATGGGGAAGAGAAGGTGAGAGAGAAGGGGAGATGGGGAAGAGAAGGTGAGAGAGAGAGAGAGAAGGGGAGATGGGGAAGAGAAGGTGAGAGAGAGAGAAGGGGAGAGAGAGAGAAGGGGAGATGGGGAAGAGAAGGGGAGAGCGAGAGAAGGGGAGAGAGAAGGGGAGAGAGAGACAAGGGGAGAGAGAAGGGGAGAGAGAGAGAAGGGGAGAGAGAGAGAAGGTGAGAGAGAGAGAGAAGGGGAGAGAGAGAGAGAAGGGGAGATGGGGAAGAGAAGGTGAGAGAGAGAGAAGGGGAGATGGGGAAGAGAAGGTGAGAGAGAGAGAAGGGGAGATGGGGAAGAGAAGGTGAGAGAGAGAGAAGGGGAGATGGGGAAGAGAAGGGGAAATGGGGAAGAGAAGGGGAGATGGGGAAGAGAAGGTGAGAGAGAAGGGAAGATGGGGAAGAGAAGGTGAGAGAGAGAGAAGGTGAGAGAGAGAGAAGGGGAGAGAGAGAGAAGGGGAGAGAGAGAGAGAAGGGGAGAGAGAGAGAGAAGGGGAGAGAGAGAGAAGGTGAGAGAGAGAAGGTGAGAGAGAGAAGGGGAGATGGGGAAGAGAAGGTGGGATGGGGAAGAGAAGGTGAGAGAGAGAAGGGAAGAGAGAGAGAAGGGGAGATGGGGAAGAAAAGGTGAGAGAGAGAGAAGGGGAGATGGGGAAGAGAAGGTGAGAGAGAGAGAAGGTGTGAGAGAGAGAAGGGGAGATGGGGAAGAGAAGGTGAGAGAGAGAGAAGGGGAGAGAGAGAGAGAGAAGGGGAGAGAGAGAGAAGGTGAGAGAGAGAAGGGGAGATGGGGAAGAGAAGCTGGGATGGGGAAGAGAAGCTGGGATGGGGAAGAGAAGGTGAGAGAGAGAAGGGGGGAGAGAGAGAGAGAGAGAGAAGGGGAGATGGGGAAGAGAAGGTGGGATGGGGAAGAGAAGGTGAGAGAGAGAAGGGAAGAGAGAGAGAAGGGGAGATGGGGAAGAGAAGGTGAGAGAGAGAGAAGGGGAGAGAGAGAGAAGGGGAGATGGGGAAGAGAAGGTGGGATGGGGAAGAGAAGGTGAGAGAGAGAGAAGGGGAGATGGGGAAGAGAAGGGGAGATGGGGAAGAGAAGGGGAGAGAGAAGGGGAGATGGGGATGAGAAGGTGAGAGAGAGAGAAGGGGAGATGGGGAAGAGAAGGTGAGATGGGGAAGAGAAGGTGAGAGAGAGAGAAGGTGTGAGAGAGAGAAGGGGAGAGAGAGAGAGAAGGGGAGAGAGAGAGAGAAGGGGAGATGGGGAAGAGAAGGTGAGAGAGACGGGGAGATGGGGGAAGAGAAGGTGAGAGAGAGAGAAGGGGAGAGAGAGAGAAGGGGAGATGGGGAAGAGAAGGGGAGAGCGAGAGAAGGGGAGAGAGAAGGGGAGAGAGAGACAAGGGGAGAGAGAAGGGGAGAGAGAGAGAAGGGAAGAGAGAGAGAAGGGGAGAGAGAGACAAGGGGAGAGAGAGAGAAGGTGAGAGAGAGAGAGAAGGGGAGAGAGAGAGAGAAGGGGAGATGGGGAAGAGAAGGTGAGAGAGAGAGAAGGGGAGATGGGGAAGAGAAGGTGAGAGAGAGAGAAGGGGAGATGGGGAAGAGAAGGTGAGAGAGAGAGAAGGGGAGATGGGGAAGAGAAGGGGAAATGGGGAAGAGAAGGGGAGATGGGGAAGAGAAGGTGAGAGAGAAGGGAAGATGGGGAAGAGAAGGTGAGAGAGAGAGAAGGTGAGAGAGAGAGAAGGGGAGAGAGAGAGAAGGGGAGAGAGAGAGAGAAGGGGAGAGAGAGAGAGAAGGTGAGAGAGAGAAGGTGAGAGAGAGAAGGGGAGATGGGGAAGAGAAGGTGGGATGGGGAAGAGAAGGTGAGAGAGAGAAGGGAAGAGAGAGAGAAGGGGAGATGGGGAAGAAAAGGTGAGAGAGAGAGAAGGGGAGATGGGGAAGAGAAGGTGAGAGAGAGAGAAGGTGTGAGAGAGAGAAGGGGAGATGGGGAAGAGAAGGTGAGAGAGAGAGAAGGGGAGAGAGAGAGAGAGAAGGGGAGAGAGAGAGAAGGTGAGAGAGAGAAGGGGAGATGGGGAAGAGAAGCTGGGATGGGGAAGAGAAGCTGGGATGGGGAAGAGAAGGTGAGAGAGAGAAGGGGGGAGAGAGAGAGAGAGAAGGGGAGATGGGGAAGAGAAGGTGGGATGGGGAAGAGAAGGTGAGAGAGAGAAGGGAAGAGAGAGAGAAGGGGAGATGGGGAAGAGAAGGTGAGAGAGAGAGAAGGGGAGAGAGAGAGAAGGGGAGATGGGGAAGAGAAGGTGAGAGAGAGAGAAGGGGAGATGGGGAAGAGAAGGGGAGATGGGGAAGAGAAGGGGAGAGAGAAGGGGAGATGGGGATGAGAAGGTGAGAGAGAGAGAAGGGGAGATGGGGAAGAGAAGGTGAGATGGGGAAGAGAAGGTGAGAGAGAGAGAAGGTGTGAGAGAGAGAAGGGGAGAGAGAGAGAGAAGGGGAGAGAGAGAGAGAAGGGGAGATGGGGAAGAGAAGGTGAGAGAGACGGGGAGATGGGGGAAGAGAAGGTGAGAGAGAGAGAAGGGGAGAGAGAGAAGGGGAGATGGGGAAGAGAAGGTGAGAAAGAGAGAAGGGGAGATGGGGAAGAGAAGGTGGGATGGGGAAGAGAAGGTGAGAGAGAGAGAAGGTGAGAGAGAGAGAAGGGGGGAGAGAGAGAAGGGGAGAGAGAGACAAGGTGAGAGAGAGAGGACAGAGAGAGAGAAGGTGAGAGAGAGAGAAGGGGGGAGAGAGAGAATGGGAGATGGGGAAGAGAAGGTGAGAGAGAGACAAGGGGAGAGAGAGAGAAGGTGAGAGAGAGAGAAGGGGGGAGAGAGAAGGGGGGAGAGAGAGAAGGGGAGAGAGAAGGAGAGAGAGAGAGAAGGGGGGGAAGAGAGAGAGAAGGGGAGATGGGGAAGAGAAGGTGAGAGAGAGAAGGGAAGAGAGAGAGAAGGGGAGATGGGGAAGAGAAGGTGAGAGAGAGAGAAGGTGAGAGAGAGAGAGAAGGGGAGAGAGAGAGAGAAGGGGAGATGGGGAAGAGAAGGGGAGAGAGAGAAGGGGAGAGAGAGAGAAGGTGAGATGGGGAAGAGAAGGTGGGATGGGGAAGAGAAGGTGAGAGAGAGAGAAGGGAAGAGAGAGAGAAGGGAAGAGAGAGAGAAGGGGAGATGGGGAAGAGAAGGTGAGAGAGAGAGAAGGGGAGATGGGGAAGAGAAGGGGAGAGAGAGAGAAGGGGAGATGGGGAAGAGAAGGTGAGAGAGAGAGAAGGGGAGATGGGGAAGAGAAGGGGAGAGAGAGAGAAGGGGAGATGGGAGAGAGAAGGTGAGAGAGAGAGAAGGGGAGAGAGAGACAAGGTGAGAGAGAGAGAAGGAGAGAGAGAGAGAAGGAGAGAGAGAGAGAAGGTGAGAGAGAGAGAATGGGAGATGGGGAAGAGAAGGTGAGAGAGAGACAAGGGGGGAGAGAGAGAGAAGGTGAGAGAGAGAGAAGGGAAGAGAGAGAAGGGAAGAGAGAGAGAGAAGGGGAGAGAGAGAGAAGGGGGGAGAGAGAGAATGGGAGATAGGGAAGAGAAGGTGAGAGAGAGACAAGGGGAGAGAGAGAGAAGGTGAGAGAGAGAGAAGGGGAGAGAGAGAGAAGGACAGAGAGAGAAGGTGAGAGAGAGAGAAGGGGGGAGAGAGAGAATGGGAGATGGGGAAGAGAAGGTGAGAGAGAGACAAGGGGAGAGAGAGAGAAGGTGAGAGAGAGAGAAGGGGGGAGAGAGAGAAGGGGAGAGAGAAGGAGAGAGAGAGAGAAGGGGGGGAGAGAGAGAGAGAAGGGGAGATGGGGAAGAGAAGGTGAGAGAGAGAGAAGGGAAGAGAGAGAGAAGGGGAGATGGGGAAGAGAAGGTGAGAGAGAGAGAAGGTGAGAGAGAGAGAGAAGGTGAGAGAGAGAGAGAAGGGGGAGAGAGAGAGAGAAGGGGAGATGGGGAAGAGAAGGGGAGAGAGAGAAGGGGAGAGAGAGAGAAGGTGAGATGGGGAAGAGAAGGTGGGATGGGGAAGAGAAGGTGAGAGAGAGAGAAGGGAAGAGAGAGAGAAGGGAAGAGAGAGAGAAGGGGAGATGGGGAAGAGAAGGTGAGAGAGAGAGAAGGGGAGATGGGGAAGAGAAGGGGAGAGAGAGAGAAGGGGAGATGGGGAAGAGAAGGGGAGAGAGAGAGAAGGGGAGATGGGGAAGAGAAGGGGAGAGAGAGAGAAGGGGAGAGAGAGACAAGGTGAGAGAGAGAGAAGGAGAGAGAGAGAGAAGGAGAGAGAGAGAGAAGGTGAGAGAGAGAGAATGGGAGATGGGGAAGAGAAGGTGAGAGAGAGACAAGGGGGGAGAGAGAGAGAAGGTGAGAGAGAGAGAAGGGAAGAGAGAGAAGGGAAGAGAGAGAGAGAAGGGGAGAGAGAGAGAAGGGGGGAGAGAGAGAATGGGAGATAGGGAAGAGAAGGTGAGAGAGAGACAAGGGGAGAGAGAGAGAAGGTGAGAGAGAGAGAAGGGGAGAGAGAGAGAAGGACAGAGAGAGAAGGTGAGAGAGAGAGAAGGGGGGAGAGAGAGAATGGGAGATGGGGAAGAGAAGGTGAGAGAGAGACAAGGGGAGAGAGAGAGAAGGTGAGAGAGAGAGAAGGGGGGAGAGAGAGAAGGGGAGAGAGAAGGAGAGAGAGAGAGAAGGGGGGGAGAGAGAGAGAAGGTGAGAGAGAGAGAGAAGGGGAGAGAGAGAGAGAAGGGGAGATGGGGAAGAGAAGGTGAGAGAGAGAGAAGGGGAGAGAGAGACAAGGTGAGAGAGAGAGAGAAGGAGAGAGAGAGAGAAGGGGAGAGAGAGAGAAGGACAGAGAGAGAAGGTGAGAGAGAGAGAAGGGGGGAGAGAGAGAATGGGAGATGGGGAAGAGAAGGTGAGAGAGAGACAAGGGGAGAGAGAGAGAAGGTGAGAGAGAGAGAAGGGGGGAGAGAGAGAAGGGGAGAGAGAAGGAGAGAGAGAGAGAAGGGGGGGAGAGAGAGAGAGAAGGGGAGATGGGGAAGAGAAGGTGAGAGAGAGAGAAGGGAAGAGAGAGAGAAGGTGAGATGGGGAAGAGAAGGTGGGATGGGGAAGAGAAGGTGAGAGAGAGAGAAGGGAAGAGAGAGAGAAGGGAAGAGAGAGAGAAGGGGAGATGGGGAAGAGAAGGTGAGAGAGAGAGAAGGGGAGAGAGAGAGAGAAGGGGAGATGGGGAAGAGAAGGGGAGAGAGAGAGAAGGGGAGATGGGAGAGAGAAGGTGAGAGAGAGAGAAGGGGAGAGAGAGAGAAGGGAAGAGAGAGAAGGGAAGAGAGAGAAGGGAAGGGAAGAGAGAGAAGGGAAGGGGAGAGAGAGAGAAGGGGGGAGAGAGAGAATGGGAGATAGGGAAGAGAAGGTGAGAGAGAGACAAGGGGAGAGAGAGAGAAGGGGAGAGAGAGAGAAGGACAGAGAGAGAAGGTGAGAGAGAGAGAAGGGGGGAGAGAGAGAATGGGAGATGGGGAAGAGAAGGTGAGAGAGAGAGAAGGGAAGAGAGAGAGAAGGGGAGATGGGGAAGAGAAGGTGAGAGAGAGAGAAGGGGAGAGAGAGAGAGAAGGGGAGAGAGAGAGAGAAGGGGAGAGAGAGAGAGAAGGGGAGATGGGGAAGAGAAGGGGAGAGAGAGAGAAGGGGAGAGAGAGAGAGAAGGGGAGAGAGAGAGAAGGGGAGAGAGAGAGAGCAGGTGAGATGGGGAAGAGAAGGTGGGATGGGGAAGAGAAGGTGAGAGAGAGAGAAGGGAAGAGAGAGAGAAGGGAAGAGAGAGAGAAGGGGAGATGGGGAAGAGAAGGTGAGAGAGAGAGAAGGGGAGAGAGAGAGAGAAGGGGAGATGGGGAAGAGAAGGGGAGAGAGAGAGAAGGGGAGATGGGAGAGAGAAGGTGAGAGAGAGAGAAGGGGAGAGAGAGACAAGGTGAGAGAGAGAGAGAAGGAGAGAGAGAGAGAAGGAGAGAGAGAGAGAAGGTGAGAGAGAGAGAATGCGAGATGGGGAAGAGAAGGTGAGAGAGAGACAAGGGGGGAGAGAGAAGGTGAGAGAGAGAGAAGGTGAGAGAGAGAGAAGGTGAGAGAGAGAGAAGGTGAGAGAGAGAGAAGGGAAGAGAGAGAAGGGAAGAGAGAGAGAGAAGGGGAGAGAGAGAGAAGGGGGGAGAGAGAGAATGGGAGATAGGGAAGAGAAGGTGAGAGAGAGACAAGGGGAGAGAGAGAGAAGGTGAGAGAGAGAGAAGGTGAGAGAGAGAGAAGGTGAGAGAGAGAGAGAGAGAAGGGGAGAGAGAAGGGGAGAGAGAAGGGGAGAGAGAGAGAAGTGGAGAGAGAGAGAAGGTGAGAGAGAGAGAGAAGGTGAGAGAGAGAGAAGGTGAGAGAGAGAAAAGGGGAGATGGGGAAGAGAAGGGGAGAGAGAGAGAAGGGGAGAGAGAGAGAAGGGGAGATGGGGAAGAGAAGGTGAGAGAGAGAGAAGGGGAGAGAGAGAGAAGGTGAGAGAGAGAAGGTGAGAGAGAGAGAAGGTGAGAGAGAGAGAAGGTGAGAGAGAGAGAAGGGGAGAGAGAGAAGGGGAGAGAGAGAGAGAAGGGGAGAGAGAGAGAAGGGGAGAGAAAGAGAAGGTGAGAGAGAGAAGGGGGTGGGGGAGGAGAAGAGAAGGTGAAATAGAGAGGGTGAGAGAGAGATATCTCTATATGATACACACACACAGAGAGAGGATGCAGCGAAGCGATAATACATTCATGTTACTGTATTTATCTTAATCCTAAGAGAGAAGCATTGTCGCTAGTTGATTGCAACATCGCAACTGGGTCCTAGCTCTATACGATAGCGCGAAGCGACATCGAGGCTGGTTGATGCAACTGGGTCCTAGCGCTATACGCTAGTGTTAGTGTTAAAATCTTTGGATAAGCAAGGGTTATAAGCCATGGTTTGCAAGGGTTGTCGCATTTAGCAAACTGTGGATGCGTGAGTTTCGCGGTTGACGAGGGTGCGGTTGAGGCGGGATACCTATATATATTTTTCATATTCATTTAAAAAGCAACTTTCCACCCGTCCAAAAACATTACCCTATAACTTGACATGTGAACCCTGCTGAGCTATCTTTTATACATAATTGAGCCTTTGTGATCTGTAATCCAATGCACAGGATACTTTCATGTTTAGCAATGATTTTGTTACAGTACCATTGCATCTTCAAACTAAATACTGAAATGGATTTAATTTGAATGCAACATCAGACAACAGTTTAAATCCTTTACTCATCCTTCTCTGGATTAAACATTACATGTGTTATCCCTTTTACTTAATTCACTGTCTATAACTGGGTCAACACTGTGCTTCCACATTTGGATAATTTGGTTCCGGTTTACAAATATCTTTCTCTAACTTTTATCCATGTACAAATTTTAAAAGGTCACTCACCTGAAAGTAGTTCATTCTATTTGACAAGGTGACCACAAATCCTGGGTCATTTGGAATAGTCTTATCACAGAAGATGACATCAACCCGGTGGTAGAGATCTCGAAAATAATCTTTTGCAGTTGGTAACTCACTGGAATCATTTTCTGGGTCGTCCCTGAGGATCAGCCAAAAGTAGATTGAAATGCTTTATTACAACTCAATGGAAACTGAATTATTTAGATTGATAGAAGTAGTCACTTCACTAAGCAGATTTTTTTCTGTTGTTAATACTCTCAACGCGAATTTACAAATTCAGTCAAGCGGGATAACTTCACGTGAGCAAAATGAAAACTTGTCAAATTTGTCTGAAGAAGTTACAATCTAATGCCCAAATTATTGCTCGTACTTTTATTTACCACAAATAATAGTATTCAGTTAAAAGGTGTTGAATTAACTTGTTTCTTAATTTAATTGTCCAGATAAAAATTCTCTGCAAACTGATATGTAAACATTTATTCTGTCACTCAAAATGGATAACATTGTCATGGAACAGAAAATATCGGACGAGGGAAAGATATAATGCCTAAAGTTGACAAGAGTACGACACCCAAACACACCCACAAGAATTCCCACTTGAGTTGGGACCAGGAGGGGATACTCTAAGAGCGAGTATTCCAGGGTGAGCTATGACATTCACAAAAGGAGGATAGAAAACCTGGAAAACAACTTAAAAGGATCAAGTCAAAGACCATTCAAATATATTCTGTCAGTCTATTTCTTCCACCAGCCCCCCTCCGCATAGTACATCAAGACATTAATGAAAATATATTTGATTGGAATTTACTGTGCGAAATATAATTCTGGCATTATGATATTGATGTTTCACACCAGGGTCCGGCGATATATCGATTATATCGATATAATTTTCATATCGATATGCCGATATCGGAATTTAAAAAATATCGATATATCAAAAAATTCTATATGAATTTTTAAAAATATATCGCAAATATTGGTATATCGTGTCCGGCGATATATCGGTATATATCGATATGATGCGGAGTTTTTCAACTTACCTTGTTGATGTCTGAATGCGTGCGCACACCGTAATGCGCGCGCACCCCCGAATACACGCGCACCTCCGAATGCACGTGCACGCGCAGGACAAAAAACCCTGTGATAGATATATATCAATATGGGCAAACCGATATATCGATATCGGAAATTTTTTGATATCGACGGACCCTATTTTACACAAACCATTTCACGTGGAGAAGTGTAAAATGAAAGCACATAATTTCCTTGCATCTAAATGGGTTGAAACAACCACCAAAGAGTTGTGCACATGAACATACACCAGATATGACTTACTTCTGAAATACTATAATATCTCCATCCATGAGCTCGTCGAGTGCTTTATCAAGGGACACTTCATAATCCTGAATTCTTTCAGTTAAATTGGGTTTTACTTCCTGAAGCAAAGAAAGGGTTTCAATCAATATAAATCAGGATGATTGCTCTCAACAAGAAAATAAAATTGATGTCGATCGCAAATTCAATCTCGAACAACTGCAGCAATTAGATATTCATAAAGAGTTTCCACAGTAAAAGTGTATACATCAACATTTTTGCTCTACATACCTCATAGAGGATAAGGTTAGTTTCTTGCGGAAACCCTGCTCTCTCACACATGATTGGCAGTAAATCGCCTGCATAATATAAATCAAAATATTAACAAAATGAAAATCTCACAATAATCATTATTTGGTATTAACTAATAATAATCCTTGCATTTGATACAATGCCTTATCATGTCCTTGAGATGTTTCAAAGTGCTTCACAGAATATGCTGTGAAGAGAATTGATTATATTTTTTTGGAGAATTATTGATTGATTATATTTGTAATATTTAGAATATATTTTACTCACTAAACCATATGTTTAAACTTGTATATAAATAATTTAACGTACGTATTTTACACGATATAGGGGTGTAGATATGTCCACAGTAATTCAAACTGCGAGTCTTGGGATCGTACATCTTCAGGAATAACATCACATCATCTGAAGAAAAGAAGCTTCAGTTTATTGACAACCTTTTAACAACAGATTTACAGAACCATTAGTAAATTTCAGAATCTGTCATTTGCTATTAGGTTATATGTTTTGTACATCAACTACTGTGGTCACTCCAGTTTAAAAACATCACATTGAATGACTTCTATGTTATCGTTTCAGTGTAACGGATGAAAATCCCCAAATTCTGCTTCTATCCTGATACTTATAAGTTATGTAACTTTTAGCCAATTTTACAAAAGTCATCAATCTTAAAGTTGATTTCCTCTTTTCAAACTTGATACCTTAATACCTAAAACTAGCTTTAGGCAAATCAGGAAACATTTTCACCCATTTAAACGAACACTGCGCTAAAGCTCTCAAGTTGCTCAGTTCTACGCTTGCCCACCATCCCGCTTTCAAACTAGGTTTGCTTTCAGCATCACTCATGCATGTTTATGTTCAGCATGTGACAAAATATTGCTGCTTTGTCTTACACTATTTAATTCAACAGGGCTGGCTAATGTTCGTAGACTTACGATCTTTATCAAATTTAGGCAATGTTGCTCCGCTGGCAGCTAACTCTGGATCAACAGTTTCCAGAAATATAGTCCATGGGTTGTCATTGTCACTCAATTCGATCATCTACAATAACAACAACAAAATTACATCTGTAGAGCGCATTTCACGTCAGGAGGACGTCTACATAGAAAAGAAAATTCGCAACACTGGTTAGCATTTCTATATTTCTATACTCCTCAGGTTCCATTCAAAATCCAATACAGTCTAGCCAGTCTAGTATGGCTAGACTAGGCTGTATTTTAAAATTCTGCTCTAGCGGTTTATTTTACTTTGCCTATTTGAACAGCAAATTTAAAAAGAAAAAATTGTAGAAACCTTATTATATTAACCTTTAGTGACAAGAGTGCCACATTAGTAATCTGAATTTATGTTCCATCACATGCCCAAAACTGAATTTACTTTTTTTCTGTCAAACTCAATAAAATTCATTAAATAGTCTATCAAGCTTATCACACCATTTACACTGTGTGTGCCCACGAGTGGCACAGTACACAAACACAAAATAGCACAGATTAATAACATTCTGCAGTTTATACACAGCACCACCATGTGGCAGGATCAGCAGTTAAAACAGGTAAAACCATTTAAAAGAATGGTCATCCAGAATCGCTCTCTAAAGAAAAAGTGTAAGAAAATGCACTTAATTAAATGGTGCAGTATAGTTTACACTATACAGTCCAAAGGTTCACAATAAGATCAATTTATCACCCAGCACAAATCCTTTCCCATCAGTGATGTGAACACTTCTCCACAATGCTTGAAACACAAGAATATTTGACCACCAGTAACAAAATACAGTAATCTAATGCAGCTTGCGGAATACATTAGGGAATCCAGACAGCAGAATCTCTAATTACCACATCAGTAATAAACTGGATTTATTTTTGCGTGCTTTTAAAGTAGATGTGAATTTGTTAAAGGTTGGGGTTCCTTAGCCATCAGTTGCCACCTGCCGGTTACCCAACCACAAACCCCAACAGAAAAAAAAACTTTCACAGCGGTGAAGCAAATGTTGGTTATCCTGGAATGAATTTCTTACACAGTAACAATCACACTTACAGTTTTGTTACTATCAGCTTCGTAGTCTAACATTGCTGGTCGCTTTGTTCCATTACTCCGGGCTTGCATTGGCCACAATCGAATCTGCTCCTGAGGGAATCCCTGTATTAAGGCGAGAACCTCTTATCAGTCCAAACAGCAAGTGTTGTACATTGCACCCAAATCAGTAATTGTTTCAAGAATACAACAAAATGCGGATTCAAATTCTTAACCACTATTATTCAGAGGCCAGAATCTGCTTGTTAATGGTTTAGCTAGGCCTACAAATTAAATTCTACCACGAATAAATAAGATAATTCAGAATTGAAAGAACAATTTATATTTACTAATCTTGCTTGCTCTTGTTATAGAGCCTTTCGTGTCAGGAAGAAGTGTCAAAGCTTCACAGGAGTTACTGTAAGTGTAGTGAAAGAGTATTTTGTAGTCAAACCCGTGGGTAGAAATTTCCACAAACAGCAGTGAAGCGAATTACCAATTTATCCGAGACATTGATAGCTGTTTATATGAGTGTGGGAGGTGTGAAAAGGGGCGCAAATGCAGGTATTCTGGAATACATGTGTAGAATTCTGGATGATGTGCAGCTTGTGTAGGGAGAAACAGAGTGTCTGGTGAGAGCTGGAATATCAAGCCTGGACTTGCTGAAGCTCCTGGGAGGAGAGACTGTGATGGGCAGGCAGTATTGTGAAAGTGAGGGATGTAGCTCACGAAGAGTGAGCTGGATATAGATATTGAGAGTAGAACAAGAAAGACACTGAGGTTTAGCACTGGCTTTTTGAGGGAATATCTGTGAAGATCCACACAATCAGTGGCTGAGAAAAGGCTGACAGAAGTGGAGAGCCTTCATCTTGTTTACACCGAACTGAAGAAAGTTAAAACCTTCAGGGACATGATGTATGACAGGCAAACAGAACAGCCTTCACTTTGGAATCAAGAACAGAAGCAGAGATAGACAGAGTTGGGCATCATCGGTATTTATGCAGCAGTGACGTCAGGTTTGATCCCCAGTTAATCTTCCTCCCTCACATCCAGTCCCTCACCAGCACCGCTCTCTGCCAGATTGCCCAATCCCGGGCAATACCTCAACCCAAAAGCTGCCGAAACCCTGGTTCACGCCTTTGTCACCTCTCGACTGGACTACTCCAACGCCCTCCTTGCTGGTCGCCCCTGCTCCACCATTCACAAAATCCAGCTTATCCAAAACTCTGCCACCCGCATTCTCACCCGCACCAAACTTTGTACCCCGATTACCCAGTCCTTGCTAAACTCCACTGGCTCCCTGTCACAAAGCGGATCAACTTCAAGATCCTCACCCGTGTATAAATCCCCCCACTCCTCTGCCCTCCCATCCACCTCTTAACACCCTCTCTCCTTACAACAGTACCCGCTGTCTCCGCTCTACTCGGTATGGCCTCCATGTCCCCCGAATCTTCTGCTCCACCATTGGTGGTTGTGTTTTCAGCCACTAGGCCCCGAAGCTTTGGACTCCCTCCCTCAACCCCTTTGCCTCACGTCCTCCTTTCCCATCTTCAGGTCACTCCTTAAGCCCTTTCTCTTCGACCACACTTGTGGTTACCTTCCCCCTCCCCTGGCTCAGCTTCGAGCTGTGCCATTGTGAAGTGCTCTGAGACACCGCCCGGTATGGAAGGCGCTATATAAATGCAAGTTGCTGTTAAGGACTCCACGCCTATGGATTATGTCACTAAGGGGAAGCATAAAGATAGTGAAAAAGAGAGGACCAAGGATTGAGCCCTGAGGAGAACTGCGTGTGAGATGCAGACAGGAAGAAGCCACTGAAAGATACAATATGAAGATGCTGGGTTAAGAGTGAAACCAGGAATGGATAGAACCGTTGAGATGGTTAGGGAGAATTTCACACAATGTTACTTTGAATTTTATGGTAATTAAACACTTACCATTGTTTGTGAGAGATTCTGAACAAACTCTGCAAGTGTTGAGTTCTTCAGAACTTTAAACACTGTATATTTCACCTTCTCTTCATCATACATGTCATTCCCCTGATGTCCACAGAACTGGTCTTCTGTTACGATCTAGAGAAGATAGGATCATATGGAGAGGCATTTTGACTTAAATGCATTCATACCACAGTATTGTCTGAACCCATTTAAAATCTGGCATCAATTCAAACAGCAACAAAATTACATTTGTATAGTCTTTCACGTTGGGAGGAGTTCCCAAGGCGCAGACAAACAATATTCCGGACCCGAGCAGGGGGTAGGGATTGGGAGGGTTGGAGCGCAGTGGGGGAAGGAAGTTGATTGAAAGCATGGTCAAAAAGGAGGACCATGAGGTGATGCTTGAAGGAAGCAAGGTGTGAGGCAGGGCAGGGGGACTGCGGGATGCAGTTACAGAGTGGGGGCGGAATGGCTGAAGGACTACTCATCACTGGTGTGGTGGGTGAGGAGGTGAAGCAGGCCGGAACTCGCCGAGCAGAGGAAGCGGGCAGGTTTGTAGGGGGTTAGGAGGTCACAAGAGCTAGGGGTGAGCGAAGCTTTGAAGGTGAGGACCAAGAATTTGAACTGTATCCTCTTTGTGATGGGAAGCCAGCGGAGTCGGGTGAGGGTGGGGGTGATATGGTCACATATGTTGTTGGAGAAGATACACCTGCAGAGTTCTGGATTATCTGCAGCCTGTGGGGGGAGGAATTGGGGACGCCGATAAGCGAGGAGTTTGCATAGCTGATCCTGGATGTTATGAATGCATGTATGCATTTCCTGCTGTGTGAAACAGTGGCGGAGTTGGGCAATGTTGCGGAGATAGGGGAAAGCAGAGCAGGTCATGGCATGGATGTAGGGTAGAAAGGACAGTTGAGGGGTGGCCAAGGTTCCAGACTGGCTTAGTAGATGGGAGTGTGCATGCATGGATGGTGATGCCGTGAGCACCTGAAGTGTGGAGGCGCTGACGGGAGCCAATCAGGAGGGCCTCAGTCTTGTTGATTTTCAACTGAAGAAAGTTAGCTCTCACGATATCTGACAGACATTTTGTCAAGATAGCATTGGCCCTGGAGTCGAGGGTAGAGGCAGTTGGGTATCATCTGCATACATATGGAAGTTGACCTCTATGCCTGCGGATTATGTCACCAAAAGGGAGCATATAGATGTTGAAGAGAACCAAGGACGAAGCCTTGAGGAACGCTGCACAAGATGGTGCTGGGGCCAGAGGAGAAACCATTTCTGGAGATAAAGTGGAGGTATGAACTGAACCATTCAAGGACAGAACCATGAAGGTTGAGGTGAGTGGAGAGGCAGTAGATGAGGATAGAGTGGTTGACAGTAACGAAGGCAGCAGAGAGATCAAGGAGAAGCAGAGGGAGCCCTGGTCACACATGGACAGAATATCAGTTGTCACTTTAACCAGAGCTGCTTCTGCGCTGTGTGCATATGGAAACCTGATTGGAAGGGTTCATGAAGGGAGTGGCAGGAGAGGAAGGAGTAAAGCTGGAAAGCAATGACTTGTTACAGGACCTTGGAAATGAAAAGGTACTTGAGAGATCAGGTGGTAGTTTGAAAACAGGAATGGGTCCAGGGAGGAGTGTTTTTTTTAAAAAAAGGATTTGAGTGATGACGGGCGTTTTTAAAGGGTAGGAACGGTTCTTGTGGACAGGGAGAGATTAACTATGTCTGTGAGTAGAGGGGCATGGAGGTGGAGCTGGGAGGTAAAGAGAGGGGTAGGGATGGGGTCAAGGGAGCAGGTAGTCTGTTTCATATGGGCTAATTTGGTGATGAGAAAGGATTGGGAAACAGGTTTGAAGAGAGGGATCGGTAGGCACCAGAGTAGGAGGACAAGCTGGGGTAGTAGACAGAAGGGCAGAAGCCTTCTTTTCGCATGCACCTTCCCCCTACCCCAACTTGGCCTCAGGCTCCGCCATCGTGAAGCGCTCTGAGATGCTGCCCTGCACGGAGAGCGCTACATAATGAAATTTGTTGTTGACTCCAAGCCTATGGATGATGTCAATAAGGGGGAGGATATAGATGGTGAAAAAGACAGGACCAAGGATTGAGCCCCGAGAACTGAATGTGAGACAGGGGCGGGAAGAAGCCATTGAAAGATACAATATGAAGATGCTGGAGTAAAAGTCCAGCACTGCCTCACAGTTGACATTGGAGGTGATGATTGACCCTCGAGGCGTGAGAGGGTGAGCGGTGGAGCCAGATGGTGTTAGTAAAAAAAAAGTCAAACTCATGAGAGGGCAGCATTGTTGGAAAAGGACTACATCAAGCAGAGAAAAATGTGACAGAAAACAGTTTCTGTTTTCTTTTGTGAAAAGATAACAAATATTAGCAGAAGAAAGTTATATTTCATGGATCTTCAGCAATAGTGAAAGCTACTTTTCAACCCTTCTTAAACTGGTATGTTGATTCTTGTGTACAATTTACAAAATTGAAACACAAACGTGCATTTTATTTGATCAATGGATATACCACATACCACCAGTAGGCAAAGTAATTTAAGTTTTGCATGAAATTTTTGAAGCTAAATAAATAAAATTTATTGATGCAGTAAATAGCACATTAATTTTTGAGGTACGAATGCAAGTCCCTTTCCCAACCACAGGAAACCACAAGTCCACGTATCAGTGACACAGACTCTGGCAACTTTTATGCAGTTACCTAAGAACGTAGGAACAGCCAGAGAAAAAAATACCATTGTGCATCTAGTTCCCCTCCTACCATCTTGGTATTCACATGCTAAAATAATGGAGATGTTGATAGCAATTAATTATGTGTGGAATAGTCTACAACAGAATGGAAAGCTTTGGGAATCTCAGATTCAAAGTTGCCTGGTTCTTTCAAGTATAACTATACCTACTCAATGTCAAATGATTGACATTTGTATCCATATATTCAAGACTACATAGATCAATACCTGAACTTGCATGTAGAGGTGAGCTTCCTGTCTCTCCTTTCTCTTCTGAGCCTCTACCCGCTTCTCTTCCTGCAGGCGCTCCACCAGTTGCTGTGGAATGTCAAGGTCGGTGACTGCTTGCAAAACCTCACCTTCAAATGGAAAAAGTTGTTGGAAAAACATTTTTTCTCCTGCATAAACCGTATTAAACAGACAAACATCAAACCTGGGCAGGTGGGGATAGGAGAGACGATGACCACTAAAGATCAGGTTTAGCAACTTTTGATTCTCGATTCAGTGCCAAAAAGGAATAATTCTTATAGCGTAGCTGCCAACCTTTTTTAACAAAAAAAAGTACTCCTGAAAGCTAAAAACAGTATTTTGTAGTAAAACAAGGTATTTTCCCCAGAACCTACCGGTACTTAACGAAACAATTACAGCGTGAAAAGATGCCAAGTAAAATGCAACCTCAAAACCCCTCGTTAAGCAAAAATTGCATTAAGAGGCAGGTCCCTACTGTGTTTCCGTATATGAAAAAAATCGTAACCAGTAATGCCTTGCGCCCAGCACTAACATTTACAGTGTATCAGCGACAGCAGAAGGTAGGTAGCACTGTTATTGAAAGCAGGGAGACAGAGTTAGAGAGAAAGAGACTGAGACAGAGAGAGACAGAAAGATTGTGAGTGAGACTGTGACAGCCAGAGACTCAGAGAGAGAGAGACACAGAAAGAGAGAGATACAGAGAGAGACAGAGAGAAAGAGAAAGCGCGACCCAGACAGACAGAGAGAGGGAAAGACAGAGAGAGAGAGAGAGAGAGAGAGATACGCAGAGAGACAGGGGGACACATAGAGGGAGACTGAGACAGAGAGGAGAGACAGACGGACAGAGCATGGAATTTCCAAAATTCGGATTTTCCAAAAAACGTATTTTAACAAGAAAAATCGTACTGCCGTATTTACTGCAATTTATCGTACTAAATGCGGCAAAAATGTACTGGTTGGCAGCTCTGTTATAGGCAAAGGGAAAGGATGATGGCACAAAGTCTCATCTTATGATAATTTTTAAGATAGAGAT
The DNA here is from genome assembly GCA_035084275.1 of Hydrolagus colliei. Taxonomy (NCBI): domain Eukaryota; kingdom Metazoa; phylum Chordata; class Chondrichthyes; order Chimaeriformes; family Chimaeridae; genus Hydrolagus; species Hydrolagus colliei. Next base: position 12,823,295 of record CM068758.1, on the reverse strand, counting down.
CACAATGAAAAGCTTACTTCTCATCCACTTTACAGAGGCAGCCTGTGCAGAGATTGTAAATAAAGGTATAAATATGAAGCTGATCTGCTTTTCCAAAACACTAAACAGTCTCTGCTCAGAAATTGATTGTGGGTTGGATAGCTACACAATGCTGTGATCACGCTGTGAATCTGAACAATCCTCAGATTTCACAAAGCACAAGACTGCTGGCCTAACCTCCAATTAAATAGCCCTACTGACGTGAAAGGCGCTTTCCAAGTGTAATTTTGTTGTTGTTGTATACCAATGCTAATAGAAGACAAGAAATCGAGGCTCCAATAAAAGTCCCCCCAAAATCTCCCCTCAGCGTCAGTTCACGGCAACCTGGAATTTAAGAGTTGCTTGCTGCTTAAGTGGTTAGCTGGCATTGAAACTGCAAAAAACTGCATTGAAGGCTACACATTCTTATTTTAAAACATTGCTTACTCAGTTTGGATTCTCTGATGTACACCAGCATGTAGGCATTGGTACAATGTCGCACAGATAAATCATCATCATGACCTCCATAGTTGTGTTCAATTGCTTCTTCCTTTGTACACCGTGATACGACATCATCATCAAATTTACACCACTTGGGAGGAAAGTGAAAATAGAATTATCACTAACTGTTTCCCCAACCCCAATCACTACCTTTCTGATTGCACGTGCAGTATAACAAACTAGTCAGCTAAATATGGTTTAATCTTCCTCTGTGCTGAAAGCATTGCTAACGTCTTAAAGTAGTCTTTGAAGAGTTTCAAGACAACAGCCCACAATTAATGGTTAATAAAATTCAGGGCTTAAGGTTTTTTTTAAAAACTTTTAAAAAGGGATGAGTTTGGCAAGACTCTTCCTGTAAAACATTTCACAAAGTACTTATTTTATTAAGCACCATTTTCTCTACACTTCTCCTACTTTATCCTTCTTAAAATTTGGTTTCATAAGGAAGATTCCAAAATAATAGAATTAAGCAATTTTTTTTCCATCCAGATCTACATCCAACTTTCCACATTTCTTTCTCTCTAAATACCCGCATACAATTTGATCTAAACACTGGATTGTAATGTACTCACCCAAATACAATAACTAAAAACAAATGTCCCTTTCCAAACTGCTTGTTACTCCCTTTCATACTACTCATACCTAATCAATCATCTTGCAGGGAAAGCAGGAATGGTCTATTTAGGCCAACATCTGCTTAAGCACCATGATTAGCCAACAGGAAAGCCAATTTAACTCAAGTCTTTTTCCTGCAAGGGAAGGTTATGTCATTGCCAAGTGACAAAACAAAGCAACAGTGTGAGCTTGGACGACAAACAGCCCTGGGAAATCATTAGCAGACAGGCTGCCTTGCTATCCAGGACTTCTGAAATTTCTTCTCCTTTTCCCCTCCTACTTATGAGTTAAAAACAGCCAGCAAAACTGTTTTTGGCCACTTCCTCACAACTCCCCCATTCTCCCTCTCACCTAAAGTTCACACTCAAGTGAAGCTCTGTGAGGTATTCACCCCGCTTGAAAGATACTGCACGTGCTAATTTGCTGCTGTATATAAATTGCTTCTTGCATTAAAGGATAGAGAAAATGCAAATCAGCTATTTTTTTTTAAATTGCACTTTACAGCATAATACAATTTTGTTTTTAAAAGATCGACATCATTTTATCTGGGCCTAAGATGGATAAAGAAACTAACCCTTCCCTATTAGTCATCAGAAGCGCTTTCGGAAAATACTCTAGGATCTTCCTTTTCTATTTGAAATATTGCTTACAGGAGAACTATTCCAGTTGCATGCTGTGGAGAGCTGGGACAATCCCTCTTTCACAGATGTTTGTGTTGTTCTTGTGAGGAACTGCAAATGGATAACCAGGTTACATAGAGAACAAAGGTTTATTACTTTTTGTAAGGATACGAGTAATGCTTTCAAATAATATGCAATGCCCAGGGCTCTCACTCTCCTGGATGCTCCCATATAAATTATATCAAAACAAAATACAAACATCAATCATTCAAATCAATCAACAGAGACCTAGAATCCAAAAAATCCTGCTGCTAGAGGGGAAAACATGGGAGGGAAAGGGAGGAAGAAAAGAGAGCAGTAAAGTTATACATCTATCAAGATTAATCATCTCCCATTAATCTAAAAAGAATGCCCCAACTTGAATCAGTGGCAAGATCTTAAACAAAACAAAGTACTTAGAGAAACCACCAAGAATGTTTTATAAATTTCAAACGTTTTATACTGATTCAATTAAACTCCACCCATTACCTTAACCACATTAAACATTTGCGAAATTTCTCTAAACAATGATAAAATACAGTGTGGCTACTTTACCCGCGGTTTATATACTCACTTTACTGTCACCCTTAGGGTTTAGGTAGACTACATAATGTCCACCGTGGTTGTCTCCACTATGCACCAACACTGCATGTAGTATGTAATTTGCAGTATCTTTGGGATCGGGTTTCTGTAGAAATTCGTCTAAGGGCAAATGCTCAGGAAATTCAAACCTTAAGAAATAAAATTAAAGTTGTCCTTAGCAAATACTGAAACAAGAAACAAATTGCATTTTAAGCAAGTTCAAAGCCAGTAATTTTGGGTTACTTCATGTGCTACTGCCAGCTGGTTACTGCATACACATTAAAAGAAAACATGAAACACAAACAGAAATCGCTGGGAATGTTCTGACAAAGGGTCATGCACCTGAAACTTTTCCTTTCTTCAAAGATGCTGCCTGACCTGCTCAGTGTTCTCAGTGATTTCTGTTTGTGTTTCAGATTTCTAGCATCTGCAGTATTTTGAGTTTTTGTTAGAAGAAAGATTATTCAAATACATTTAGAGGAATAGTGATCTGGTAGGGCACAAACATTGCAATACAAATTCTAACCAACACTGCAAATGCAGCTAGTCAGCAACACAGCATAAAAAGTACTTTGATACTCCATTTTATTACAGCTAAAATCAAACAAACGATCCAACTTTGTCCAATGACTTGACTTCAGTCACTATTTTCCTTCCCACAAATGCATTACAACTGCAGACCCCAGAGCCAGTACACACTACTTAATTAGTTGGTATGCTAGTTAAATAACAATTGAGGTTTTACAAAATTGATTCCAATAGAAAGCTTCATTCAAGTAGTTTGTCATCACCTTGTAATAATCCTTATGTTTGCATAATCTTCAGGTTTAAAGGGAAATATTGACCAGGCAGTGCCAAAGAGTAAATGAAAGAGATCCTAAACTTCTAAGATAAGTAAATATATTAAATCTAACAAATTGAAGAGTTGCACAACATATGCATACCATATGAACATTCATATTCCACATTTAAAATACTTAAATACACTTCTTTTGACATTTTAGCTAACGACAATACCTTCAAATTTCAATGTTAAAATGAGCATTTGCACCTTTTGTCCTCGATAAGTATAGTGAAGGCCTGGGTGTAATTAACTGGCAAGGTTAATTTTATCCAAATCTCTACATATCTATGCCCAAAAGAGATTAATTACTACCTTTCTTTGAATGTGGGCAACCTGGACATGTTACTGGGTTAATTAAACTCCTCTGTCCTCCTCATTGTGGCCCAGAACACACACACAAAATATGTCAAAAATGGGCCTGCCCTTTTAGGAAGCTTTTGGCATCAGCCTTAACCTGATGTCTAGGGTTCGTGCTATCTACTATATGCCATGCTCTTTATACAACTTAAAATGTACTCTGGCCAAGCCTGGAAGAATGACTTTTCTAATTGGACTGAGTGTTTCTTTTGTAGTGAATGCAGACAATAGTACAAAACTGTCACAAGTCCAAGACAGCACTAACTCAAGCCCTTAACAAAAATGCAGACAATGTGAAAAAGCAAATGTGCCACACGCCCACCATTCAGTTTTACTCTGGCAACACAACTTTATTGTTTAAGACCTCAAGGTCTATTTACCAAAGTCCCAGAAACAGTCTGTGTTAGGTACACCGCCATTAATATCCAAATTGTCAACCAATGTAGCAATTAGTTGAAACTCCAACAGACTATATCTGAGTAACCTGTGTAGGACTAGGATTTCTCCTCTCCCCTATGCTGCAGAGACAACTTACTTGTAAGCACAGTGAAGTCACTTGAAGAAGTGAGAAAATTACATAAAAATGAGTATTTTTATGTAATTTTCTCACTTCTTCAAGTGAAACAAAGAAACAAAGTCTACAAAGAAACACAACCACAACAAGATAGCATATGTGTGGTGTAAAATACCGGGACTTCGAAATCAATAGCACACGTAGCACTCAGCCAGCTATGGAGTTTTTTTTTTAAAAAGCCACCACACTCCAGAAAAAGACCGCAAGAAACAATCCAAAACTGAGTGAACAGGGACGGACAAATTGACTTAAATGTTTCCAATCTTTTTTTAAAACTGAGAAACGATTAAAATGCCAGACCAACAATTAGTGGGTTTATGAACAAAAGGTGCTGCAACCGTTTTTGACAATTACCTATTGGCAATGCACATCTGGACAGTTGACGTGGGTAAATATACAGATCTTCTTACCTGTCATTTATTTTGATATTCTGATCAGTTTGTGGGTCATACATGAATCGCATAAGCTGAAGATGCAACACTGGTGGAAAGGTAAGAAATTTCACACCTTTTTCAGCGTCCTGAAATTAGAATACAAAGAAAACTTACATAGAGGCCAAATTCATGAAAATAGCATGCACTTTATGCGGTTGAAATTGTTAATTTCTTTGCTGACATTTGCATAGCAGTTACTACTACACTCCCAAACATCTTAATTATACTTACTTGGCTTATATAAAACTTGTGTTGAGCAACAAACACTAGCGTTTTGAGGCAAGCAATGCTTTGATAAGATACTACACAATATTCATGTTCTAAATCAGTTCTCTGGTCTCAACTCAACTTGGGTGTCAAAACACATAAATGCACTATTATGTAGCAGGTTTGGGAGAAATAGGCATTTTTATAGCTGGATGTACAAATGGCTTCAATCCGGTTGGAATGTTTTACTACTCCAAGTTATATACCTTTCACTTAGTTTTCTAGCCTTTCATTGTGGTTTTTCCAATCTGCCATCAGGAAAATCAAAAAAGTTATGCTAATGAACAGAGTGCTTTACCTGCCAAAATGAGTTTTAATGTACAGGCTTTTATCAATGTAGAAGACTAATTGTTGGCAACTTAGTTCCTTTATGATGGGTCTTCCAATAACAAAGGTAGTCAAAAGTGTTGGGGCTATTATGCCAAATCCAATTTGTCAACCGAGTCAGGATATCAGGATCTTTCCTACAGTGATTGTCAATAGATCAATTGTTCCTGAGGGCCATTAAATGTCAATAAGAATGAATACAACTTCCTGTGCCTGAATCACATGAATGATATGAGGTTATAATCGGAAAGTGTGGGGGGAATGAAAGAAATGAAACCTGGTCAAGCTTAGAACCTCAGGTTTTAGAAAGTAGCAGCAAAGCCCATTTCCTGCCCCTCCTACTCCTAAAAAAAACCAGATGAATAATTTCTTCTCACTATCGCTTCATTATGCTTCCCCCGTATAGTCAAGGTCGCAATGTCTGCAGAAGTGCCTGCAACTAATGAATGGCATTTTGCCTAGATTCAAAATAAAATGTCAAAGTTTGAGGTCCATACTCTTGCTTCTCTGTAGTGTATTCCATTCTTCGTAAAAACTTCAGAAACAGTCAAATTGCTTGAGGTTCAAGTGTACCAGATGGTTAAGTCTCATACTCCCTGGGTCATTTCCCCCTCCAAATAGGTTTCCAACCCTACAAGAGAAAAGTACCAGTGCTCATGCTAGTGATGGTAGACGGGACTGTATGTATAGCCCGGTCAAGATGTTGGCACTTAGTGACTATCACTGTAGGGTGTGTTCACTAATCTAAAGCAACTCTGACGAGTGGATAATGTATGAGAATACTATGGCAGAATTCCTCATGAGCATGTACATCAGACCTACAATGTTCAGGCAATACCAATAAACTGGTCACAAACTTGAACCATTTATTCCACACAGCCAGCCAGCTAGAAGTTGAACATCACAGAAACTTAGAATTGTGTCCAGTGTAAAAGGCAGATTTTCTTTTTCAATGAGAAATTAAATTTGTACAGCACCTTTTACGTTGGACATCTTAAGGCACTGGACAGTCAAGCACTTTGTACCCAAGCTGGGGGTTGAAATCAGGAGGGGTAGAGGGCAGGATGATCAAAGGCGCAGTAAAAGAGGAGGGTGTTGAGATAGGCCTTAAAGAAGGCAAGAGAGGAAGTGAAGGTACAGTGAAGGGTGAAGTGAAGGGACTGTGGGATGGAGTTCCAAAACATGTGGCCCAACTGTCAATGATGGGGAAGGCAGGGGACATGGAGAAGACTTCTAAACTTCCTTTGATTTTCCTGTCCAGATTATAATTTCCAGTCACTGTGGTAGACCAGGCCAATAGATATTTAGCCTTGGAATCCGCTACAAAACACCCCACTCCGCTGCAAACAGTGTTCTCAGCCCTGGTCTCCTGCACGCTGCTGCCGGTGGTTTACTTGATGCCGCAACTGTTGGCAGAGCGACTCCGGTTTTACTCACCCTTTGTGCCTCCCCCGCTCGCTCTGTGCCCCCATCCTTCTCTCTCTGTGCCCCCACCCTTCTCTGTGTACATGTGTGGTCTATCAAGTCAAGAAAGATGAACTCGACACAACAACAAAATTACACTTGTCTAGCGCCTTCCATGTCAGGAGGACGTCCCAAGGCACTGGACAGTCATTGTTTCAGACCTGAGCAAGGGTCGGGGATGGGAAGGGTGGAGCGAAAGGTGGGGGATTTGGGAGTGATTAATGGGATAGTTGAAGAGGAGGGTCTTGAGGCGGGACTTGAAGGAGGCTAAGGAGGAGGAGGAGGGACTACAGGATGGAGTTCCAGAGGTTGGGGGCAGTGGTTGAAGGCTCACCTGGCAATGGTGGGGCGGGTAGGTTGGGGGACATGGAGCAGGCCGGAGCCTGCTGAGCGGAGGGGATGGGCGGGTTGATAGGGGATTAGGTCACAGAGGTAGGGTGGGATGAGGCCGTGGAGGGCTAGACATACAGTACTCGCTATGGATTTCACCATCAGGTTTTACAGTGAAATGTTGTACCCCATCAACATATAACCACGATACAGAACCCCTGATGTATTTATGTTAACATGACAGACAGCTTTCTAGCTGTGCCATTTGCATCACTTTGGGTTGAATGACAATTCTGAATTTCTCCCTCAGCATGGCAGCATTTAATAAACCCCCCCCTCCCCAGTTATTAAACCTCATATCATGACTAATGGTGACCACAGATAATTGTTCAAAGATTGCCAGAGTGTTTTATGCCAAATTCCGATGGACTTACCTGTAAACCGTGTTCACCAGCATCGTATTTGTTGTCCCCATCCAGCTGCTCCACGGCTACATAATCTTTGAAAGAATCAAAAACTGCAGAACAAGAAGGTAAAATGTTGTTGTTGTTGTTGTAAAAGAAAAACACCAATTTCGGATTGTAAAAGTTTAATCATAAATGAAACTGTAGATGGGTATACTACTCACTGTTTTTCTTTCCCTTTATACCAAGTTGAATGTCATAATAATCTTCAATTCTCTCAGATCGATATTCCACGTGTTTGCACTGAATGTATGACTGCAAAGAGCAAAAACAAAAATGTAAAAGATTGCCATTGAAGGTTCAGGATCAATACTAACTTCACAAATAAACTTTTGCAATTAATACATACCACCATCTTCCCCCGAAACAACTTTGGAATTGTGCCTTCAACACACGTCCCTTTCATTTTGTTTTCAACATTATCAAGTAGCTTAGGTGGAGGAAGAAAGGAAAGGCAAGTCAATGGAGTCAGCCTTCTAGGTTAACATATTTCAGCAGGTGGGAAAACTTTAAAATGAGACTCATGGCATGGAAGTGAACTTATGAAATGCATTCAAAACATATCCAACAGTTACGACTGAATACAAGTCCTCAACTTATAATGAATGATAGTCAAACAAGCTTGATGACAAAATTGACTCTGTAAAGAATACTCACCACCCTGCACAATTCCTGGACATCATGCTGCATAAAACTGTCCAGTGTTTCCCACCTACAGAAGTAAGTGTCTCTATCAGGTTGATATTATGCAATACTGATATTCAAAAACATTGCTATTTTTTAGATAACTTTTTGTCAGATATATACACGGTATAAATATCATAATTTTTGACAATCGGTAATCAAGTTAAAAAGACTTGGTTAATACTATATATCATTTGAGTATCCTAAGTCATGAAAATGTGATCTATGATATTAGATACTAACAGTAAGATCAATATTTCTCTCTATATCCTCTTTATTCATGCATACTAAGCAGCATGCAATTACTCTTTGTAGATATTACATGTGTCCATCTTTAAAATAACGGGCAAGACAAACAATGAGTAATTGATTTCTAATTGCATGGTATCTGTTACTTACCCAAAAGATTTTGTCAGTTTCTTAGTTCCTACTGGTTTGTCACTGTGCTGCAATTCATAGAAAACTCTTTGTAATGCTAAAGGGACACTTTTTGATGAATCATCCCCCTCTGTTGGCATCATATAGACAGCCTATCCATAAAAAAAACATTGATTAGTAAAATTAAGTTATCTATAATTATCGACTAGCTAGTTTGTAAATATTAGGGAGACGTTAATAATTAACATTCAACATACCTAATCTACAAAGAAAGTCAAAGTGCTTCACTTATGATATTTAATCTGTTTTACAGATTGATCATAATAATCCTTCTCCACCTTATCTTTCTCCCATTAACCATCCTATCTGAATGACAAAGTGAATTTAATTCTTGCATTAACACACTGAACATTTGGAGGACCTTAAGTGCAAAACACTTCAAAAGTGCACCTCAAGTGAGTTATTGCTAAATTGGCTAGAGACTAGTGGGAGACAGAGCCGTACTGCTCATAAGTAGTTTATAAACAAAAACAAGATATCACAACTGTGACACTAGCTGATATAACAAATATTATTCACTTATTTAACATATTTATACATTTGACATAATGTGTGTTTCATAAAATTACAATTAAACAACAAGCTCACTTTGATTAATAGATTGTTGCTTTCAATAGATGATGAAATGTTTTAACTGATTTTTGAAACTACATTATAAATATTTATATCAAATAAACTTTGCATTTGATACACTGCCTTCTAGGTCAGGGGGACAGACAGTATGTTCTCTTAAGTGTGGTGATGGTAAGTAAATGAATGCAGCAGAAAAATTTAGACATTACAGTTTATGTCAGTTTGGGGAGTTGTGTGCAAATAAAGCTAGGATATATGTACAATACATTTCTTAAGGGATAACTCTAGTAAAGATACGCTGCTGAACACTTTACTGACCCAATCGTACACTACCTTACGCAGCTGATTCGTGAAGAACAACGTCTGCAATAGGCTGTTCATGTAACAGGTGGCTCCCTGGTTTTTCAATCCCACATAACCTGTATGCTTCTTAGAATCCCACCTGAAATCAAGGTTCAAACAAAACACTCAATCAATATAATCAGCTCATAGTCTTCTTCTAATAATGAAATAATTCCTCATAACACAATTACAAACATAACAGCTAGCAATCCCAATTCATATGTTAAGAGTGACAAAGATACTTCCCTTTTTCTCCAAAAGATAAATACTACTGCATTTCCCTTCCCATTCCCCACCTCCCTCCTCACCAATGAGCTACCAGCATGTCCGTTCCATACTTGCACAAAATTATAAGGCTGTTGAGTGTTCTCAGCGATTTCTAGATTTACTATGACTTGATTGCAGACAGTCAAATATTTTGAGGGTACATTTTCTGGGATTAATACTTACGCAACACCATGTGGTGCATCAGCTTGAACAAATACTTCAAATGTAACCTTGTCATCTTCTATGAATCCCTTTTCAGGATCTGTTGCCTCCTACAACATTTAAAACATGTATTGAATAACCATTCCTTTGAATTTCATGACTTATTTCATAGCTGTTCAATTTAAAAATGCATGGATAATAGGACTTTATAATAGGTATGATTTGGATTGACTTATGAAAACAAAGGAGATCAAACGAAAAGTAGATCCATCATTAACGCTACGACTGAATGCTTGAGTGAAGAATACAGTATTCCTGGAACAGTTTTGTTTGATTATTTCTGTGGAGGTAGAACATGTGGGACACTTTCTTAAATTTGGGATAACTGCAGCAGTTCAAAAGAGAGACTTGCTGAATGGGAGGGCAACTGATCATCATTTGGGAATTAAGCTTTCAAAATCACTGCAAAGCTATGCAAAACATTAATGTTTGGATATTTATGAGAAGCGGCCATTTTGCAAAATTGATGGGTTCCCTTGAACTTCCTAAGGAGGTCCTTCCTAAAGATAGTGACTCTTGTTGAACAAGCAGCAAAGAGCCTCAGCTCAAGTAACCTGGAACCAGATGTTAAGGACGTCAAATTGAAGGATTATGTCCTATCTCCACTTTTAATGTGGTTGAAGATACACAGCCATCCTTCTTGGATTACTGCAGCAGGGAATGTAAACTCCTTTGAGATTATTCAGTTAACATTTGAAGTCATGGGACAGTACAACTGCACAGTGGGGTCACTTAACCAGAAATACCCTGAAGTAGGGTCCGTCAATATGGAAATTTTCCGATTTAGATATATCGATGGGCTCATATCTAGATATACCAATATATTGATATTTTGGGGGTTTTCGTACTGCACATGCAGGGGTGCGCGTGCATTCGGGGTCTAACTCCTCAGGAGGTAAATATCTCTCTCTCTCTCTGTGTCTCTCACACTCACTCTCTCCATCTCTGTGTTTTTCTGTCTGTGTCTCTGTCCTCTCACCCCCCCCCCCACCATCTCTCTCTCTCTATCTATCAAATCTATCTGTATATTATCACATTCCCCCCGCCGTCTCTCTCTCTCTCCCCCCCCCCACCCCCCCCCCCCCCCACCGTCTCTCTCCCCCGTCCCCCCGTCTCTCCTCCCTCACTCCTTTCATACCTGTATATTGTATTCGAGGATATGAATACAATATGGCGGCTTACACCTCGGTCTGTGCATTGTGTATAGAGATGAGTATTCTGGGTCTTGTAGTTCAGTGCGCGCGCATTCCGATTTTTTCGATATATCGATATTTTTAAAATGCCTATATCGGCATATCGATATGAAAATTATATCGGATATAACCGATATATCGCCGGACCCTACCCTGAAGTAATTGTAAAACAAAATTCTTCACAATAATACATTCAGGCAAGAAGACCGAAGATATCAAATTTGATAAAAACACAAAAATCAGCACCAAAAATTGAAAATATTCACTTACACTCCAAGTCATAAAATTAGAGAAACCCCAATCATTCTCTTTGTGGAAAAAGAGGTGACTTATCCTTCGACTAAAGGACTTTTCCTCATCTTTGTAGTTGATTATTTTTAGTACTGCTTGAGCATGACAAGACCATGACCTGTAAAGAAACACAAATAATGCATTGGAATGCATACAATTAGGCAATGTTTAAAAAAAACTGCAACCATTCAATTCTCAAATAAAAGGCCAAATTATTACCATTAATACCAAACTACCAACATGTAGAATGAATAGGTTTTCTTTATACTTAGTCTTCTATAAAATTAATTTTTCCAGTTACTTTTACACAACACGCTTTAACATTCTAAGGGTGTTTTTGCTCCTACTAATCTATTATCGGCAGTAGCAGGCAGGGGCATTTCACAATTTTCGACTTTCCCCATAATTTGGCATACAGTAAAAAGCAACACCCATGTAATTTATTAATGTTAATCACAAACAACTATTGATTTCAGCAAGTACTAATTGACCCATTTTTTGATTTTTTGTTGTACTAGATGCATAAGCAACTTGATAGAACTTTAATTTACTCTTCTCTAGCCAAATTGTGTTAATGTACCACTTAAAATTTAATGACCTCATTGAAAGCTATTTGCAGTCAGAATTACTTGTACAGAAGAAATCCAAGCTTTTACTCACGTGGAGTCGGATTCAGCATTGCACTGTAGGAAAAAACCAACACTCTTCTGATGGGGCCGATCAGGGTGGAAGCGAGGCATTACCATGATTTTCCATGGCAAATTCCGTACAAAGCAAGGAGGGCTCAACACCGATTCACTGAGCCTACTGAACCGTTCCACAGTGAAGCGAAATGTGGCCTCTGACCGCCAACTAGTGTCTGCCAGATTCAATAGAAATTTTTATATTGTAAGCAACTTTAAATAGCAAAACGAAGCACGCTGTCACTTGCCCCATAACCAAGACTAAAGTAAAATACTACCATCTTCCATGTCTTCCTCTGTGTTGTTGTGTCCATCTGCCATTGCTACGTTACCATTGATGACTGGATTTGGGGCAATTCGTGGGGGATCATCTGTATCCCCAGCTGAAAGAAGAAATATGTATATATACATTTTTTTTATTTAAAGTCTTCCTTTGCGTCTCCCCTGTTAACCAGTTACGAGTCTCGATGTGCTACTTTTCTACTGAGTATTTTTTAAAACCAGTGACTCAGACAAAGCACCTTTCTGGTGGGTCACTCCAAACATTACTTTAAATATGAGAACTATATCTCATGAGTTACATTAAATTTCGATCAAACCAATCAGCTCAATCAACCCCTTTTCTAGATGGTCACAAACGCATAGAATTTTAACAAATAGAATAATTCCTATATATAGAGGAATCCAGTAGAAAAGCAAAATAGTAATGATAAGGCATCAAAAATGTTTTCCACTGAAAATGACGACCCAATTACATCTGTATAGGAATATGTAAATATCAAAATAGACAACCACATTTAAATGACTACAGCTCAACATGAGACAATAGTAAATTAATTTCCAGCCAACCCTATAGTCAAACTCCAAATGCTCATGATAACACTAATTTTCAGCAGCAGTAACAACTTAGGTCTGCCATTCTTGTGCCTTAATTAAATGTAGAAATATACCTAGCTGCTTTCCAGATAGTAACTTAAGCTCCCATTAGTGCAAGGCACATGGAAAGACATGATGTTTTGTGCAGTACTAAGCTGAAATTCCAAGCTAGAATGGAAAGCTTCCCAGCAAGGCTACTTTTCCACAACAACCAAGGAAAATGAGTGCATCTATTAATTGCGAACCAAAGTGGGATATTGCAATGATCCCAGGATACAAATTGCACTAAACAAGTACAAGCACTGATTAATAATAAAACTACTAATAATAATAATACATGGTTCCAGACTAATTGAAATTCTGCAAGAGAAAAAACCCAAGAAGGACTTTTGAGATTACTCCCACCAATACAGAGCTTGAATTGGTTGAATGTAAATTTTCAGCCTATTCAGTTCCCAAGATACTGATATTACCTATATCCCAATCTTACATCCAGAGAATTGATGAGAAATTTATACATAGAATTGTTTAATTACACCGAATAAAAAAAAGGCTTCCCTTCATAAAACATCTTAACTTGGTGGCCTCCTTAACCTCGATTTTCCTCACACCATTATTGATCTTCCCTGGACCCCAGAACACATCCCAAGAGGGAGTGTGCTGGCCCACAATCCTACAAAAACAATCAGTCTTTTCGTTTGAAGCTGTTTGCAGGACACAGCTGTGAGCAACTGAGCTGCCACATTCCCCAAACAATAGCCACTTAACAATAAAGTCTGATGCTTTTCAAGATGTCCTCCCGACAATGGAATTATGCAGTACAGAAGGATACCATTTGGCCCATCATACCTCCTCAAAGCCCTGCAAACCTATCCTCTCCAAATAACTATCTACTCTCTTCAAAGTTATCGAATCACTTCCACCACCCTTTTAGGTAATGCAAGGTGGTTAGAACTTTGAAATTAAACCATTAATGTTTGTACAATGCAAAAGTACCAATCAAAGAAACTGGCATCAAGGTTTTAATTGATTCTCACGCAATTGATCTTTAAGAAAATAATGAATCTTATGAGGAAAGAACATTTCATCCAACAAGCTTGTTCTCTTCAGAAGATTGCTACTAATCATATTTGATGATTTTACCTTAACGAAAATCTTTTAAATCTATGCTCTTCACTCTGTATAGGTTTGTCACATAATTGATAGCAATGCAAAAGGCCCTTCCAAACAGAAAGTGGTTTAATACTCTCCCATAGCTTATCATTCCTAGTACTGTAGTCTGTATTTCCATTAAAATATGGCTTAACTTTCTTTTATTTAAAAAAAATGCACTTCCAAGGATATTAGTTGTTTGGGGAGGAAATATCAGATAATGAAACCAGACGTTTAATGCTCAGTATTAAATAGAAGGATATGCACAGCTGTTAGCTAAGTTGGTTTGGAGTCCAAAAATAAGATAATCATAAGATAATCTTATAAGCATAAGATAATCTATTTTGTCAACCAGAATATCACTCAGAAACAATGGAAAGTTATTCAAACAAATGATAATTACAGTGGGTAACTTATTTATTTCTTTAAAAACATACACCTCAATTGTGGAAGAAAAAATCCTATAACTGCACATCTCCACTACATTTTATTTATTAACTTAATTTAGTCTTATTTCTACCAATACCGTGGTCAGATGAGGGTCTCAAGAATGCATCTAAATAGTAGCAATGTAGTAATATGTGTCCATATTATTAAATAAATTTATTCCACATTCCATTACTTACATGATTCCTATTCTAAACTGTCTTCAATGACAATCCTCAATAAACTGGACACAATACCATGCACATGTATTCTCGGCAACCAAAGGCATGTGCATTGCTAAGAATTTAACAAAACAAAGTGTCTTGTGGAAAGCATTGTACAAACAAAATTCTTTTATCATCGCAATAAACTTTCACAACAAATCCTGTTACACCCTAATGGTATTCACCTCCAAAATAATTAATTGAACAAATCTAAATTAATGATTTACTTTTGATAAACAGACAGTACATCTTAGAACTTCAGCAGATTTTAAGATCAATTACAAACCGGATTAATTATTCTATATTTCACCATCCAAAAGAAGTCTGCAATATACAGTTAAGTACTGTATCTATCTTGCAAAGTCCTAAATTACTGGTCACAATACTCTAATATCAAAAAGGGATCGTGCCATCTCAATATATCTTATAAAACAGTTTCATAGAACAAAACATACAAGGCGCTTGTCAGCGAACTACAGACAAAATCCAGGCATTGAAAGTTATTTCAACCATTGATTGCAACATTTAGTGTATCGCGACGCCACTCTATAAAACTCTACATCTTGTATGGCACCACCTCAATTTAACAGCTGGCTCACTCTGGCCAATTATCTTTTCATAACCATACTTGCTTCTATTTGACCCCAATGTAAGGCATGGACAGATAAGTGTGTTGTGTGTATTTCTCCATCTACACCCCCCCGCCCCTATAGCAAGCCAAAGATGCCATACCAACATGAAAGATTCTATATAAATGTAAATTTGGAAATATTCTATAACTGGGCCACTAAAAATGCAGACAAGATTTACGGTTGCTTATTGGATAACTAGGAGATTTCTGATGGTCTGGAAAATCCCACCTCAATAAGCGTCTGACCGCTGTACCAAGGAGGAGTGAAAAAAGGGAGGATTTCCACTTTGGATTTTAATCCAGTCTCACGGCTAGATATTAGGCATAAACAGAATTGGGCCACAGACCCAATGCCCTTTGTAGTCAAGCAAACAGCCAAAACGCGCACACTTGCAGTCATGGTTGTGGGAAAGTATTCATGTAACACCAGCATAAGTAATCAAAGCTAAGCCACGTTAGAATTCCAACAAAAATTCAAGGGAATGGAGAAATTAAAATGACAACTAAATGCATGCATGTTAATGTTATTCTGTAATCTTTTACCAAGCCATCTCCTATAGCAACTCTAGTTCTATTCTATAAATTATAGAGTTTTACCTCACTTTATGGGATAGCAATATTTCAGCCACTTACTGCAGTTGCAACTTCAGGCTTCACTGATACTTGTCTGAATTTTAAGGATGTGATAATGGAGTGAGTTATCAAGAGATTTAGAAAAGTTTCTTAAAAGTCTAGGATTTAGCAGAAATCTCGATTTAACTGATCTATTCAGCTAGATGATGACTTAGCTAGATGATGATAATAATAATAAGTCTTAACCAGACCAATTGTGAAAATATAATTTGTTATAATTTATCATTTCCAATTTTCTTGGATACAAGCAATGAATTTACTATTGCCTTCAAATCATTTCAACTTCAATTTCACATTAAAATCTCTAAATGTACAGATAATCTATATTATTAAACCTATGATTCACAGTAACTTTTCCCACCACAACAATTTAAACGAGCATGAATGAATGAGTTCAAAAACTGTTCCATGCTGTCTACCGGATAACATTATGTCCAAAATAATTCTAACAAAATTAGCATGACTCACAAGTAGAAATTTGTTAACAAGGATAAAATTAACTTAATTGTTAATAAAACTTCCCCCTCCTTTAAACAAGCGGTGATTTTGGATGATTTTTTCTTGTCAAGTGTTATAGCAATATGCATATCATGTTTTTAATTGGAAAATAAATGGTATTTTCCAGCCTGCCATTAACTGTAAAATCTATGATTTTAATTTGTTATGCTTGATAGAAACTTCACATCACCATTGCTGTGATTTTGCATTTAGAAAAAATAAAGTTGCAGTACCAGTCACTTCATAAATATAATATAATAAAATAATACTGATTGACAATCATATTTGTCTAAGCAAAAATGTACATCTTACATCAGAACTCAGATAGGGGAGGGGGAAACAGAGAAGAAAAAGAGGAAGAGAGGAAGAGAATGCAACTGTCTGTGGTGACGGACAGCTCTATTGTATAACAGCTTAGAAAGACATGAAATTAATCCACCTGACAAAAATATTTAGAATTTATCAATTTTCAAAATTATTCTAATCATCAATTCACCTTCATTCCTGCAACAAACTTACAGGATCCTAAATCGCATCAGGTACTTAAATCCCTCCAATTACTTTTTTTTAAAAAAACACTGCTCTTTCCCCTTCCACCTCTCTTACAAAATGCCAATTTTCTGTCAAAATCACTCACGATTTTCTCTGTCAAAAATCAGTCTTCTTAGTGCATCTGAAAGTTGAAAGTCCAGGATAATTACTGATAACACTTGACACTGAAATTAAATTGAATTACTGATGTCTACAGACAGTGGTACTAAATTTCACAACCAAAACTCCCAACAATATAAAATGCTAAAATCAAACCATCAGGCCCAGATTGGGTACCAAGCAGAAAACAGATTTTGTTTACATGGAGGGAGGACAAAATAAAATGGGGCAACACTCACATTCTTTATTGATTGGCTAGAGGCCATTCACTAAAGACCAAATAACAAAAAATTACATGCGGCACATTTGACCCAAATGGCCTCCAATTTGTTTTTCTCATTGCTCAAAATGAATGATTATTAATAAAACCACCTATGCCTAATACTCTCTGGAAAGAGATAAGCAAGGTGCTTCTCTCCAAGGAGAGTCCACATTCCATTCCAGACACAGGTAAATATGGTACATATTTGGAACTCAGTCTGGTTTAGATACCAAATAGTGATTGGTTGCTACATATGTCAAACACCTGGCTGATCAAAGAAAAATGTGACTAAAATACTAAAAATGATGCACTGTTCCTGGACTGCACTCAAAAACCAAACACAAACAGTGTATAATACTCCATGTGAAATCAGCCATTGAAAATTATTTTCTGCTCCCAATCCTAATGATTTATGCTAGGTGTGGTTTCACATGTGCCAGCAGCCCACCAATGTCCAATTTTCACACAAACCCAACTGCAAGAGTAGGTTTGCGGTGTGAACGCAGGCAAATCCTATCACCCTCATCTCATGTCCAAACATGCACCTTACATCCGGCACTCAGTGGACAGCAATCAGCATAGCAGAAGTATAACTGATATTTTATTAATTCCAACATGGATTCCAGCGACTTCCCCAGCTGAGTTAATTCAGTGAAGACCATACCATACATCAAACCTGTGATTTTCAGGATCTGTAGGACTCAGGCAGACAGTATATCTACCAACTGATGTCCAAAGTATGGCTGGAAGGTGATACTTTTTAAATCACTCTGGTTCTCTTGACCCAAGTTAAGATCCGATTAGAACAGACACCAAACTTTAGTTCTTTTTCTAAGAACCCAATCTTTGAATTTTATGATCTTTTAGAAAAAAAAATGGGAGATCCAATTATTCGAGTTTACTGCATTTTTGTTTATTGTGATCAGCTCAATTTTTTGAAAGTTTCATTTCAGTCCTACACTGATTGGTTTGTTCCACATCAACTTGACTAGTTTTGATGAGGTGAAGAGGGAATGTTCAGAAAATCTTAAAACTTGTTGAAAAAAACTAAACAACTTGACTGAATTATTTCCATAATAATTTGTATCCACAATATTTAATTAAACACACAAATAATTTTAAAAAGTGGAGAATAAATGTATTTTTTGTATTTCAGAGATTGCTTAAGACGTACAAGGACGTAACAATCCTTCTTTCAACTCAAGAAGACATCCAAAGCAGTTCACAGAGTTTTCCATAAATAGTAGTGATTGTATATTTTGTGGGTGAACATAGCAGTCAATTTTCCACAAAGGATTGTACCACAAACATCCATGAAGTGAGTGACCAATCCATCTGAAGACCAGGACAGGGAGAAACTAAACCACTTCTCTTTTCAAAGAGGCGAGTGCTACATACTAAGCCAGACTGACAACCCATGGTAGTTGTGTAGTTTCTAACACCCATGACTAAAAAACACATTTCAGATTATTTGTCATTTTACTGACTAAGTTGTTCACCCACATTAGTATATTCAATACCTTTGGCCATGCCATTTCCAACAAGTAACAATGGCTACTGCAAATTGCAATGAGAAAAAAAAACTTTACATTAGACTATTCAGTCAGTATATTTATTTTGGCAAGGGGAATTTAAAAATGTAATCTCAAAAATGTAATTTCATGATTCCACTAACATTTACTTGGTTTACTGGATTAAATTAAAAACATTAAGTATTTCCATTTGAGTCTCATAACTCACAATACCATTTAGACTCTTGTCTGAAGCGCTCTGAGACGCCGTCCGGTGTGGAGGGCGCTATATAAATCGAAGTTGTTGTTGAATAACCTCTCACAGAATTGAAACCAAAATTCTATTGGGAATTGTTAGCAGCACATAACGAGTCCAGGTAGTTTGAGAAACAAGACCAATAATTTGGAAATCAGAAGTTAAATGTGAGCACAATGGGTCATTGAGTGTGTTATGAGCCTGCTTCAATTTTAAAAAACTATATTCATTTGCATTAAATTTAAATTCAATGTGCTGGGAAGAAACACGGCATGATGCTTTTTATTTGTCCTAAACATCAAAAGAATGTTTCCTCATATGTGAGAGCAAATGAATGTTTAACACAATCTAAGAAAATACCTAGTAAGACAGCAAAAGAACATGCTATTTCAACTGGAAGCATCTCTTCTTACTATCAACCTCTCCTCAGAAACCCACTTCAATAAAATAATTGTTTGATAAAGCACAATATTAAATGCACTGCTAAAATCCGATTTGAATACACAACAACAAAATTACTTTTGTAGAGCGCCTTTCATGTCGGGAGGACGTCCCGAGATGCTGAACAGTCAGGGGTCAGGACCCGAGCATGGGGGAGGTGGGAGGCAGGGTTAGGATGAGGGAGGGCAGAGGCAGGAGGGCGGTTGAAGGCACTGTCGAAAAAGAGGGTCTTGTAGGAGGCAAGAGATGGAACAATTCAAAGAGATTGAGGGATGCAGTACCAAAGTGTGGGGGCAGAAAGGCTGAAATCCTGGCCACCGATGGTCAGGTGGGAGACATGGAAAAGGCCGGAGCTTGCTAAACAGAGGGAGTGGACAGGTTGATAGGGGGTCAGCTGGTCAGAGGGGTAGGAGGGCCATAGATGGCCTTGCAAGTAAGGACGAGAGGGAAGTAGGGAGTAAACGGGTAGCATGGGCCAACAGGGGGAGGATGGGTGGGGGGGCAGGGTGCTGACAGGCTGCAGCGGGGCGGGTTATCAGGGCAGTCGGGTGGCAGGGGGCAGACCAGGGTGGCGGGGGTCAGACTGGGGTGGCGGGGCAGGGTGCTGACAGGCACTCGGGGTGGCAGGGGACAGACCAGGGTGGCGGGGTCAGACTGGGGGAGGGGGCAGCAGGGTGCAGACAGGGGGGCATCGGCGGCAGAGGGAGGTGGTGGCAACGGGGGCAGAGAAAGGTGGGAGATTAACGAGGTGAGGGAGGCAGGGGATTAATGAGGGGGGGTGGGAGAGAGGGAGGCGGGGTGTTTACCCTGGGGGTGTTTACCGGGGGGGGGGGTGGGGGAGAAGAGAGGGAGTCGAGGGGTAGGGGCTTAATGGAGGGGGAGAGGGCGGCGAGCGATAACGGAGAGGAGAGTTAACGTGGGAGGGGGGGGGTGGGGAGAGAAAGGGAGGCGGGGGTTAATGGAGGGAGCGGGGTGGGGGTTAATGGAGCGGGAGAGGGAGGCAGGGGTTAACAGAGGGGAGAAGGAGTATTAATGTATAGGGGGAGAGGGGGGCTGGGGGTAGGGAGGCGGGGGTTAATGGAGGGAGGGGGGGTGGGAGTTAATGGAGGTGAGGTAGGGAGGCAGGGGTTAACGGGGGGGAGGGAGGCAGGTGGTAACGGGGGGGAGGCAGGGGGCAACGGGGGGGGAGGCAGGGGGCAACGGGGGGGGGGAGGCAGGGGGCAACGGGGGGGGAGGCAGGGGGCAACGGGGGGGGAGGCAGGGGGCAACGGGGGGGGGGAGGCAGGGGGCAACGGGGGGGGAGGCAGGGGGCAACGGGGGGGAGGCAGGGGGCAACGGGGGGGAGGCAGGGGGCAACGGGGGGGAGGCAGGGGGCAACGGGGGGGAGGCAGGGGGCAACGGGGGGGAGGCAGGGGGCAACAGGGAGGTGTATCAAGGGGAGGCAGGGGGCAACGGGGGGGTGTATCAAGAGGGGGCAGGGGGTAAAGGGGGGAAGGGAGGCTGGGGGTAACGGGGGGAAGGGAGGCGGGGGGTAACGGGGGGAAGGGAGGCGGGGGGTAACGGGGGGAAGGGAGGCGGGGTGTAACGGGGGGAAGGGAGGCGGGGGGTAACGGGGGGAAGGGAGGCGGGGGGTAATGGGGGAAGGGAAGCAGGAGGTAACGGGGGATGGGAGGCAGGGGAAACGGGGGAAGGGAAGCTGGGGGTAACGGGGGGAAGGGAAGCTGGGGGGAACAGGGGGAAGGATGGCGGGGAGCAAAGGGGGGGGAAGGATGGCGGGGGGTAAAGGGGGGAAAGATGGTGGGGGTAATGGGGGAAGGGAGGCAGGGGGAAACGGGGGAAGGGAGGCAGGGGGAAACGGGGGAAGGGAGGCAGGGGGGATGGGGGGAAGGGAAGTAGGGGTTCGTGGGGTCCTGTCTCCCTCCCCAGGAGAAACGGGGGGAAGGGGGGCAGGGGGAAACGGGCGGAAGAGAGTCAGAGGGAAACCGGGGAAGGAAGGCAGGGGGAGAAGGGTATAATGGGGGTAGGTTTGAGGCAAGGAGCAACAGGGGACATTTGAGGCAGTGAGCAACAGGTGGAGGAAGGTAGGGGGTAAAATGGAAGTAAACAGGTGTAATGTGGTAGTGGAGAAGAACGGGTAATGCGGTGGGGAGGCCAGGGGCAACAGGTAAGGGAGGCAGGGGTTAATGGGGAACAAAACAGGGGTAGGGGGGGGGTTAATGGGGGAGGAAAACAGGGGGAGACAGGGGTTAATGGGGGAGGAAAACGGGGAGGGAGACAGGGGTTAATGGGGGAGGGAGGCAGGGGTTAATGGGGGAGGGAGGCAGGGGTTAATGGGGGGAAAAGGGGGTAATGTGGGAGGGGAGAACGGGTAATGGGGGAGGGAGGCAGGGGTTAATGGGGGGTGAGGGAGCAGAAGGGTGGAGGGTATTCAGAGGGGGAGCAGAAGAGATGGGGGGGGAGGCGAGTAGATGGGGGGGGGAGGCGAGTAGATGGGGGGGGGAGGGTAGCAGATGGGGGGGTGGGGGAGCAGATGGGGGTGGGGAGCAGATGGGGGGGAGGGGAGCAGATGGGGGTGGGAGGGGAGCAGATGGGGGGGGGGGGAGGGGAGCAGATGGGGGGGGGGAGGGGAGCAGATGGGGGGGGGAGGGGAGCAGATGGGGGAGGGGAGCAGATGGGGGGGGAGCAGATGGGGGGGGGGGGGGGAGGGGGAGCAGATGGGGGGGGGGAGGGGAGCAGATGGGGGGGGGGGAGGGGGAGCAGATGGGGGGGGGAGGGGAGCAGATGGGGGGGGAGGGAGGAGATGGGGGGGGAGGGGAGCAGATGGGGGGGGGGAGGGGAGCAGATGGGGGGGGGGAGGGGAGCAGATGGGGGGGGGGAGGGGAGCAGATGGGGGGGGGGAGGGAGCAGATGGGGGGGGGAAGGGGAGCAGATGGGGGGGGGAGGGGAGCAGATGGGGGGGGGGGGAGGGGAGCAGATGGGGGGGGGAGGGAGCAGATGGGGGGGGGGGGAGGGGAGCAGATGGGGGGGGGGAGGGAGCAGATGGGGGGGGGGAGGGGAGCAGATGGGGGCGGGGGAGGGGAGCAGATGGGGGGGGGGGAGGGGAGCAGATGGGGGGGGGGAGGAGGGAGCAGATGGGGGGGGAGGGGGAGCAGATGGGGGGGGGGTGAGGGGAGCAATGGGTGGGGGGAG
This sequence comes from Hydrolagus colliei, assembly GCA_035084275.1. Classification (NCBI taxonomy): domain Eukaryota; kingdom Metazoa; phylum Chordata; class Chondrichthyes; order Chimaeriformes; family Chimaeridae; genus Hydrolagus; species Hydrolagus colliei. Next base: position 12,800,416 of record CM068758.1, on the reverse strand, counting down.
GGGAGCAGAATGGGGTGGGGGAGGGGAGCAGATGGGGGGGGGAGGGGAGCAGATGGGGGCGGGGTGGGGAGGAGATGGGGGGGGGGGAGGAGATGGGGGGGAGAGAGAGCAGCTGGGGGGGGGGGAGAGCATATGGGTGGGGGGAGGAGAGCAGATGGGGGGGGGGAGAGAGAGCAGATGGGGGGGGAGATGGGGGGGAGGAGAGCAGGATGGGGGGGTGAGGGGAGCAGATGGGGGGGGGAGGGGAGCAGATGGGGAGGGGGCGAAGGGAGGCAGGGTGTAGCAAGGGGGTTGGTGGAAGGAGGCAGGGCTAACGGGGAGGCTTGACCCAGTGGGTAATGGGGGAAACAGGGGTAATGGGTGGGGAGGCAAGGGTAACATAAATCAATAATAATATTAACTGGGGGGAAGGAGACGGCGGGTAACGGGGGGAGTGAGGCCATGGGGTAACGGGGGGAGTGAGGCGGGGTAACGGGGGGAGTGAGGCGGGGGTAACGGGGGGAGTGAGGCGGGGGTAACGGGTGAGTGAGGCGGGGGTAACGGGGGAGTGAGGCGGGGGTAACGGGTGGGGAGTGAGGCGGGGTAACAGGGGGGAGTGAGGCGGGGGTAACGGGTGGGAGTAAAGCAGGGGGTAATGGGGGGAGGGAGGCGGGGTACGGGGAGAGGGAGGCGGGGTGGTAACGGGGGGAGGGAGGCGGGTGTAACGGGGAGAGGGAGGTGGGGGGTAACGGGGGGAGTGAGGCGAGGTAACGGGGGGAGTGAGGCGGGGGTAACGGGGGGAGTAAAGCAGGGGGTAATGGGGGGAGGGAGGCGGGGGTAACGGGGAGAGGGAGGCGGGGGGTAACGGGGGGAGGGAGGCGGGGGTAACGGGGAGAGGGAGGTGGGGGGTAACGGGGGGAGTGAGGCGGGGGTAACGGGGGGAGTAAAGCAGGGGGTAACGGGGAGAGGGAGGTGGGGGGTAACGGGGGGAGGGAGGCGGGGGGAGGGAGGCGGGGGGAGGGAGGCGGGGGGAGGGAGGCGGGGGGTAATGGGGGGAGGGAGGCGGGGGGGTAACGGGGCGAGGGAGGCGGGGGGGTAACGGGGCGAGGGAGGCGGGGGGTAACGGGGGGAGGGAGGCGGGGGGTAACGGGAGAAGGGGGAGGTAAAGGGGGAATGAGGCGGGGGGGTAAAGGGGGGATTGAGGCGGGGGGGTAAAGTGGGGAGGGAGGCAGGGGGAGACGGGGGGAAGAGAGGCAGGGGGAGACGGGGGGAAGAGAGGCAGGGGGAGACGGGGGGAAGGGAAGCGGGGAAACGGGGGGAAGGGAGGCAGGGGGAGACGCGGGAAAGGGAGGCTGGGGGTAACGGGGGAAGGGAGGCTGGGGGGAACGGGGGAAGGGAAGCTGGGGGGAACGGGGGAAGGGAAGCTGGGGAGAACGGGGGAAGGGAAGCTGGGGGGAACGGGGGAAGGGAAGCTGGGGGTAACGGAAGCTGGGGGTAACGGGGGGAAGATAGGCGGTGGTAACAGGGGGAGATGGGCGGGGGGTAACGGGGGGAGATGGGCGGGGGGTAACGGGGGGAGATGGGCGGGGGGTAACGGGGGGAGATGGGCGGGGGGTAACGGGGGGAGATGGGCGGGGGGGTAACGGGGGGAGATGGGCGGGGGGGTAACGGGGGGAGATGGGCGGGGGGGTAACGGGGGGAAGGAGGCGGGGGGTAACGGGTGGAGGGAGGCGGGGGCTATCGGGGGGAGGGAGGCGGGGGGTAACGGGAGAAGGGAGGCGGGGGGTAACGGGAGAAGGGAGGCGGGGGGTAACGGGAGAAGGGGGAGGTAAAGGGGGAATGAGGCGGGGGGGTAAAGGGGGGATTGAGGCGGGGGGGTAAAGGGGGGAGGGAGGCAGGGGGAGACGGGGGGAAGAAAGGCAGGGGGAGACGGGGGGAAGAGAGGCAGGGGGAGACGGGGGGAAGAGAGGCAGGGGGAGACGGGGGGAAGGGAAGCGGGGAAACGGGGGGAAGGGAGGCAGGGGGAGACGCGGGAAAGGGAGGCTGGGGGTAACGGGGGAAGGGAGGCTGGGGGGAACGGGGGAAGGGAGGCTGGGGGGAACGGGGGAAGGGAAGCTGGGGGGAACGGGGGAAGGGAAGCTGGGGGAACGGGGGAAGGGAAGCTGGGGGTAACGGGGGGAAGGGAAGCTGGGGGTAACGGGGGGAAGATAGGCGGTGGTAACGGGGGGAGATGGGCGGGGGGTAACGGGGGGAGATGGGCGGGGGGGTAACCGGGGGAGATGGGCGGGGGGGTAACGGGGGGAAGGGAGGCAGTGGGTAAAGAGGGGAAGGGAGGCAGGGGTTAACATGGGGAAGAGAGGCAGGGGGTAGCAGGCAGGGGGTAGCAGGCAGGGGGTAACAGGGGGAAGGGGGTAATGGGGGTAGGTTTGAGGCAAGGAGCAACAGGGGAGATTTGAGGCAGTGGGTAACAAGTGAAAGAGGGTAGGGGGGTAATATGGAAGAAAACAGGGGAGCGGAGAACAACGGGTAACGCAGTGGGGAGGCCAAGGGCAACGGGGGAAGGAGGCAGCGGTTAATGGGGAGGAAAACAGGGGTAGGGGGGTTAATGGGGGAGGAAAACGGGGGGAGGGGGACAGGGGTTCATGGGAGAGGCAGGGGTTAATGGGGAGGGAGGCAGTGGTTAATGGGGGAGGGAGGAGTTATTGGGGGAGGAAAACGGGTGGGAGGGAGACAGGGGTTACTGGGAAGGAAAACGGGGGAGGGAGGCAGGGGTTAATGGGGGAGCAGAAGAGAAAGAGGCAGGCGTAACGGGGGGGTGGTGGAAGGTGGCAGGGGTAACGGGAAGGCTTGACGTGACGCAGCGGGTAATGGGGGGAAACAGGGGTAACGGGGTGGGGAGGCAGGGGGTAATATAAATCAATAATATTTTTATTAACGGGGCGAGGGAGGCGGGGGGTATTCGAAAACGTGGGATGCAGGGGAGGGCGGGGGGTTATTGGGGCAGTGAGATGGGACGGATGGCGCCTGGGGCCTACGAGCTGTCTGGCCTCGCCACCGCCACTTAACGAGCGAAAAACAATCCGCGCCTCCAGCGAGCAATAATGGTCCCGGCCCGGGGGGTGCGATGGGCAGCAGGCTCCTACACTAGCGGAGGGCCTAGCCGCCGTTACCTTCCATCTCCATCTCCTCGGGCTCGCTGAGGTGCTGCTCATGCTGCTCCGGCTTGGTGCAGTGGTTCATGGTGTCGGCGTGGGCCTCGGCCTCCGCCGCCTCGGGCTCGGCCTCCTTTCTGCTGGCGTCGTCGGCAGCAGCCGGCGGGGGTCGCGCCGCGGGCGGCAGTTGCTGCTGCTCCTCTCGGGAGGGGACGGACGATACCCGGACGTATTTGCTCGCTATTCGCCCAATCTCGGCCGCGTGCGGTCAGCCCCCCGCTCGAGGCTCGCCTTCCCCTCCCCCGGGCTCCACTCCTCACGCCAACAAGAGTGTGATGGTGGGGGGAGGGGTGAGGGGAGAGGGAGGCGGTGAGAGAGAACTAGTGTAGGCCTGGCTGGCAAATCCACCCCGTCGCCCGGGACACGGCAGCAGGCCTCAAACACACACAGAATTAATTTATTACTTTGAATGATACGCAGAGGGCGATGCGATGGGAGGAGGAGGTTCCCCGGCCGGACAGCGAGGGACTGGAGCTGAGGGCAGGGCCGGGAGGCGGGCGGGCGGGCAGTCACCGCACTGTGTCTGTTTGTCTGTCTCTCTCCTCACAAGCCGAGCCGCTCTCGGCGTCCGACAGAAAATGGCGGCGCAGATGTCAAAACGGCAGTGCGCATGAGCGGCTCGGCCAGCGAGCGGGGAGGAGGGGCCAGAGGGCCGGAGATTGACACACGCACACACACTACAGCATTGATACACTTACTGTATCATTGTACATGGGGAGACTGTATACACACACAGGGGACTTGTATTATAAAGAGGAAACACACATACACACACACTGTGTATCTGTGTACAGGGAATACACACACACACCTAGGCTCCACTATGATAACTCCCTGCCTGTCGGTCTTCCCAACTCTTCCCCCCCACAAACTGCAGATTATTCAGAAATCTGGGCAACAGGCATCCCCCCCCTCCCCCCCCCCCCCCCGTGCCCCCCCCACCCTCGCCTGGCTCCACTGGCTACCCATCCCCCAGAGGATAAAGTCGTAAATCCGTGACCTTGCTTTCCAGGCCCCGAGATGGCTCAGCACTCCTCGGTCACTCTCTTGTACCAACCCCCCCTCCCCGCCACTCTCGATTCCCTTGCTCTCCTCACTTCTTGCGTGGTCTCCAACCCATGTAAGTCACTATGGGTTGGAGTCACTAGGGGTTGGAGCCTCCTCCACTCCCTCGAAGCACCGTTGCGTGCCACTGAACACACTTGGCTATTAAATCAAACTTAATGGTTCATCGGCAGATTTGGCTGGATCCTATCATATCCTATGGTTCCCTCCATCTCCTCCACTAAATCGTCGTTCTACTCCAAGGTAATCTTGGAGGCCAAGGACACCCCCAGACTCCACTTCTCCATCACCAACTGGCTCTTCCACCTATCCTCATGTCTGGCCCATCCTCACCTCCAATGCCAGCTGCAGAGGCAATGCTGGACTTCCTCAAATCCAAAGTTGAGGAGATTCACTCGGTTGCCTCTGCTCTTCCGTCTACAACCCTCTCCCCCTCACATCCTAACCCCATGCCTCTCTCCGCACCTTCAAACCTGTCACCAACTACCCTCTCATCACCATTGTAACCTGCATGAAACTAACCATCTGCTGCTCACTCAACCGCATCCCTACCCCCAGCTCCACCTCCTTGCCCTTCTACTCATAGACATCGTAAATATCTCCCTGTCCTTGGAGGAGATATGACAGGTACAAACTGAACCATGGCACCATTCCCATCCCTTTAAAAACATCAGTCATCACTCCTATCCTTAAAAATCTCTCCCTGGATCTATTCCTGCTCTCAAATTACCCACTTAACTCCAACCTCCCTTTCCCCTCCAAGGTTCTGCAACGAGTTGTTGCTTCTCTCCTTCCTCTCCCGCCCTTCATGAACCCCTCCAATTGGGTTTCTTTGCTGCCGACCGCATATCGGGCTTCCTCTGCCTCTTTGTTCTGCTTGACCTCTCTGCTGCCTTCAACACAGATATCCACTCTATCCTCATCCACTGCCTCTCCTCTCAACTTTCGTGATTCTGCCCTTGAATGGTTCAGTTTGTACCTTTCTGCTCGCCGCCACCATTAACCTGTCCCTTTCATCCAGCAATGTTCCCACTCCGCTCAAAACTGCCACTATCACCCCATCCTAAAGAAACCTTCCCTTGATGCATCGCAGCTATCAAGCTACCAGCCCATCTCCAACCTCCCTTTCCTGTCCAAGGTCCTCGAAAGAGTGGTTGCCTCCCAGCTCCGCTCTTTCCTCTCAACTCACTCTGAACCTTTCCAATCGGGTTTCCGTGCTGCCCACAGCAGCTGCTCTGGTCAAGGTCATACAAGGTCACACACGGTGCCCTCGGGGTTCTATCCTTGGTCCCCTCCTCTTCATATTCTACACGCTCCCCCTCGGTGACATCATCCGCAGACATGGGGTAAATTTCCACATGTATGAGGATGACACCCAACTCTACCTCTCCACTTCCACCCTCAACTCCAGGATTACTGGTGTTCTGACTGAGTGTCTGTCCAACATTGTCCTGGACGAGGGACAACTTCCTCCAACTAAATGTCAACAAGACGGAGGCCCTTCTGACTGAGGCACCTCAGGAGCTGGCAACATCAGCATCTAAGGCTGTTCTCTCCATCTCTCGAAGCCAGTAAGGAATCTGGGCGTCTTGTTCGACCCTGAACTGTCCTTTCTCCCCCAAATCTGCGCCATGACTGGTACTGCCTTCCATCAACTCCGCCAGACTCCGCCACGGCCTCACCCTCCCATGCTGCCGAAACACTTGTCCGTGCATTCATCACATCAAGGTTCGACTATGGGATCTCTCCTCATTTGCCTTCCAGCTCCTCCCTTCACAAGCTGCAGATGATTCAGAACTCTGCAGCTCGTGTACTCTCTCACACTAGGCTTCGCGATCACATCACTCCCACCCTCACCCATCACTACTGGCTCCCCATCCCCCAGAGGATCGAATTCAAGATCCTCGTTGTCACTTTCAAGGCCATTTACGGCCTTGCCCCCACCTATCTCTCTGAGCTGCTGTCTCCCTATCAGCCTGCCCATCCCCTCCATTCAGCAGACTCTGGCCTGCTTGATGTTCCCCACCCGAACCGCCCTACCATCAGTGGCTGGGCTTTCAGCCTGTCTGCCCCCACACTCTGGAACTCCATCCCGCAATCCCTTCACCTCGCTTCCCCCCTTTCCTCCTTCAAGGCTGGTCTCAAGACCTTCCTCTTCGACCGTGCCTTCTGCTGCCGTCCTAACACTCCTCCCTTTCCTACTCGACATCCCCCTGCCCCTACCATGACCCTTTTCCCCCCCTGCTCGGGTCCTGACCTAACTATTCAGCTCCTTGGGATGTGAAATGAAACTCCTGAAATGAAAGGCGCTCTATAAATGTAATTTTGTTGTTGTTGTTGTTTCACACCTCCTCCACTTCAATTCCACAAATGGTTTCTCCTCTAACTCCTGCACCATCTCGTGCGGTGTTCCTCTGGGTTCCGTCGTTGGTCCTTATCTCTTCAATATCTACATGATCCCTCTTGGTCACATCATCTGCAGACATGGCGTCAACTTCCATATGTATGTGGATGACACCCAACTGTATCTCTCTGCCTCCACTCTTAACTCCAGGATCACTACTGCCCTGACAGAATGTCTGTCAGACAACTTCTGGGTGAGAGCTACGCTTGTTCAGTTGAATGTCAACATGACCGAGGCTCTCCTAATTGGCACCCATCAGAGCCTCCATATCTCAAGTGCTGACAGCTTCACCATCCATGGATACACACTTCATCTCACAAAGCCAGTCCGGAACCTTGGCCTCTCCACTATCCTTTCTACCCCACGTCTGTGCCGTGACCTGCTCTGCCTTCCCCCATCTCCACAACATCACTTGCCTTGCCTCCTTCAACACCCACCTCAAGGCCCTCCGCTTTCGATCAACCTCCTTCCCTGCCCCTACCCTCCACTCTCCCCAATCCGAACTCACAGCTTGGTCCCAAATGAACCGTGCTATGCAAATGTAATTTTGTTGTTACTGGCCTGTCCACTACCACCAATGGTTTCGCCCACTAATACAGTTACTTTTCCTACTATTCTTCATCCTGCCCTGATCCTTCCCACCCTGCTCTTGTCCTACCTGACTGTACAGCGCCTTGGGATGTCCTCTCGACGTGAAAGGCGCTATATAAATGTAAGTTTTGTTTGTTTGTTTGGTCTACTGAATCATCAGTGATCAGTCCTGCAGCTCAGGGGTTAGAGCACTCGCATTACGTGAGAAACCTGGGTTCAATTCCAGGCAGGATGAAACCTTGGGCAAGTTTCCTTACTCCACCTGCCTAATAATAATCCCTCTTAAAAAAAAAGGTCATTTTTAATCCATGACTATTTGTGGGACGCTGCTGTGCGCAATTGGCTGTCATGTTTTGCCCACAAATATACGGTCAATTCACTTTACAGTAGATTCTGTGAAGCGCTTTGAGACGTCCAGAAGACATGAAAAGCACTATATTAAATGTAAGGATTATTAATATTATTATCAGACCTTCAGCCTCTCTGCCCCCATTCTACAGTCCCTTTGCACTGCTTCTGGCATTGCTTACTTCTAGACCCGTCTCAAGATAAAATAAAAAGTGCTATTTCAAAATGAAAAGATTATTATTATTATTAAGACCCTCCTCTTCAACTGCACCTTCTATCACCCTCCTACCTCTACCTTCCCTGCCCTGTACCCTCAGCTCGGGTCCAAACCCCTGATTGCCCAGTGCTTTGAGACATCCTCCGGATGCAAAAGATGCTAGACAAATGTCATTTTCTGTTGTATCATTGTACAGGGGTAGAGTGATACACATACAAATGTACGGCGTATCATTGTACAAGCGACAGAGATCAAGATGTACAAGAGTCAATGTATAGTGGGGAGAGAGAGTGCTGGACACACATCATGTATCTTTACACAGGGGAGAGAGATAATAATAAATAATAATGCTTACTTTTGATGTAGTGCCTTAAAACTATTTTGAGACATGTCGAAGCATTGCACAGAATATACTGTGCTGTAAAGTGAATTGACTGTATATTTTGTGGGCAAAACGTGGCAGCCAATTGTGCACAGAAGTGTCCCACAAATAGCTGTGGATTTGGGTGACCAAATGATTCTTTTTTTGGAGGGGTTATTACCCTCCAGGAACACGATCTGCCAATCAATTAACAACTGGGTTCCCACTGACCCAGTGGGTTGAGTAAACAGAGATGTGTGGAGGAAGGAAACTTTACCCAACATTTAGCCCCGCGTAAGAATCAAACCCAGGTCTTCTTGCTTGTGAGGCGAGTTACTCTCACCACCAGGACTCTAATATCTACATACACCTTGGTACAGGGGAATAAAAGAGATGTACACACGCACACACAAAGCATACAGAGGAGAAAGAATGTGTGTGATTATACATAGAAAGATTGTGTTTATCAACAACAACAACTTGCCCCCTCCAAGTTATTATATAGCCTCACCCCCACTCTGGAAAGTGGCTCAGAGCATTTATATCATGATAATGGGGAGAGTGCATTGTCTTGGGACGTCCTCCTGATGTGAAAGGCCCTCTATAATTGTAATTTTGTTGTTGTTTGTTGTCTTAGAGGGTGGAAAAGAGTATATCATAGTAAGAGAGTATTTCTAACAATATACTGAGGGAAGAGTTTGGTCATGGTACTAAACATCAATATATCTCACTACAGAGAGAGATAGAGAGAAAACAACATTTGAATATTAAACTACTGTATTCCCTTTACCTAGCCACATGGATGTTAAAAAAGACTACACATTAATTAATTTATCTGCTAATAAAACTTTTTTTTTAAAGTTCTAATTTCTTCTTGGTCAACAATGTAATTTTAATAGAAACAAGAAAAGTTTCAATGTGGTAAATTTAGTCAATCTATTTAATAAAGTATATACTTGATGTAAAAAATTGTGTTCAATATCTAATGTTAGTTAGCATCCTATTCCTACGTGAACCGGTTTTAGTTGTTATTCTTTTGGGTGTTATTCTTCCTTTTGCTCAGTCACATAGTCAGTCCACTTTACGTAATAAATTCCGTGAAGCACTTTGAGACGTCACGGTAGTATGATAAGGCGCTATATCAAATGCAAGGATTCTTGTTGTTATTAAACTGTGGTTGTGCCTGTTTCCTGATTCCGGCGAATGTTAAAGTCCCTGTGGCACAATTTGAAAAGAGAAGGCAGTTTCTCCCAGTGTCCTGGCCAACGATCGCTCAGATAAAAAGTGTTTATGGGTTTCATGGCTTATGGGCTGACCTTTCATGCCTTTATGGACATTTGTCTGCAAAATACCACATTATTGAAACATTTTGAGTCATTCTTAAATTGATATCAAATGCAACGATTATTATTATGTGCAATGAGGCTTTATTTTCACATTTGAAGCAGTGGCCTTCACTATTCTGAAAATAGAAGGGAATTTTCCCTGTTATCCTGGCAAACAATCCTTTAGATAAAATTGGTTATTTGCTTCACTTCACACAAAATACACTTTACACTAGATCCTGTGAAGTGCCTTGAGATGTCCTCCTGATGGGGAATATTTTTAGCATAAATAAAACCTGTTTCCAGTCACCTGCCCTTATCATACAATCATAGAATTTTATAGCACAAAAGGAGGCCATTTGGCCCATCGAGTCCGTGTCGGCTCTTTGAAAAGAGTCATTCCCACTCCCCAGCTCTCTCCCAATAACCCCGCAAACCTGTCCTCCCCAAATAACCATCCACCTCTTTTTTAAAAGTTGTTATCAAATAGGCCTCCACAACCCTTTCAGGTAATGCATTCCAGATTCAAACAACTCGCTGCGTGAAAAAGTTTCTCCTCATCTCCCTTCTGTTTATAGTATCAGTTCATATTGTGAGTGTACTATAATAAAGCAATTTGGGCTGTCACTTCCCCATCAATTGCTAGTTATTGAATACCATTCTGATTACAGCACATATAAAAGACCAGGCAACTATAAAGCTTTCAGAGAACATTTTGCTATACGATCAACAATGCTGTCTGCATGCATTTGAAACGTGAATAACATTGACAACTCACCAGGACTCTCAGGTTCCATATCACTTCTAAGTTGACTATCTGAGGAAGCCATTGTTAGCTCCTTCTGCAAAAGAAAGAAAAGTGTCAACAGAAATGGTGAAAAATTGAATGATGAAGTAATGAAATGTAATTCTTTGTGACGTTTAGCCAATGCTCTCGATCCCATTTCTTGGTGATTCTGGCTTGTGCTGGAGTAATAATATTACTACTAATAATAATAATGTTTGCATTTGACACAGGTCTTATCACAATGTTGAGATGTTTCGAAACGCATCATATAGAATATACTGTAAAGTGGATTGACTGTGTAATTCGTAGGTGAAACGCGGCAGCCAATTTGAGCCAAGATGTCTCCCACAAAGTCATGGGGTGAATGATTAATTATTCTATGTGGATTGTCAGGTCCACCAGTGTAGTTGAGAAGTTTTTACTAGAAAAAGATTGTTTGCGTTCAACAAGTGAATTCAATAGGGAAAAGAAATACAGGAGAGTGGTTTAGGAGAGGTATGGAAAATAGAATAGAGGTGTACAAGGGAGAATAGAGGGGTAAGAGAGACAGGTAAGAAAGAGGCATGAGAGAGAAGATAGAGCAGTATAGGAGATGGGATAGAGGGGGAAGAGAGGAGAATAAAGAGGCACAGGATGTTGCATATTGCTTTAAGGACCTAAGTGGCAATTGAACATGGATGATGCAAGCTTAAAAGCATTCAGGAAAAGTGAAAGGGGTACAACTTTGTTGGGGTACAACATTTGAAAGGGGTTGATTTGTAAAGTTGGAATGAAAGGACCGAGTGAATGTAGGAACATAGGAACAGGAGTAGGCCATTCAGACCTTCACGCCTGTTCCGCCATTTAATTAGATCATGGCTGATCTGTATCTCAATTTATCCTGTAAAATTCAAATTTCCCGCTTTTTCCCCCATATCCCTTAATATCCTGATCTACCAAAAACTCATGAACCTCATTCTTGAAGGTGTGGAGGGATCCAGCATCCATGGCCTTTTGGGGGAAAGAATTCCAGATTTCTACCATCCTTTGAGTGAAAAAATGCTTCCTGATTTTACTCTTAAATGGTTCTAATTTTAAGACAATGCCCCCTTGTTTTTGATTGCCCCACCAGAGGAAATAGCTTCTCTCTCTCTACCCTATCAAATCCCTTTACCATCTTAAATACCTCAATATATCAAATCACCCCTCAACCTTCTAAACTCAAGGGAATACAATCCAAGTTTACACAGTCTTTCCTTGTAACGTTGACTAACGCTCTATACAGCTGAAGCATCATTTCTTCCCCTTTGTATTCCAGGCCTCTCGAGATAAAGGCCAACATTCCATTCGCCTTTTGGATTATGTTTTGCAACTGGGAACTAGATTTTAATGATTTGTGGATATAGACACTCAAATCCTTTTGCTCCTCCTCAGGTCTTAATTTCTCCCTATTTAGAAAATATTCTGCCTTATCTTTTTTCAGTCCATATTAGATGACCTCGCACATCCCTATATCTATCTGCCACAGATTTTGTCGACTCACTTCATTTGTCAAGATCCCTTTGTAACTTCCTACTTCCATCTACACTACTTACTGAGCCTCCGATCTTAGTGTTGTCTGCAAACGTGGATATAAACTCCCGTTATTATTCCTTCATCCAAGTCATTTATGCAAACAGTAAAATCTCGATAATCCGACATTCCGAAAGCCGGCAACTCCCTAAAACCAGCAAGATTTCAAAATACAACAGTATTTTTTTTTCCCAATGTCCAACAAATCTCCCGAAGTTGGGAACAGCTGCCTGCAGTCCCCGGTGAGGCCACCCTGTCGCCCGGCGCTGTGGTTGCCGCTCCACCGTTTGGCTTCAGGGCTGTGTTTACAGCTCATGTGGTGTATGGGGTGGGGCTTCCCCAGCCATTTCTAGGGTAGGCTCTAAATACCAACAAACTCCCAAATCGGGGAGGTGAGCGAGCCCAACTGAGCTGGATTATCGAGGTTTTACTGTATGGCAATAACTGAATTCCCAGTGCAGACCCCTGGGGGATATCACTTGTCACGTCCCACCGTTCCCTACTCTCTGTTTCCTGCCTCCAAACCAATTTCCAAGCCACGTCACAAGGTTACCTCCGATTCCATGCACTTCCATTTTCGCTAATAATCTTTTGTGTGAGACCTTAACAAATGCCTTTTGAAAGTCCACATAAACGACATCCATAGACGCTCACTTATCCACCATTTTAGTGACCTCCTCAAAAGATTTAACTAGATTAGTCCAACATTGCCTACCTTTCACAAGCCCAAGTTGACTCTCGTTTACTAGCTCATACCTCTCCAACTGTTCAGTTGTACATTGTGTTTGGATTAAATAACATTACATGGTGTCAGAAGTGAAAATGGAGCCTGGAGTGAAACTGATAATGAGAGGGAATATGGATTGAAAAGCAACATGCAGAGAGAAACCAAATTAAATGCCATACCAAGGTATATTCAGATACCAAGACCACTGAAGTTAGTTGGAAGTTTAAGGCACAATTGGCAACAGTTTGAAAGAGACTTCAAAATGTTTTGACTAGCAGCAAATATAATGAAACTGCCACAGGAACAGCAGACTGCAATATTGTTGAATGTAGCGGTGAGAAAGCAAGGGAATATATTGCAACCCTAGAAAGAGAGGCAGACATGCCATTGAAGGAGATGATGGGAAAATGTTGTGGAAAAAAATAATGTGATAATTGATCGATTTAAGTTTGGAACAAGAAAGCAGGATCACCTACAGAATCACTCAATCAGTACTGTACGGTACTGAGCACCCTAAGTAAAAATTGCAACTACGGAACATTAAGAGAGTAAATGATTAGTGACCAGATTGTAGTTGGCATAAAAGATACTAAGTTAAAAGGAAAGCTTTTGAATAAGGCATCTGATGTTAGAATTGGCAATGGAGATAATAAGGTTTGAAGAGATGACAAGGTGAGAGACATAAATGGAAATAGATAAACTAGCCAAGAGGCAAAGTTGGAATGATACAGATGAAGAGTATAGGGTGCATATACTCATCCAAACCTTCATTACATTCTGGCTCGATTATGCAAATGCCCTGCTGGTCGGCCTTCCCAATTCCTCCCTCAACAGGCTGCAGAATAATCCAGAACTCTGAGGCCCGTGTCTTTTACCATTCCAAACCCCATCTCCCCCGTCCTTGCCCGATTCCATTGGCTCCCCAACATCCAGAGGATCCAATTCAAGATCCTGGTCCTCACATTTAAAGCCCTCCACAACCTCGCCCCATCCTACATCCGTGACCTCCTATCCCCTTACCAATCTGCCCACCCCCTCCACTCAGCAGGCTCTGGGCTGCTCCACATCCCCCGACTCACCCACCCATCCATTGGCAGCCACTCTGCCACCAACCTCTGAACTCCATCCGGAAGTCCCTCTACCTTGCCCCCTCCCTGGCCTCCTTCAAGTCTCGCCTCAAGACTGTCCTCTTCGATGGACTCATCGGCAACTCCTTATCCCCCTTCCCCCAACACACACCCCCCGTCCCCCCATCCCGCCACCCCCCCGCCGTCCTCAGCTCGTGTCTGAAGCAGTAACTGTCCAGCACCTTGGGACGTCCTCCTGACATGAAAGGCGCTATACAAATGTAATGTTGTTGTTGCAGAGAATATACAGACCAAGAGCGAGGTCAAACATAATGAACAAATGTGGCAAACGCAGATTAGAACATCATATGAAATGTCCTGCAGAAGGAGAACTGAAAAAGGAACCATGAGGGGGAAAGAGATTGTATAAGAAAAAATTAGCAGGTAACATAACCTTATGATATTTTATATTTTATAAGCATATAAAGAATAAAAGAATAAAAGGTGCGTCAAGGCTATGGTAGGTCTAATTAGGAACCAAAGAGAAAATCTTGTGGAGGCAGAGGGCATGGCTGGTGTACTGAATGAGTACTTTGGATCTGTCATCACAAAAGAAGAGGATACAGTCAATGCCATAGTATCGGAGGAGAGGATAGTGAAATTGGATAGGATAACAATAAATCGAGAGGAGCTACTAAAAAGTTTGACAGTGCTCAAGGTAGATAAATCACCCGATCCAGATGGGATTATCCTTGCACCATCCATATCAGGTTACTGAGGGAAGTAAGGATGGAAATAATGGACGTTCTGGCCACAATCTTTCAATCCTCCTTGGACACTGGGATGGTGCCAGAGGACTGGAAGGTTGCTAATGTTACTCCCCTGTACAAAAAGGGGCAGAAGGACAAACCTGGAAACCACAGGCCGGTCAGTCCAACGTTAGTGGTGGGGAAACTTCTAGAGACTATAATCCGGACAAAATAAACTTTCACTTAGAAAACATATGGGTTTCAGAAAGGAAAACCAGCTTGGATTTGTTAAAAAAAACCTGATAGAGTTTTTAATGGAGTAATGGAGAAGGTGGATGAAGGTAGTGCAGTTGATTTAGTTTATATGGATTTTCAAAAGGGATTTGACAAAGTGCCACATAAGATACTTGTCGGCAAAATGCAAGACCATGATATTAAAAGTACAGTGGCAGCATGGATCCAGAACTGGCTGCGAGATAGAAAGCAGTGGTGTCCGGTTGTTTTTCTGACTTGAGGGAATTGTACAGTGGTGTACAGTGGTGTCCCCCAGGGATCGGTATTGGGACTACTGCTCTTTTTAATATATATATAATAATGACCTGGACTTGGATGTAGGGAGTACAATCTCCATGTTTGTAGTTGATACAAAGCTGGGAAAAGTAGAAAACTGTGAGGAGGATAGTAACAGACTGCAAGAGGACATAGACAGAATGGTAAAATAGGCAGACACATGGCAGATGAAATTTAATATGAATAAATGTGAAGTGATGCATTTTGGAAGGAAGAATGAGGAGAGGCCTATATAAGCTAAATGGTAGAATTTTAAAGGGGGTGAAGGAACAGAGAGACCTGGGGGTTCATATAAATAATCCTTTGAAGGTGGCAGGACATAGATAAAAAGCTGTGTGTTAAAAATCATACGGTTACCAGGCTTTATAAATAGGGGCATAGAATGCAAAAGTCAGGAAGTTATGATGAACCTTTATAAGACACTGGTTCTCGGGGATTCTGGGAGAATGACTGAGCAGATTTGAAAAAGGTGGATTTGTCTAGTTGGAATTAAACGACCAAGTGAGTCTACATTGTATTTTGGATTAAGTAACATGACACAGGAGAGGGATAGAGGGGTGTGGGGAGAAAGTATTGACAAGGGTGCAGGAGAAGGAAATAGGAGGGCTTATTGGGCCGAATGGACTGTTTCTGCTTTCATGTAATGTTATGGCTGCCTTTTCCACTGGATGTTGTAGATTTCATGGCACAATTGGGGAAGGGCGTTTCTCTGGGTGCCTCCTGATGACTGTTCGGCTCTCCACTCATTTTCTGGCTTTATCCCTCCGCGCCTTGAGAAGTGACTCATGCTTGGGTTTGTCTCTCGGGGAGTGAGTCAGCTGCATTGATCTCTTCCCGAGCTGGGTCAGCAGGGAATGCCAGACTGGCTATGGAAAGGACAGATCAAAGCTTGCTCTGGTTTGTTCTGGTTTGTTCTGGTGTTCACCCATTCGAGCGTCCAGCCAGGATCACTGGACAACAGCAGGGAGCAGAAATTCTGCCTATTTTATTCCCACTTCCACTCATCAAAAGTCAATTTTAGGGCTTCAACTTTCACTGCCTTAAACCGCAGACTGTGGTTACTCACTGTCTTATAATCAGAACCACAATCTGTGAGGGAGAAATGGAGGAAGGTTGTGATGAAACAAAGCCTTACAGAGGTTACCTCCAAAGAGATAAGTGCGGTAGGTTCTCGTTAATCAAAGCCTGTCTGACTCTTCGCTGGGACTTTGGTTTTGTCAGCTGACATGTGTGGAAACCCATCACCGTGCTTAAAAGTATCCAAACCAAACTGGGAATTCCATGCATCCCTCCCTACACATGGAAAGCCCAGAGTTAGATTGCTGGAATGAAATTTGTGCTCTCTTCTTGGAGTGAAGTGACCTCTTACCTAATTCCAGACAGTATTAGGTGTGTATTGCCAAGAGCCAATACTTGGGGACCACAGAGTGCGCGTTTAGGCACTGCCGGAGTCTAACCAGCTAAAACTTACAGTCCTGACTGGCAGGCAAGCTGAGGAGTTGATATTGTTGACCAGTAAGCTTTCCCCATGATTGGCCAGCTCAGATTTCCCCACCCATTAGGGCTTTGACTTGCAGGAGCTGAGTGGGTTGACTCACTGCTCCCCCATTGACCTGTCTGCCTTTTTAGGTCCTGTTGATGAGCCAGGCTGCGTTGCGCTGTCATCAGCAGTGCCCTGAGTACAGTAGACCTTAACACTGCAGACCACATTCGGTTGCCAAACATGTCATCTTGGAGCCAGTTCACCTCCAAGGAGACCCAGCTGGGTGTTCTGTATATATCCCCAGGTTACTAGCCTCTCTTACCATCTCTTGTACTAAATCCAGTGCGACATTTGGATATTCACACATCTTTAAAATAAACAACCAACTGCCCAATTCACCCCTCTGTGGAGCAGACTGGTAACAACCTTCACACATCAAAATGTACTGTCGGCAGAGAAACATGTAGAGAAAGAAACCTTTGAGACATTAAACTGTTCCCGTGGTGCTATTCAGAAAGAGAAGGGAGTTTCGCTCCTGATCTCCTGGCCCACAAACCCCCCCAGGTCAAATTAGTCACTCACTCCTTCGCTGTTCATGGGACAACTGTTTGTACACAACTGGCAACGTTTTGTCTACAAAATTCAGTCACTACACTTTACAGTATATCCAGTGGAGCATTTTGAGGTGTCTCGACACTGTGATAAGGTGCTATATCAAGAATATATCAAATGCAAGGATTATTATTATCATTAAGTAACAAATACAGCTAAAAACACATATAAAATGATACTAAGCTTCATACTAAAAACTGTAAAGGCGAGTAAAAATGGCTAATCTTAATTTACAATTCACAATCAATAATATTGTGATATTGCTGACACACGAATACCTTGATCACTTAATAAAAGATTTTGAAAAAGGTACTTGCTTTGGACATTGGAAGGTCACACTGTGAAACGGTACACCTTTAAGCAAAACAAAATAAAAGAATATTAAAATGTAATGCCATCCACTGCTATAATGCACCAAGTCATATCGATCAGAAACATAGAACAAAAATCTTCCCAAATGGTCAGACCACACATTAAATAAGTTGAAAATAAAGACAACATCTCCCACCCGACCCAATTCTCTCACCCTAATCGTCCTTTTTCCACCATGGGCCTGTCTTGTAATTTTGCCAACAAGCACTGATCTGCCGTGTCCCTTCCAATCCTTCAGCACTCCACACCCCCACCAGCCCCTACCCCTTACATGGTAGAGAGATTTATTCTGCTCACACACCACCACACCAGCAAAACATAACACAAGAATTTAGCCGATGCGACACCAATCACACTCATTTGGAGAAATGTCAGTTGTGGGAGTCGAGGGGAGAGGAAAGAAAAAACAACACATTTCTATGTGTGTGAGGTCACAAAGACAAAGTGACCTCACAAAACTGGCTTAACTGAATTTCTTTGGCGACTATACCAGTAAATATCTGACAAACCAGGCGAGCGCTGGTCACAGAGGCAACAGGCATCACTGGGCTGAGCTCATCTGCTCACTCACTCATTCACTCGCCACAGACAGGTGCTGGGCAGGGAGATACTCTCTGTGTGGGTAACAAGTGTGCCCAGCCTTTAAAGTTGAATTCAAAGGAGCTGACCAGGACACGGGGGTGAAACTCCCTTCTCTTTTCCGATAGAAACTCGAAATCCATGACACGGCTTGAAATGAGAGAGGAGACACTATTCTGGCCAACAATCCCCGTAGATAAAATTGGCCATGCACTTCATAGCTGTTTGTGGGGTATGCTGTGAGCCAACTGGCTGCCATGTTCACCTACAAAATACTACAGTCACTACACTTTACAATAAACAACAAAAACAAAATTACATTTATATAGCGCCTTTCACATCGGGAAGACGTCCCAAGGCGCTGAACAGTCAGGTCTTGACCAGAGCAGGGGTGGGAGGGGTCGGGGGAAGGAAAGTAGGAGAATTGACTGGACAGTATATTTGTGGGCCAAACAAATACTGAATAACAAATTTACACTTCCCAGTAACGTGCTGGGAAACGCTTTGTGAGAACTCGACAAAGTGACATAGTGAAATATCAAACGTAAGGATTATTATTATTTGAAACACCTCCAAAACATGTTGGGATGATACAAAATAAATCTCTGATTCTCACATAAACTAACTGACTCTCGTCACCCTCCCCATGCACACAGACAGTGCTCGCAACATTCATTTAAATAAATTCAGAAATATTTTGTTTATCTGCAGTAAATCCTGCGAAGCTCTTTTAGACTGTATCAAACATGAGGGGAATTGTTAATTAATTGAAGGCCACCCCATACATAGGAAACACAAGAAATAAGGAACAGGGAGAGTTGAATCAGCCCTTTAAGCCTGTTCTACCAGTTATTACATTTTGGCAGATTGTTTAAAGCCTCACCTGTTAATCTCTCCACTACCCAAGTCTGCATCTATGTCATTTTTAAACATTACGATTGATTCCGCCTCTGCAGCTTTCTGGGACTTAGGGTTCCACATCTTCACAGCCCTTTGTGTGAGGAAACGTTTCCTGACCTCACTCTAACCGTACTGGCTCCGAATTTCAGTTCTGCCCCTTCTAATGTTCGCTCTTCCAGAGGAAAGAGTCATCCACTCTCTGTGTCACTCTTGTCAATGTCTCATTATTTTACACACCTCAATCTCATCACCCTTTACCTCCTCTATGGAATATAACTACAGTCTCCTCAGCCTCTCAGCATCACGCATGGGCTAAT
This sequence comes from Hydrolagus colliei, assembly GCA_035084275.1. Taxonomy (NCBI): domain Eukaryota; kingdom Metazoa; phylum Chordata; class Chondrichthyes; order Chimaeriformes; family Chimaeridae; genus Hydrolagus; species Hydrolagus colliei. Next base: position 12,781,200 of record CM068758.1, on the reverse strand, counting down.
CACAGGGTCACTCCATTTTACCAAGCAATAGAGTGAAGACACCAGTCAGGCCTCCTTTAGATGTGAAAGGTATTTGACAAGCAAGTCACACGGACTGACAAACCCTCAGCTAAACATGCATTATGATGTCAATCTGACCTGCTTCATAAATATCATCCCACTCATGCTTATCATGTGACCAGTACATCATTCATCCATGAAGGTATACAACTAGGATAACTATTAATGTCCAAACTAAGTATGAATAAACCCTGGGGTGTTGGGACGAGGGAATGGAGATGAGGAGGGAGTGTAGAGGTGATACTTTTGATGATGATGAAATCTCTGGCTCTTTCTCAGGGGTATAGCCAGCCTAGCTCATTGGCATAACTTTGGAGGGGCAAACTAGTCACTCCCATTCAGTTCCTGATAACACATCAAGCCAAAGTCCTAATGGGGAGGATGGTTTCGAGCTAGACAAGCAACAGGAAAGATTGACAGACAGCAATATGAATGACAAGTGTTCTTGTATTGGCTGGTTAAACTCTATCAGTACTCCACCGCACAATCTGGGGTCCCCAAGCCTTGGCTCTTGCCAACCTATGCTTTAATGTTGGTATTAGGTAAGCAGGATGCATCAAACCAAGGAGAGAATGACCATTCCACTTTGATACACAGGAGTTTCTATGTATTGGTGGAATGCATGGCATTCTCAGTTTAGTCTGGATACTCTCAGTTTAATCTGGATACTCTCAGTTTAGTCTGGATACCCTTAAGTTTTGTAATGGATTTCTGCACATGTCAGACACCCTACTGACCCCCAAAAACATTCTCCCATGAAATTGAACTTCTGGTGGAATTTCAACCTCTTGATCTGGTTTAAACAATTTTGTTGTTGTTATTAAAGTTGCACATGAAAAATGTGAAATCGTATGCAATTTCCAACTTTTTTCATCAAAATAAATATAGAAAGTACTGTATAACAACAACAAAATTACATTTGTATAGTGTCTTTCAAGCCGGGAGGACGTCCCAAGGCGCTATAAAGTAGCTTAAGCTTTGTTCTCTATTGGTTGCATCAGCAAACTCTTAGCGGTAAGTCTATGATAATAACCATCATCCTTGCATTCGATATAGTGCCTTATCATGTCTGTGAGGTGTCTCAAAGCGCTCCACAGAATAGATTGTAAAGTGGATTGACTTTGTGGGCAAAATGCGTCTGACCCTTGAATACTGACTGTCCAGCTTGTGGAGACGGCTCCAGCGCAGTTCTGGGGTGACACACAATGTTGGAGATGCCATTGAACTAAGGTCCCAATCTGCCTGTTTGGATGGATGTTAAAGATCCCCTGGTACCATTCTAAAAACGTTTCTCCCGGCGGCCTGGCCAACAAATCTAACCCCACAGATAAGAATGGGTTGTTTCTTGAGCCTTGGATTGTTTCCCACTGCATTGGTACATCCTCCTGACGTGAATGGCTCCTCTACAAATGTAATACGTTTTTGTTGTTGTTGTAGCATTAGTTTTTGAATGGCTAGATGGACTACAGAGACATTTCAGCTGCTCCGTGTCATGCCTGGCTTCACACACACATCTCCCTTGACCTCTTTCATTGAGCCACATCTGTCAGACAACTTCACGGCCCTGTTAAATAGGCTAACAGCTCAAGCAATGTGCTGTTATGCAGACATAAGGTCATTGCCTTATCTTCTACAAGTCATCAATGCCAATTCAGTTTACTCCGTCTGATGTTTCTCTGGTGGGTTATGTGCCAATTTGGCAATTTGCTCCAGGCTCGATAGCTATGCCAGTTGCTGAACTGTACCTAATGGAGGGCTATACAATCTGCCATTATATGACGAAAACAGCTGCTCTGTCGTGTCTGCAACTTCCTCCTCACAAAGCAACCCTTCACTTTTTATTCCTGTTCTTAGAATAATAATAATTCTTGCATTTGATACAGTGCCATTTGTGATGTCCTGTAGCTCAGAGGTTAGAGCACTCCAATACAAGCGAGAGACCTGTATTCGATTCCAGGCAGGACGGAACCTTGGGCGGGTTTCCTTATTCCATGTGCCTGATAATAAATTCCTTAAAAGAAATTGTCACTTCAATCCACGACTGTGTGTGGGAGACTGCTGTGCGCAATTGGCTGCCGCATTATGCCCCCATATAACCAGTCAATCCACTTTACAGTATATTCTGTAAAGCTCTTTGAGACAGCTGGAAGACATGAAGAGCACTAAATTAAATGCTAAAAGCACTAAATCAAGGATTATTATTATTATATTGTCTCAAAGCCCTTCACAAAATATATTGTAAAGTAAAGTGACTGTATTTTGTGGGCAAAGCACGCCAGCCAATTGTCCCGCAAACAGCCATGGAGTGAATGATCAATTTGATTTGGGGGATTGTTGGCCAGGACACCAGGAGAAACTCCCTTCTCTTTTCAAATAGCACCAAGGGATCTTTTAACATCCATCTGAATAGGCAGACAGGACCTTGGGTTAGCATCTTATCAGAAGGATGGCATCTCCTACAATGCAACACTCCCCACACCCGCCTCCCCCGCCCCTACCCCCCAGCACTGCATTGGAATGTCAACTTAGATTATTTGAATCCAAATCCCGATGTAGGGTTTGAAACTACATTCTGACTCAGAGGTGAAAGTGCTACCACTTGACAAACATGGCAGGAACCTGGTTGTTAGTCAATTGGCAGATTACTTTCCGGGGGTAATAATCCCGTTAAAAAAAGACAATAATTTGGTCAAGTAATCGACAATACTGGGACACTGCCGTACTCAATTGGTTGCTGTACCCACCACCAACAACAACTTGGATTTATATAGCGCCCTCCATGTCAGACGGCGTCTCAGAGCGCTTCACAATAACAGATCCCAGGGCCGAGCCAGGGGAAAGGGAAAAGGTGACCAAAAGCTCGGTCGGAAAGAAAAGTCTCTAGATTTGACCTGGAAATAGGAAAGGAGGGGGCAAGGCGCAGGGAGTGAGGAAGGGAATTCCAGAGCTTTGGTAGAGCGAAGGCAATGGAGAGGAGGTCAGAGAGGTAGGGGGGTGCAGAGGAGTGGAAGGATTTGAAAACAAGAGTGAGGATCTTGAAATCAATCTGCTCTGAGACAGGGAGCCAGTGAAGTCTGGGTAGGACTGGGAGGCAAAGTTCAGGGAGCAAAGTTTGGTTCGGGTGAGAATGTGGGTGGCGAAATTTTGAATAACCTAGATTTTATGAATGGTGGCGGGGGGGAGACTGGCGAGGAGGGCATTTGAATAGTCCAGCTGAGAGATGACAAAGGCATGGGCCAGGGTCTCGGCAGCTTTCGAAATGAGATATTGGCAGAGACGGACTATGTGTCGGAGATGGAAAAAAGCAATGCTGGTGAGAATTGGATGTAGGGGAGGAAGGATAATTGGGGGTTGAACTTGATGCCTAACTTGCGTATGGATTCAGAGAGTTTTAGAGTTTTAATTAGTCTGCTTACAAGTAAAGGTTTTGAGGGACTATTAGGCATTCAGATGTCTCAACAATATGATAAGGCGCTATATCAAATGCAAGGATTATTATCTATCAATTCTTCTCTCCATTTGGATTTTTCTCAGACTCGTGTGAAAAAACCTGATTAAAACAGTGGGAATTAATGTCTCTATTCCCCGACTAGATCGTTTGTTACTCTGGGTTACTTTGATATTGTTTGCTCCCATCCATCTCACTGGATTCCTATTGTTACCAGCCGATTGTGGAGGAATGCTGCTCTCTATTCGTCTGTGGTTAGGGGGTGGGAGCTGCTGTGATTCCCACACGGAGTTTGGTTAATGATTTCTGTGGGCTTGCTGGCCAGAGCATCAGGCTGGCTGTTGTTTGGAGGGAGACAGGTTAGTAATCACTCACGGAAATAAAATCACTGCAGTATCAATAGGCAAACTGTTTTTGAAGAGTGGCGGGGGGAGGGTGGGGTGTGATGTTATCAACGGGTAGAGGTGGAGTGGGAAGGTGGAGTGAACTCCCTCACCCTGCCTATTCAGGTGGCTGGTATACACCTTCTGATGCTAATAGGAATTAGAGAAGGGAGTTCCTCCTGGTGTCCTGGCCAGGAATCCTCCACATCAAACAATTGGCCATTCCCTTTCATGACTGTTTGTTTTGCCGAAAGTGAATACTGTGTCTGCCTACAAGTACAGTCACCGGGGAACCACTGCAATTCTCCGTGAAGCACTTTGACATACTTTTAGACTGCAGGTGCTGTATCTAATGCAAGGATTGTTGTTAATGCCTCAAAAAAAACCAATAATAGTTTGGTCACTCAACAACAACAACAACAACAAATTATATTTATAGAGCGCCTTTCACGTCGGAAGGACGTCCCAAGGCGCTGCACAGGAGGCGTATGACCTGAGCTGAGAGGGGAGTGTTTGTGAAGGGGTGAAACACGAAGGGGAGGTCGAAAAGTTTGGGTTAGAACAAAAGGCACGGTCGAAGAGGAAAGTCTTCAAACCGGCCTTGAAAGAGGAAAGGGAAGAAACGAGATGGAGGGATTGAGGGATGGTATTCCATAGGGTGGGAGCGGAGAAACTGAAGGCCCGGCCTCCGATGGTGGGGCGGTTCGGGCGGGGGGCTTGGAGCAGGCCAAGTCCTGCTGAACTGAGGGTCCGGGTGGGCTTGTAGGGGGAAAGTAGATTGGTTAAATAGGGCGGGGCAAGGCCGTGTAAGGCCTTGTAGGTGAGGACGAGGATCTTGAACTCGATCCTCTGGAGAATGGGGAGCCAATGGAGATGGCTCAAACCATGACTGTTTGTGGGGAAACTGCTGTGCGTAATTGGCTGCCACATTTTGCCCCCAAATATACAAGCATGAAGCGCTTTGGGACGTGTGGGAGACAGGATAAGGGGATTTAGCAAATGAAGGGATTATTACTATTTAACATCTCTGGTTTATTTTGCTGGTAACCTTGGGCAAGTTTCCCTTACTCCACACACCTAATAATCCCTCAAAAAAACATAATAAATTGGTAATTCCTATCCACGACTGTTGTGGGACACTGCTATGCGTGATTGGCTGCCGCGGTTTGCCCGCAAATACACAGTCAATTCACTTTACAGTATATTCTGTGAAGCGCTTTGAGACGTCTAGAAGGTGTGAAAAGTGCTAGGTCAAATGCAAGGATTATTAGTATTAGTAGTACAGTGGTAAAGTATTTCATCTGTGAGGGATCAGCGATATAATCGAGGCCTCGTCAGGTAATCATGAGGTTCCTGTTTGGAATCATTTGAAACACTGATGGATCCAGAATCTGTACGATGCAAGCCTTGAGTTCCATTTTGCTGAAAATTGGACTTCGGAGGAAGTTTTCAACTAATCAGGAGTCATCCAGGGGAGAGATTTTCGGAATTTGGCAAATTGTTATTTTCAGCCTCGACTTTGAAGCTGTTTTTTTTCCTGTAGTTTTTAAGAGAAAGTTACAAAAAGAACCCTGTACCCTGTGAAATGCTACACATGTGAACAGAGTAAATCTGGACTCAGGTGGAAATTTTCCCATCGTGTGTTTCACTTTTGCTCGCAAGTCTGAAATGGACAGTCAGACAAGGAAGCTCAGCAAGAAAGAGAATTAAAAAAACCAACAACACAATTGCATTTGTATATAGTGCCTTTCGTTTCAGGAGGACATCGCAAGACGCTGGACAATCAGTGTTTCGGAAAGCAAAGTGTCTTGAATATTATTTATTTGCTCGATACAAGTTGTTGTTGTTTACTAGATAAAACAGAATTCACATTCTATGCTTCAAATAGAAAAATATTAAAGGGAAATAGTAATAACATTACTCATATTAATAAATGTTAGCAATCCTTACATTTGATGCAGTGCCTTTCGCTCAAAGCTGATGTCCCAAAGTGCTTCAAAGGATTTACTGTATAACAACAACTAACAATGTGATTAACAATAACAACAACAGGAACTCCTGTGGCTCAGTGGTTAGAGCACTTGTCTTGCAAGCTGGGGAGACCAAGCTGGGGAGACCTGTGTTTGAATCCAGGCAGGTCAGGGCGAGTTTCCTTACTTCACACGCCTAATAATAATCCGTCCAAAAAAACCACAATAATAAAGTTGATCATTTCAATCCATGGCTGTTTGTGGGACGCTGCTGTGCGCAATTGGCTGCCGTGATTTGCCCACAAATATATACAGTCAATTCACTTTACAGTATAATCGGTGAAGCGCTTTGGGACATTGATAAGATGCAAAAAGCGCTATATCAAATGCAAGGATTATTATTATTATTATAACTTGCAATTATATAAAAGTGTAAAGTGTATTTTGTCAGTAAGCATGGCAACCAGTGTGCACACAGCAATGCCCCAGCCATAAAGTGAATGATTAATTTATCAAGAGATTGTTGGCCGAGATACCGGGAGAAATTCCCTTTCTCTTTACAAATAGTGCCATGGAATGTTTAACATCCACCTGAACGTACAGACAGGACCTCGGTTTAACATCTCATCCGAAGGAAGGCACCTCTGACAATGCAGCGTCGGCTTGGACGAGAGCACTTCTCACGTCAGAAAGAAGTCCTGGTGTGCTCCGCAGGACGTCTGCTGTGCGGTTCTTGTTGGCAAACTAAACACACTGAAAAAAAAATCAGATCATGAAAATAGGAAAGAGAGACATTGAGGTCAGTGAGTGGTATTTCTTGAAAGGATCATTCGTATTGTTACAACTCCCACCAAATCCTGGGTTAGTCAGAGAGGCTAATTCGGGATAGCACACAGCAGCTCCAATGGCATGTGTGACTCCTCGCTCAGGAATGACTGACGTTTGCCTCTGCCCTTCTGCCTCTCCTCTCAGGCACACGTCTCTCTCTCTCTCTCTGATGCAGCAACTCGCCTGCCTGTCGCACCTCATCAATGTAATCATTCCTTGTGCGAGCCTGAGTGCATTGAAACTCTTTTAAGCTGATCCCTCATTACATACTGTGTGTGGACATTCCAGTAGAGGTCACTGGATAACAGTGCAAGTGAGAATGTTGGCTGATTCAGTATTTCCTCTCCTTATTATAGCAACTCTCCTGCTGCCTCAGCTCAGGTCAGCTGTTACTGTAACATTAGTAACTGACACCGGGCCTTGATATTGCCCATAACATACAATGAGATGGCCTTGCCTCGAATCACATGAGACCAAATAGCACCTTACAGCAACAACCCCATTCCTGCCTCCATCCTGCTGCTGTCAATCCTGACAGCTTTGGCAATCGGTCAACTATCAACATATTGCCTTGTCACAAACACACTGCAGCTCGTGATAGCCTGAATCTGATACACTCGAGCCACGTTAAACTGTATTGAACACAACCCAGTGTTTGTGTAACACATTCCAGCCTGTTATTTATAATAAGAATAATTGCATTTGATAGAGCACTTTTCATATCTTCTAGATGTCTCAAAGCACATCACAGAATGTGCTGTAAAGTGAATTGACTGTGCATTTGTGGGCAACTACACAAATAAACATGTACTTAACACAATCTGATAGGTATCTTGTTTGTTAATAGTAGAACCAGAGGACATGGCCTGCGATTGTTGAGGGATAAATGCCAAACAAATTTGCTTAAACACTATTTCAGTGAGTGAGTAGTAAATGTATGAAACAGGCTCCCCAGGGCAGTGGCTTCCAAACTTTGAATGGGTGGCACCGCCCCCAACTGCTCTCCCCCCCATTCACACCCTCCACACACTCGGGTCCTCGGCTCCATCCCTCCCCGGGGCTCCACGGAGAGGGGTGGGGGGGGGGGGGGGAAGCCAGGGCTCCGCCAGTGACTGCCATGTCAGGAAGGCCCACAGGCAGGGATGGAGCCAGGGTTCCACCAGTGACTGACTGACCCCAAACAAAACTTGCACAAAAGTTTTAACACAGAATTTTTTTTTTGTTTGTTTATTTGTTTGACAAACTAGCTCTACACATTCACCCTCTCTGCACTTTCCTGTCACACTACCAGCCCCCACTTTTATATTTGTGGTCAATTATCCCAAAGGGCTGGTGTCCCATTATCACAAACTCCAATCAAGCCTGTTTGTGGTGCAGCCTTTCAATAACTCCCTTTAACACAGGTTGATCGCCAATAACCATCAAAGGCAGTGTGACAAGCTTGATTCCCTGCTATGTAAGCCTGGTCCTACAAGGGGAATGTGGGTGATTGTAGTGTCTCTGGCACCAAGTCCCAATGGACACTAAGGTTAGGAAATGGTGTAATAGGTGTTTATGATGTCACGCGATCAGGTATGTTTCCACAAAGAAGGTGGATGGTTTTTTGGGAGGGTTGGTTGCGAGGGTAGAAAGACAGGGCCTTTGCGACTTGTCATGGTGGGAAAGGTTTACTTTCTGGTGTGTGTTGTCATGGGTGTGTTTTTTAAAACAAATAATATGTTTTTAAAAATAAATATATTTGTTAAAAAAAAGACATAAATACGGCCATGATCAGCAGGAAGGGTTTGATTTGGGCTTTGATTTTCCCACTGAGTTCCTCCTCCGTGACATCATTTGCGCCCGCCAAGTTAGAATCCTTGGCAACAGGTTTGGATAACTCACACTGGGGCAGTGGCATCCAAACTTTGAAAAGAGCTATCCCACCCCTTCACACTCGGCTCCACATATTCGGATCCTCGGTTCCATCTCAGCTCCGCATGCACTCGGGGGTTTGAGACTGTAAAGCTCCGCACCCCCTCAGCCAAGGGTAGACGCCCCCCCAAGGGAAGCGCGCCCCACAGTTTGGAAACCACAGTGGAAGCAAAAAGTGTCAATTTTTTCAAAAGTATATTAGATAAGATTTCTTTTAGGAAATAATATTGTGGGATACTGTATATAATTTGGGACATAACTTGCGACTATCAGGATGGAGGAAGACACACTAGATGGACTTGGTCTTCTTCCATCTAGTAATTCTTATGTATGTTCTTATAACTACCCCACTCTGACATGTTTAGAATCCTGTATGTAGCACACACTGACATGTATATTACTGTGCATGTAAACCAACCTGACACGTATGTTACTATGCATGTACCAAACCCTATTAGATGCAACATGGATTAGTTGGGGGCGATTGGCTTGTTTCCATGTTATACATGTATATTATGGAATGTTATTCCATAATATATGTTATATATAATTCCATGTTATGGAAGACATCCTACTGATGTGAATGGAGCTATCTAAATTGTATTGTACATTGTAACACTCTAAAGAATGTTAACACTCAAGACCTCCCAGTGCCTTGGGATGTCCTCCCAATGTAAAAGGCACTCTACGAATGTCATTTGTTGATGTTGTTAGTTAATCCACATCACCCTCTCTGGTGGAATGGGTCATTGAGCATTAATGGTGTAGCAGGTTTTCTCTTCTAAGGTTGAAGTCAAGGCAGATTGACTCAGCTGGAGTACTATGTACAATTCTGGTCACCACACTTTAGGAAGGATATTAAGGCATTGGAAAGGGTGCAGAGGAGATTTACTAGGATGGTACCAGGAATGAGGGACTTCAGCTACGAGGAAAGGCTAGATAGTCTAGGCTTATTCTCTCTAGAACAAAGAAGATTGAGAGGAGACCTGATAGAGGTTTATAAGATTATGAGAGGTTTCGACAGAGTGAATAGGGAAAGACTGTTTCCACTGGTGGGCGAATCAGTGACTCGTGATCACAGATTTAAAATAATTTCAAAACGAAGCAGAGGGGAGCTGAGGAGAAATGTTTTCACTCAGCGGGTTGTTCGAATCTGGAATGAATTGCCTGAAAAGGTGGTGGAGGCTGATTCAATAACAGCTTTTAAAAGGGAACTAGATCTTTATTTAGAGCAGGTCTGTTAGGTTATGGGGAGAGAGCTGGGCAGTGGGATTGAGTGGCTTTATTCAAAGAGCCGGCACAGACTAGATGGGCTGAATGGCCTCCTTTTGTGCCGTAAGATTCTATGATTGTCAGGAGGGTGGATCCTGGCATTGGTTGTTGATGTGAGGACCAGGTTCTGTTTTCTGTGCCGGCTCCCTTCACCCTAAAGAGGCCAGAAATTCACAAGCAAATGATATCTGGACACAATCATGAAAACCATATCGCAGCCACTCATTTCCCCTGTGTAATAATACTACTTGCGTTTGTTATAGCGTCTTATCACTATGTCTGTGAGCTTGGCACAGTGGTAGCTTCGTTGTCTCTGAGTCAGAAGTTTGTGGGGTCAAACCCCACATTGGAACTTATAGTCAAACGTGATTCCCCAATGTGGTACTGGGGGGGGATTGGGGTGGGAGTTGCACTGTTGCAGATGCAATCTCGAAAGAAAGAAGGGAGTTTTCTCTCGCCTGGTCCTGGCCAACAGTCCCCCAAACTGAAAACAAAATGGTCACTCACTATATAGCTATTTGCAGGCTATTGCTGTGCACAACTGGCTATCCCCATTCTGTCTCCCTCACTCATCCTACCACAGTCCATTATTTCTCCCCCATCTCTCGTTCCTCCCTCTCATCCACCATCAGCACAATGAAACCCTACCACCTGCTGCCTCGACTCCTCCTCAAAACAGCAGTCATCATTTAAAAAAAAACTACTCTTTATCCCTTCAACCTCAGCCAATACTGCCCAATATCAAACCTGCCCTTCCTTGCAAAAGCTCTGGAATGCATTGTTCCTGACCACCTTCACACATCTCTCCCTCCACACCCTACTTGAACTCTTCCAGTCTGGCCCGAAAGCCATAAACGACATCCTCTATTTCTGTAACCAGGGCTCCCTCTGCCTACTCGTCCTCTTGGACCTCCTTCCGCCACATTTGATACAGTTGACTATGCCATCCGCCTCCACTACCTGTCCTCCATCATCCACCTCGGTGGGCTTGCACTCGCTTGGTTTGAGTCCTATCTCACAAACCCCTGGCACTACATCTCTGCGAATGGTGTCTCGCGTTGTTTCCCTCTGGTCGTCTGTGGGGTACCCCAAGGATCCATCCTTGGCCCCTTTCTCTTCCTCATTTACATGCCCCCGCTTAGTGATGTCATCCACAGACATGGGTTAACTTCCACATGCAGATGACACCCAAATCTACTTTTCCATTTTCAGTTGCGACCTCCAGTCCCCTGATGTTGTCAGCTTGTCTGTCGGACATCTTGAGCTGGATGAGCACAAATGTCCTGCAGTTAAATGTCAGCAAGACAGAAGCCATACTCTTTGGCACCCGTTGATGTCTTCTGTCCCACGGTTCCGACCTCTTTAATCTATCTGACCTATCCTGAAGACTCCAAACCTGTGTGCAACTTAGGCGTTGAGTTTGATCCCCAGTTATCCTTCCTTCCCCACATCCGGTTCCACACCAGCAATTCTTTCTTCTATCTCTGTCACATTGCCCGTCTCTGCCAACGTCACCCAACGGTTGCCAAAACCTCTCAACTGTACTACTCAAACATCCTCCTTGCTGGTTTCCCCTCCACCACAAAATTCAGTTCATACAAAACTCCGTTGCCCGCATTCTCACTCGCACCAAACTTCATACCCCGATAACACTAGTCCTTGCCAAACTCATTGGCTACCTGTCACAGAGAGGATCAACTTCAAGATCCTCATTCTTGTGTTTAAGTCCCTCCAGTCCTCTGAACCCCCTACTTCTCTCACCTCCTCTCTCCACAAAGCAGTACCCGCTCCCCCCGCTCTACTGGGCCAGGCCATCATCTTGTCCCCCGAATCCTCCGCTCCTCCATCGATGGATGTGCTTTGAGCCACTACGCCCCAAAACTTTGAAACTCCCTTCCTCAACACCTTTGTTTTGCCCACCACCCCCATCCCCGCCCCTATGCCCGGGATGTCCTCCTGACGTGAAAGGCGCTCTATAAATGTAACTTTGTTGTTGTTGTTTCCCATCTTCAGGTCGCGCCTGAAGACCTTTTCGTTGGACCGTGGTTGCAGTCACCTCCCCCCTCCCCTGGCTCGGCCTCGGGCTCCGCCAACCACGAACTGCTATGAGACGCCGCCTGGCGTGGTGCGCACTACACAGTATAACGCAAGTTGTTGTTTGGCCCACAAAATATAGTCAATCCATTTGACTATTTATTCTGTGAGGTGCTTTCAGACATCAGCACAATGTGATAAGGCGCTGTATCAAATGCAAGGATTATTATTACCGTATGTCTTTGGACTTTGTGCATGCAGTATCCTGTTTGAGCTGCAGCTGTTGGTTTGACATGCCCGTGTTGCTGTTAGTGACCTGGTTTCCATGCTTCTTGCCTGCCAATGTCCCTGACGTGTACCAGTAGCACGAGAGATTTTCAGTGGCTGTGATAGCAATCTTCACAGAGAGATCACTTACCAGGGCACAATTTGCTCCTGAAATACAATGGGAGGCATTTGTGGCACTCATTTCAGGAATGTTCAAAGAAAAACCCAAATTTAGTTTGACTCAACACGTGACAATTGTTTCTGTAATTACAATTGTTCTGGAAATCCATCACATTGCTTAAGAGTCCTCAATCCAGTCCCACAAAGGCACGAAATGTTCTCTGGGTCTGTGCAACAAAACTTGCCTTTATATAATAATAATAGCAATATTATTAATAATAATCCTTGCATTTGATGTAGCGCTTTTCACATCTTCTAGGTGTCTCAAAGCGCTTCACAGGATACCTGTATATACTGTAAAATGAATTGACTGTATAATTGTGGGCAAAACGCAGCAACAATTGCGCACAGCAGTGTCCCACAAACAGTCATGGATTGAAATGACCAATTTATTTTTTTGAGGGAGGATTATTATTAAGCACGTGGAGTAAGGAAACTTGCCCGGGGTTTCATCCTGACCTGCCTGGAATTGAACCCAGATCTCTCGCTTGTTAGACAACTGCTCTAACCACTGAGCTATAGGACTCTGCTCGAGCTAATGTCTCGAAACATTTTAGAGGAATTCTTTGGACACTGAATAGGGAGAATGGGGGCGGTACCGTAGCTGTGGTCGAAGAAGTGGGATTTAAAGACAGAGGAAGTCAGGAAAATAGGTTTAGAGGGATGGAATTCCAACAACAACTTGGCTTTATTTTAGCATTATTCACATAAATAGAATAATATTATTATTGTGATTGTCTTCAGTGAGCAATACAGGGTGTAACACGTTAAAGGCTGGCTCTTGGCAAGCGTTCAGAGATATTCTGGTCACTGTGTCCAGGAATTCCATTGACCCCCATGAGACAACGCCCTCATGGTCGTTTCCTACCACCAGAAATCATATCCCAATGTACACATTTGGAGAATTGAGAAGATATTGCTCTTTGTATTAAAATGGTCAACAGTTGATGTTCATAAACTCTCCTTTGCCCCCCACTTTCTCCTCCCTATTCCTCCCTGACCTTGCTCTACACCACCTTTTCCTCCCTCTCCCCCCTTGCCTTCTTTTCCCCCTTTCTCTCTTGGCCCCATTTTTGCGACTGTTTGTGGGACACTGCTGTGTGCAATTTGGCTGCCGCGTTTCACCCACAAGTATACAGTTGGCTTTCCTGCTCTCCTTCCCCCTGCCCCTCCCCATCCCTTTAACATCTTCCCCCCCCCCCACCCCCCCGCCCCCCACCATTTCCCTTAATTCCACTTCCATAACTGTTTGTGGGACAATTTGGCTGCTGCGTTTTCGCCCACAAATACACAGTCAATTTTCCTACTCTTTTTCGTCCTGCCCCGACCCCTCCCCCCTCCGCTTTTGTCCCTACCTAACTGTACAGCGCCTTGGGACGTCCTCTCGACGTGAAAGGCACTACATAAATGTAAGTTTTGATTGATTGATTTGATTGATAACTTTGGCATCTTCCAGAGGTTAAGGTTATTACTTTGGTCCCTCCCCAGAGGAGACTTTCTAACAAAATCAGCTGAAATTGCGCACACTGGCTGGCAAGCTTCCTGCTGCTTACCCAACAGCAACAACAACAGAATCTATTTATACAGCTCCTTTCACTTCAGAAGACACTGGACATTCAGGGATATGGACCTGAGCTGAGGGTTGTGATCAAGAGGGGAGGGAGGAGAGGGGGAACAGGGTGACTTAAGGCATAGACGAAGAGGAAAGTCTTATGACCGGCCTTAAAGTAGGAGTGGGAGGGGGTGAGGCAAGGGGATTGTGGATGGAGTTCCAAAGGTTGGGGGCTAAAAGGCTGAAGGCCATTGATGGTGAAATAATCAGCTGAAATAGTACAAACTGTGACAAAGCTTCCTGCTGCTTATTCAGCTTGGACCATGAGGGCATTGGCTCATGGGGGTCAATGGAATTCCTGGACACAGTGACCAGAATATCTCTAAAGGCTTGCCAAGAGCCAGCCTTTAACATGTTACACCCTGTATTGCTCATTGAAGACAATCACAATAATAATAATAATCCTTGCATTGATGGATAGCGCTTTTCACACCCGCTAGACGTCTCAAAGCACTTCACAGAATATACTGTAAAGTGAATTGACCATATACATATGGACGAAATGTGGCTGCCAATTGCACACAGCAATGTCGCACAAACAGTTGTGGATTGAAGTGACCAATTTGTTTTGGAGGGATTATTATCAGGCGGGTGGAGTAAGGAAACTTGCCCAAGGTTTTGCCCCGCCTGAAATCGAACCGAGGTCTCTCATTTGCAAGGCGAGTGCTCTAACCACTGAGCTACAGGGCTCCACAACGCACCTTTCAAAGTAAGTGCTATCTTTTTACCATTCTGTTAAATAGTGTTTGTATAGACTCCTCGCTCAATATTGTCAAAACAGTGTGAGGCAGCAATAAACAACACAAACGGGCTATATTGCCAAATCAACTGAGTTGAGGTCATGCCCTGGTCACCCTGACATATAGGGGGATAATCCAGATTAGACAAGCCAGAGCTCTTCAGTCTTGAGAGAAAAAGACTCAGAGGGGACCTTATGAAGATTAATAACATTTCAAATGGGTTGAAATACCATTTTTAATCAAATATATTTTTTAATGGGACATCCTTCCGAAGTGAAAAATGTTTTATAAATGCAATTTGTTGTTGATCAAGTAAACCCACATCATCACTTTAGCATAATAATAATAATCCTTGCATTTGATTTAGAGCTTTTCAAATCTTATCGACGTCTCAAAGCACTTCACAGAATATACTGTAGAGTGAATTGACCGTATATTTTTGGGCGAAATGCGGCAGCCAATTGCGCACAGCAGCGTCCCCACAAACAGTCGTGGATTGAAAATGACCAATTTTTATTATTGTGTTTTTTTTGGGACGGATTATTATTAGGCGTGTGGAGTAAGGAAACTTGCCCAAGGTTTCGCCCTGACCTGCCTGACGTGAAGCAGATCGGAGTCCACTGAGCACAGGGAGCGAGCTGGTTGGTAGGTGGTTAGGATGCACCAAGACAGCAGGACAAGTGGACACAGGTTTGGAGTTGTAAAGGGCAATTTCAGTACAGACACCAGGAAGTTTTTTCTTTACCCAGAGGATAATTGACACATGGGATAGGTTGCCAGGAAGGGTTAATGCCAGGACACTGGGACCCATGTACAATAACAATTTAAAGCTGTGGTGGGGATATCCTGAGCAACAACCCCTCAAAATGTGGTCATTCACTCTCTGGCTCAGTGTTGTTTATAATCATATAAACATATAATAATATAAATTGATAGTAATGTGGACCCAAAGACAGTTTTCCACTGTCTGTCTCCTCCTCCGTGCACCTCCCCCAGCTCCCTCCAAACTCACATCAACAACAACAGCGAAATTACACTTGTATAGCACCTTTCACGTTAGGAGGACGTCCCATGGCGCTGGACAGTCACTGTGTCAGACCCGAGCTGGGGACGCGATAGGGAGGGAAGGGGCAGTTTAGGAGTTGCCGATGGGGCCATCGAAGAGGAGAGTTTTGAGGCAGGACTTGAAAGAGGCCAGGGAGGCGGAGGGACTGCAGGATGGAGTTCCAGAGATTGGGGGCAGAGTGGCTAAAGGCTCGCCTGCCAATGATGGTGTGGATGGGTCGGGGGACGTGGAGCAGGTCAGAGGCTGCTGAGCGGAGGAGGTGGGCAGGTTGGTAAGGGGGTTAGAAGGTCATGGATGTAGGGCGGGGCAAGTGCGAAGAGGTTCTCGACTTCTTTGCCTCAAAGTTTGAAAATATCCATTTGGCTCCATTGTCCCCCCCCACCATGTTCCCCTCCACCCCACCCAGACCATCCACACCGCCTTCTTCCTCCGCCATGGTTCCTGCCACTGCTGCCTCCTTACACTACTTTGCCCCCATTTCTTCCTCCCTCTCAACCACAATCACCCTCATGAAGTTCACCACCTGCTGCCTTGACCCCTACTCAGTTGCTGGTCACTCAACTCCCCCTCCTCTCCCACCTGCTGGCTGACACGCTCAACCAGTCTCTCTCCCCAGGCAATTCCACTCTGCCTTAAAATCACTGTTATCATACCCCTCCTCAAAACAAAACACTCTCATTCCCTCTAATCTCTCATACTATTGTCCCATTTCCTACCTACCCTTCACTGCTAAAGTTCTGGAACACATTATTGCAGGTCAACGTTAGCCACACCTCTCCCTCCATTCCCTCTTGAAGACCATGCCGTCTGGTCCTCTGCTCCATCAATGGAGGTGTTCCTTTCAACCACTACGCCCCGAAACTCGCTATATAAACGCAATGTGTTGGTATCGTTATAATAATCCCTGCATTTGATATAACGCCTTATAATCGCTTTGAGTTAATGAGGCTATGCTGTGCTCCATTGGCTGCCGTGGTTCGCCCACAAATATACAGTCAATTCACTTTACAGCATACGTGAAGCGCTTTGAAACTCCAGAAGACTTAAAAAAAAAACTCTATATGAAATGCAAGGTTTTTAAAATGTTATTATTTAAGACATCTCAAAGTGCTTCGAAGGATATACAGGGTATACTGTAAATTGACTGTATAGCTGTGGGTGAAATGCGACAGCTCACAAATTGCAAATAGCAGTGTCCCACAAACAGTCGCGGATTTAATGACCAAATTATTCTTATTTTTTATTCATTTCACTGTGGTCCATATATTTTAATGAAAAAAACATCTGTTTCTTGTTCCATCTCCCAGAGAAAACAACATCTGGCTGCACGCACCATTTGCACAGCTGATTGTTTTTTGCCACGTTCATTTGTTTTTTACTTAGCCCTCTCTACAGGTCCCAAACTCCACCACGCCT
Organism: Hydrolagus colliei; assembly: GCA_035084275.1. Lineage (NCBI taxonomy): Eukaryota > Metazoa > Chordata > Chondrichthyes > Chimaeriformes > Chimaeridae > Hydrolagus > Hydrolagus colliei. The sequence continues at coordinate 12,764,013 of CM068758.1, read as the reverse complement.
TAGTCTGTAAGGACATTTTGCCTAAAAGTTTAATCATCGCGCAGGACCAGGAAAAGCCCCTAGATCCAGTCTAAATGTGCAAGCCGGTTTCTTTTTAAGAACTGCGGAAAACAGGGTTCTAAATTAGGCCTGAATCGAAGAATTTGTAGCAAAGAGAGTTGTATTCGATGACCTGGTGAACAATTCCCCAATACAGAAGAAAGAGTTACAACTGAATAATAACCCTTAACATTTGATATAGTACCTGTAATATCAACCACAACAACTCGGATTTATATAATTAAAGCACTTCACAGTGTCTGTATATTTATAGGGAAATATAGTGAGTGTGTGAACAGGGACATTGTGAATGTGCGAGCAGGTACATTGTGAATGTGCGAGGAGATACCTTGTGCGTGTGCGAGCAGACATATTGTGAGTGTGCAAGCAGGACCGGTGTGGACCGTGATGTTCTGTTCCAGTGATGTGGTAAATGGGGAATTCTTCCCACAATCACTGGTCCCATTCGTGACATCAGTGGAGACGTTCTACAGCCCCTCTCTGGAGCTGCTGTAACCAGCACCCAATGGACAGCAAGGCATTCACTGCAACTGATACAGGGTGTTGGGTTGTTGTTTGTAAAAAAAATCTAGCGTTATCAGCAAATCAGTAAACTAAACTTCCACGCTGCCGAAACACTCGTGCACGCATACATCACCTCAAGGCTGGAGTACGGAAACTCTCTCCTCGTCGACCTCCCCAGCTCCTCCATTCATAGGCTGCAGGTCATCCAAAACTCTGCAGCCCGTGTATTATCCCGCACCCGCCTTCGCGACCATATAACCCCCACCCTTGCCCGTCTCCATTGGCTCCCCATCCTCCAGAGGATTGAATTCAAGATCCTCGTCCTCACCTTCAAGGCCTTACATGGCCTTGCCCCGCCCTATTTAACCAATTTACTCTCCCCCTACAAGCCCACCCGGACCTTCCGTTCAGCAGGACTTGGCCTGCTCCAAGCCCCCCGCCCGAACTGCCCCACCATCGGAGGCCGGGCCTTCAGTTTCTCCGCTCCCACCCTGTGGAATTCCATCCCCCAATCCCTCCGTCTCGTTTCTTCCCTTTCCTCTTTCAAGGCCGGTTTGAAGACTTTCCTTTTCGACCGTGCCTTTTGTTCCCCCCCCGAACTTTTCGACCTCCCCTTCGTGTTTCACCCCTCCCCAAACACTCCCCTCTCAGCTCGGGTCACACGCCTCCTGTGCAGCGCCTTGGGACGTCCTCCCGACGTGAAAGGCGCTTTATAAATGTAATTTGTTGTTGTTGTTGTGTAACAGTAATAATCCTTGCATTTGATACAAAGCCTTGTTGTGTCAAATCTCAAAGCGTTTCACAGGATTTACTGTCCAGCATAGTGACCTGTGTATCTTATGGGTGAATGCGGCATCTGTGCACAACAACATCCCATAAACAGGCAAGAAGTGAACAAGTTATTTTTCTGGGCGATGGCTGGCCACACCCCAAGGGCAATTCCCTTTGCTTCTTTGGTAATCTTTGATGTTCAACTGAACCGGCACAGAAGGGCCCTCAGTTTAACATCTCGTCTGAAGGACGGCACATCTGACACTGCAACGCTTGCCCTGCACTGCACTGTGAGCTCAAAATCTCGATGTAGGGCTTGAACCCACAACCTTCTGATTCAGTGGTGAGAGTGCTAACAACTGAGCCAGGCCAGACAGTAGCCTGTTATCCTGTCTATTTTCATAAAGTATTCAAAAAAGCTACCAATGAACCTACTTTTTTTTGTCTATTTGACAAATTGTGATCAGTGTAACTTTTCACTGAGGAAAATGCTTTTTGTTGCTTTGTAGATTGGATCAAAGAAACATAACTGCCTCAGATTCCTTATGTCGCATTATTGCAATGAACGGCAAATTATGATGAAATACATTCAGATTGGCAGGAATGCTGGCCCTGCGAATGATCTGAGCGATTTGATGTGTCCCCAACCGTTGGAATTCCATCCCGCAATCCCTCCGTCTCCTTCAATACCCACCTCAAGTCCCTCCTCTCTGACCGTGCCATCAGTCACCCACCCTCACCCACCCTTCCCTCCACCATCCCTGATCCTGACCTCAGCTCGGGTCTGAAACACTGACTGTCCAGCTCCTTGGGGACGTCCTCCCGATGTGAATGGCGCTATACAAATGTAATTTTGTTGTTGCTGCTGCCTGGCAGCATCCTGTTAAGCATACAAATGCAGACAAAGTCAAACAGAAGTTTTCGAACTACAGAGAGAAGTGCCTTTTGGTGTTATTGTGTCAGATCCTGTGTTAATGTGGGATGCTTTGTTTCTACATCTGAAACAGATGTGACAACATCAAACAAATAAACTGCACTTACACAGCACCTTTCAAGTCGGGAGGATGTCCCAAGAACAACAACAACTTTGATTTATATCGCGCCCCCCACGCCGGACGGCATCTCAGAGCGCTTAAGAAGCTGCACAGTGAAGCGGTTGCACCAGAACTGGGGGGTGGAGTCAAGAAGAATTGAGGGCAAGGAGAGTGGGCGGGTGGAAGGACGACTGAAAGAACGGTTGAAGAGGAAGGTCTTGAGATGGACCTTGAAGGAGACGCCATCGCGTATGTTAAAGAGCAATGCTTTGACTACCTCCTGCCTCCTCCACCCGTATCCCTGAACATTATTCCTCTCTCTAGTTTCCTCTTGAAACCCATTGTGGATCCAACCTCATTCAGTGGACCCAGGCAGGGCGTTCCACAAAAAAATCACCTCAAGTTCCGCTGGACTTGTCATGTATATCTGCAGTAAATTGCTTTTTAAATCCATGTCGACTTCGTTTTATAGGCTGTACAATCACTAATTAGGAATTGATAGCATCTCTCTAATTGATATTACTCTCAAATATTTTCTCATGAGATATAATAATAGTTATAATAATAATCCTTGCATTTTCACATTTTATCGACGTCTCAAAGGCGCTTCACAGAATATACTGTAACGTGAATTTACTGTATATTTGTGGGCGAAACGCAGCAGCCAATTACCCAAAACAGTGTCCCACAAACTGTCATGGATTGAAATGCCCAATTTTATTATTATGGGTTTTTTTTAGGGATTATTATCAGGCGTGATCTGCCTGGATTCGAATACAGGTCTCAAGCTTGGAAGGCAAGTGCTCTAACCACTGAGGCTCACATCTTCTTCCTTTTTTGAATAACCTTGATCAGGGGATTCTGTAGTGTAGTGGTTAGAGCACTCGCCTTGCAAGCGGGAGTTCCTGCTTCGATTCCTGGGCAGGGCCACACCTTAGGGTAAGTTTTCTTACTCCACATGCCTCTGTTTACCTAGCAGTAATTTGGAACCTGGATATTAGTGATTGGCGGATCGCCTTCATGGCATAATAATCCCCTTTTTAAAAAAAAAGTGGTCTCTCAATCCGCGACAGTGAGATACTCCTGTGTGCAGTTGGCTGTTGCATTTTGCCCACAAAATACACATTTCACTTTACAGTATATTGTGTGAAGTGCTTTAGGATATTGAAATGACGTGATAAGGCACTATACCAAATGCAAGTATTGTTATTATTGATATTGTTACTATTATTAACAATATCAATTAATATTAATAATCAGCGTGGTTCAGTTTGTAGCACTCTCTCCACTCAGTCACGAAGCTATTGGTTCAAACCCACATTCAGACAGACTTTGATCTCACAGTCCAGGCTGATGCATCAACATAGTGCTGGGAGTTCTCCATTGTTGGAGATGCTGCCTTTCAATGAGATGCTAAACTGAAATATATTCCTGTTCAGATGGATGTCAAAACATATCCCTTTGACCCGCGCTTTGGATCAGCTTTCCCCTGCTTACCCTTTCCCCTCCGCTCAGCAGGCTCTGGCCTGCTCCACGTCCACCGCCCTAAACACCCCACCATCGGTGGCCGGGCTTTCAGCCTCTCTGCTCCCACACCATGGAACTCCATCCCACAATCCCTTCGCCTCACTTTCTCCCTTTCCTCCTTCAAGGCCGGTCTCAAGACCTTCCTCTTCGACTGTGCCTTCTGCTCCCCTCCTAACTCTCCCCCCTCTTCTACTCCCCTTCCTCCTACTCCGACCCACCCACCCCGGCTCAGGTCCTAACCTAATTTTTCAGCGTCTTGGGACATCCTCCCGATGTGAGGGCACACTCCGACATGAGAGATGGAATAGAAATCGAAATTCTATTATACGTTAATCATCTCACAGCAACGCAGGAAAGAAAAGGGAGTTTCTCCCTGTGTCCTGGGCAACGATTCTCCAGAATGTCTATTTGGGACATTGCTGTGTGCAAGTTGGCTGCCAAGTACACATACAAAATATAGTCACTACACTTTACAGTACATCCTATGATGTTCTTCAATACATTCTCCCAAAGTGAAAGGCACTACAATGAAATGCGAGGATTATTTTATTTGCTAGCCAGGCAACCACCAACAACAAAATTGCACTTATACAGCGCCTTTCACGTCGGGAGGACGTCCCAAAGCTCTGATAACAATAGTTATAGGTAGATTCAAAACTTTCACAGGAAAGTTTGTGAAGCAAATTTTAGTGAAACACACTATCTTTTGGCTTTTTAAAAAAAAAAGAACAGTTCATTTGTATTGAGCTGAAATTGTTATTTGGAAAGGTAAAATAAGTCATATAAAAGAAGACATCCATTTTGTAGTTCCATTTATAAGGCCCACGGTACAGCTTAATTTGCCCATAAAATATACAGTCAATTCACTTTACAGTATCTTCAGTGAAATGTTTTGAGATGTTTCTACTAAGTGACAAGGTGTTATAACAAATGTAAGCATGATGATTATTATTACTTTTAATAATTCAAATACTCTGGGACTTAACGGATGGATAGTTTACGCGATGCACGCTATACAGTATTTAACGCAGTTGCAGATGGAGCTGCGCAGATTGTGCTATGCTGGCATGTTGGTGAGTTATTTAATGGGGCTGTTGCTACCAGGAATAGATCGATTGTGTGGAATGTGTTTTGCATCTTTCTCCAGCCCTGGGGCCCAGGTGCCAAGTGTTACAGTGCTTTGCAGGCCCAACAATCAGCCATTATTCCACAATTTCCCTATCAATTACTTGAGATATGAATTAACCACCACTTAATTAACCTGTGCATGTGATGGATTCTACCACAGTATGGAAATGAGGACTTATCTGATGGATAGATTGAGTCAAAAGCCAAGCTCTCGGAGCTCCAGTACCTAGATATCCTGACTGTCAATATGGTAACCAGAAATGGGCTCCAGGGAGGAATAATTTGCAGGGTTTATAATAATATACCTTGGATTTGATACTGAATTTGCTAAGCGCTCTGAGATACCGTCCGGCATGGAGGGCGCTATATAAATCGAAGTTGTGGTTGTTGTTACTGTGCCTTAGCTCATCAGCAGGTTGTCTCAATGCACTTAAAAGGATCTACTGCCAAGTGTTTATCTTTGTAGGTGATTGAGCACAGCAATGTCACACAAAAACAAAATTACATTTGTATAGCATCTTTCACATCAGGAGAAAGTCCCAAACTGCTGGACCCGAGTTGGGGGGTCGGGATTGGGGATGGTGGAGGGCAGGGGAAAGAAAGAGGTTGATCGAAAGCACAGTCGAAGAGAAGGGTGTTGAGGTGGGTTTGAAGGAGGGGGTGGGGCGAGGCAGAGGGACTCCAGGATGGAGTTCAAGAGGGTGTTAGGCTCACTGGCTGCATGACCGCCAATGTGGGGTGGGGGGTGCAGGGCGGGGAACGTGAAGCAGGCCGGATCCCACTGAGTGGTATCTGTAAGTTTTGGCAGCCTGCAGTGTGAGACAGTGGTGGAGCAGGACAATGTTACGGAGGTAGGGGGAGGCACAGCAGATCATGGAAGGTCATGGCCCAGATGTGGGATAGAAAGGCTAGTTGAGGCTAGTTGAGGGTCGAACAAGATGCCAAACTTCCGGACTGGCTTAGTGAGATGGAGTGCGCATCCATGAATGGTGATGCTGTCAGAGTGCCATGTGTGAAGGCGCTGACGGGAACCAATCAGGATGGCCTCGATCGTGTTGACATTCACCTGAAGAAAGTTAGTTCTCATCCAGGACATGATGTCAGGACAGCAGTGGTCCTGGTGTCAGAGGTGAAGGCACAGCAATTAAGTGAATGATCCATTTTTCATTTGGGGTATTGTTGGCCAAGACACAGGAGAATGAAACTCCCTTCTCTTTTTGAATAGTGCCATGAGATCTTTAACATATGACTGGAACGGGCAGGTAAAATGTACTGAACACGTTGCTTTCAAAGAAGGAGCGCGGACATGATGGGCCCAAATTCCCTCATCTGTTCTGTAAATTTCTAATGGTTTCTACTGATATAGGAGGCCTTGCTAATTGCATGACCTAACTTCATAGAAAGTCAAGCAGATGAGGTTATTACATAATTATCATCATCCTTGCATTTGAAATAGCGACATATCACGTCTTCGAGACGTCTCAAAGCGCTTTGCAGAATATACTGTAAAGTGAATTGACTTTGTGGACGAAAAGCGGCAGCCAATTGTGCACAACGCTGGCCCACAAACAGTTGTGGATTGAAGTGACCAATTTATTATTTTTTTGAGGGATTATTATCAGGTGTGGTGGAGTAAGGAAACTTGCCCAAGGTTTTACTCTGCCGGAATCGAACCCAAGTCTCTTCATTTGCAAGGCAAGTGTTGTAACCACTGAGCTACAGGACTCCCCTGTGTAAAGATAATATAACATGTTACTGAAACGAGAATATTTGTTTTGTTACACAGATATGGAAATGAATTTTATATCAGAAATTGTTGAGCATCACGCATATCCTGTTTACTGTCCCTATTATCTGCCTCATTGTCTCAAAATATATCTATGTGCAGTGGTGTGTAATGGTGAATAATGTTGCAGCTATTTGGTTCATTCTTTTGCCAAAGGGTTTCTTTATTTGTCTCCACAAATAGTATTTGACCTTTTTTTCCACATGCAGAGATAACTTGAACATCTGAGGATGTTTTGAAGGACACCCTGCCCCCAGCCCAAACTGTCTTAAGATGGAAAGCAGGTGAGGAACATGGGAACAAGAGTAGGCCATTCAGCCCATTGAGCCTGTTCCCCTTGGGCACCATTCTATGAGTTCATGGCTGATCTGTACCTCAACTCCATTTACCCGCCCGAGAAGAGAACACAACTGACATGACAGTCCAAAGTGCAGTGCCTGGCAAGACACAAAACAACTAACAACAACAACAAATTACACTTGTAACACTTCCAGAATTTCCAGAACATGCGGAGAGACAAATGTTATTAAGAGCAGAAACGTCACCTGTATCTCAGAGAGAGATGTATGAGACACCACAATCAGGATGTCTCTTATACTCCTCGGCTACCAGTCACGTTTAGCAGCAAGGAATCGGGAAATGCACTCGGCATCTGAGCTGGAGGAGACTCTCATGTGTCCTGTCGCCATCACAAGTCTAGCTTCAAGAAGCATATGGTTGACAACAAACTACATTTGTGTAATAAATAGTAATCCTTGCATTTGATACAGCATTTTCACGTCTTCTAGACGTCTCAAAGCGCTTCACAGAATATACTGTAAAGTGAATTGACTGTATATTTGTGGGTGAAACACGGCAGCCAATTGTGCACAGCAGCGTCCCACAAACAGAGGTGGATTGAAATGACTAATTTATTATGGTTTTTTGAGGGATTATTATCAGGCGTGTGGAGTAAGGAAACTTGCCCAAGGTTTCGCTCTGCCGGGAATTGAACCCAAGTTCCTCGCTTGTAAGGTGAGTGCTCTAACCATTGAGCTACAGGACTCCACAGCGCCAGTGTAGTGCCATTCATGTCAGCAAGAAGTCCCAAAGTGCTGGTATTGTCTGATTTCTGGTAATGCTACTGCAGCAAGGAACCCAGCGCTGGCATTGGCAGATTTCTGCTTATTTTTTCTTCACCAATTTGGTTCCACTTCAAATGGTGTTTTAGCTGTCAGTCAGTTGGTAGCAACCTCACCTCTCCCAAGTAAGAGGGGTTGTAATTCAAGACTTTGAACTCACATACTATTCTAGGCTGAACATTCACTGCTGGGGTACGCTACATTACCAAATGTGCTGTCTTTTGGTTGAGACGTTAAACTGAGATCCCAGCTGCCTGTTCAGGACCTTAAATATCCCACGGTGCTATTCAAAAAGAAAATAGTTTCTCACAGTGCCCTGGCTAACAATCCCCCAGGTAAAACACAAAGAGGACCGAGGTTTGATTCCTACTTGGGCAAAACCTTAGGCAAGTTTCCTTACTCCCAGTTCTGACAACCCGAAACGTTGACTCACTTTCCTTTCTCCATAGATGCTGCCCGACCTGCTGAGTTTTCCCAGCTCTCTGTTTTTGTTCCTTACTCCCTGTTTACCTTGTAGTAAGTAGGATCTCAGTTGTTAGTCGATTGGCACATTGCTTTCTGGGGGGTAATAATCCTTCCAAACGATAATGTGGTGACTCAATCCACAACTGTTTGTGGGACACTGCTATGAGTAATTGGCTGCTCCATCTTGTCCGCAGATAAATTACTTTACAATGTATTCTGTGAAGCACTTTGAGACATCTCAATGGCTTCATCTAAAGTGCTATATCAAACATGTGGACTATTGTTATTAAATAGTATATCACAGATGCGTATGTGGATGGTGGAGTTTTGGATCAGCTGGATTTTGTGGATGGTGGAGCTGGAGAGACTGGAGAGGTCATTGGAATAGTTGAGGCGGGAGGTGATGAACATGGTTCAGACTCTCAATGAGTGGACAACGACAGCATCAACAATTCACAGTGCTGTTCAGGTTGGAAGGACATCTCAAACTAGATATAATAAATAATATTCATTGCATTTAGCATAGCACTGCATCACCTAGGGACATCTCAAAGCGCTTCACAGAGGATATTGTAAAGTTAATTAACTATGTATTTTTGGGGTGAAACACGGCGGCCAATTGCGCACAGCAGTATCCCACAAGCAATCTTGGTTTGAGTGTTGAAATTATTATTATGTTTTTTTTGAGGAATTATTTCACTTTAAAGTAAATGCTGTAAATTTTGAGACATGCTCCTGACATGAATAGGCTCTATATCAAATGAGCCATCCCAAAGATGTGAAAAGGCACTGTGCCAAATGCAAGGATTATTATTATTATTAATGTGCAGTACTCTGTTTCATTCCAAATTTCAACAATGTAGAGTAGTTCTCTATGCTATTCACAGATGCTTTTATAAAATGTACAGATCACTTCCTTGAACATAGTTGTGAATTGATACTGACATTTCTACTTTTCTTGTCATCAAGAAGAAGTTTTTTTTACATTAATCTAGACTGTTTGAATGTAACACAGTGTTTGTACTTAGAAGGTTTTTTTAAGATAATTGAAACCAGAATGCAAGCATTCAACATTTAGGCTTTGATTTATATAGCGCCCTCCACGCTGGGTGGCGTCTCAGAGCGCTTCACAATAGCGGATCCTGAGACCGAGCCAGGGGCAGGGGAAGAAAGGTGACCAAAGGCGCGGTCGAAGAGAAAGGTCTTCAGCTGGGACCTGAAGCTAAGAAAAGTGGGGGCGAGGCGAAGGGAGTGAGGAAGGGACAAGTCAATGCAATTGATGACAACTCCCTGGGAAAAGGTCTGACGTAACAGGTGCTGTATCAAATGCATAGGTTAGTGCTATAAAAACATTACACAGCAATTTGTTGTAGCTTTACCAACATGCAATTATTTGAGCAATAGATTGAAATAAATTTATTTCAAATTTATAAATGTCACAAAAGCCCTAAATTCTTGAATTGCACAATATCATAAATAATGATCCTTGTATTTGATATAGCATTCTTCACATCTTATCGACATCTCAAAGCGCTTCGCAGAAGATATTGTAAAGTTAATTAACTGTGTATATTTGTGGGCGAAACGTGGCAGCCAATTGCACACAGCAGGGTCCCACAAACAGTCGTGGATTGAAATTATTATCGTGGTTTTTTTGAGGGATTATTATTAGGCATGTGGAGTAAGGAAACGTGCCCAAGGTTTCGACCTGACCTCCTGGATTACCTTTTGACTGCCTGGAAAGCAATGAGGGAAGGTGAGAAGCCACTGTCAGTGGTTACTTTATTACATTTTATATTACAATACTGAGAGTAGAGATACAGTACGTTCAAAATAGGTGATTCACTCATGAAATCTGCATCATCAGCTCTGTACAATGCTTTGTTCCAGAGAAACCCAATATGTAACTTTTGCATTTGATATAGCGCCCTTATCATGTATTTGAGATGTCTCAAAGCGCTTCACAGAGTGTACATTTGTGGGTGAAACAGCACCTTGGGAGGTCTTCCCAACGTGAAAGGCGTTCTATAAATGTAATCATGTTGTTTTTGAAACGTAGAAAGAAACAGAACCTCGCAGTGATAACTCACTTCTCAGAATAACAGTGAAATGGTTTTGGGTAAAAATAGTGTCTGTTGTTATGATGATTAGAACTACAGTATATAATTTTACAGCACAGAAGATCGGTTGGCCAATCATGTGTCTTTGAAAGAGCAATCCTCATTTACTTGAACCCGCCCCATTTACTCCTGTAAATTACTCTCTTTAAGATATTTATCTAGTTTATGGTGGCCGCTATACAAATGTAATTTTGTGGTTGTTGTTGTTTACCCACCATTTAGTGAGTGGGACAATACAATATAAATTTACATAGCACCTTCCATATTGGGAAGACATCTGAAGGAGAAGGGAATAGAGAGGTAAAAGAGAAGGGATTAGGAGCGATCGAGGCTCATGTGGAGTGCGAACACCGGCTTAATAATACAGTGTTGCATTTTATATCATACTTTATCATGTTAAGTTGTAGCAAAGTGCTTGACACAATATACTGGAGTGAAGTGACTGTGTATTTTGAGGGAGAAACATGTCAGCCAATTGCACACAGCAATGTCCGACCTACAGTCATGAAATCAGTGACCAATTTTATTTGGGGATTGTTGGCTGGGAGAAACTCCCTCCTCTTTTTGAATAGTGTAATGGGATCTTTATAATAATAATCCCTGCATTTGATATAGAGCTTTTCACATCTTCCAGATGTATCAAAGCACTTCACAGAATATACTGTAAAGTGAATTGCCTGTATATTTGTGGGCAAAACTCGGCAGCCATTTGCGCACAGCAAACAGTCATGGATTGAAATGACCGATTTATTATTATTTATTTTTGGAGGGATTATTATTAGGCGTGTGGAGTAAGGAAACTTGCCCAATGTTTTGTTCTGCCCAGAATCGAACACAGATCTCACGCTTGTAGGACGAATGCTCTAACAACCTTTGAGTTACAGGGCTACTTAACGTCCATATGACCTATACTGACTGTCCACCAGTGATCACTTACAAAATATGCAATTACTACACATTGCAGAAAAATCTATGAAGCGCATTGTGACACCCACCCAACATCAAAGGCGCTAAAGAAAATGGCAGATTATTATATCTTCTTGCCCTGCAAATGGCCTTGTTTTTTTTTAGGAAGTTGCCTAAAGGTTCTAAAACACAAAAAAGCAATGAAAACATAGTTCTGGATCCTTCAAATATCTGCTAAATAGCATTTGATTAATTTCTGTGCAGAAATATTTTGGGAGAGAGGCAAATTAGTGTTCAGTTAGAGATTGCCTTAGTGACCTCAGTAACAATGCTCTCATATATAACAATTAGACTTTTACTCTGCACCCTATATTTTTAAACTGCATTCCCTTTGTGATTTGTATGTGATTCTTTCTGTAGAAGTGCAGACATAAAATGATTTCAATCAACATACAAGACAATAATATTTCTAAGTACAGGGTTCCAAGATCATACTTGCTTTCACTGTAGACTGCACATTCATTCCCCGTGTATTTTGTTGATGGTAATCCTGTATCTCTCTCATTCCATGTCAACCCTGAGCTCCTCTGATTTTCTTTCTGAGATGCTGGCTCTGACAGCATCAATCTACACGGATACATATTCCACCTCACGGAACCAATACATAACCTCCGTGTTTTGTTCGACTCTCAATAGTCCTTTAAACACCACATTTGTGCTTTGATCATTCAGCTTTCCCCCCTTCGACAAAACTGCCCGCCTCCACCACTATCTCTTCCCTTGGGCTGCTGAAATCCTGTTGCATGCTTTTATCACATCCAGTTTCAACTGCACCAACTCTCTGCTTGCTGGACATCCCAACACTTCTCTTCACTAAACATTGAAAATTCTGCAGCTTGTGTCCTCTCTAATTCTGAGGGCCTATCACCCGCTATAATTTTCATTGCTATTTTGTTTTAGAACTTTTAGACTACCTTTCTCCAGGCTTGCACCACCCTACCTCAGTAGCTTTCTGAACCCTACCTACCTGCTTGCTCCTGCAGTATCTGGGCAACAATCCACCAAATACAATTGGTGTGTCATGGCTGAATGTGAGACATTGCTGCCTGCAAATTGGCTGCCAGTTTGCCCACAAATACTCAGTGATTTCACTTCATAGTAAATCCAGCGAACTGCTTTGGCACATTCTCCTGACTTGAAAAGCGCTATATTAAATGCAAAGATTATTGTTATTGTTTGATATCTGATAAGCGCAGTAGAGCTGTCAGTAGGTAATTGGCGGTTACCAGGAACTACCTGCGAGCTCCCTTGTGTGTAATTGTAGCTCAGCCAGAAATGTGGGAGGATTGCCATCATCCTCCTGCCCACACCATACAGGATATATGCAGGCAAACTGTGTAACTGGAGGCAAATGTAGCACAGTTAGTGACCAATCACACAGCAATTTCCATTTACATTGAGCTCTCATGCAGAATACCATTTTAGTGGCAGGATTGGATGCCAAGCAAGGGGCATTCAATCAGATATCAAACAATAACAATAATCTTTGCATTTAATTTAGCGCCTTTCAAGTCAGGAGGATGTCCCGAAGCAGTTCGCTGGATTTACTATGAAGTGAAATCACTGAGTATTTGTGGACAAATTAGCAGCCAATTTGCAGGCAGCAATATCTCACATTCAGCCATGACACACCAATTGTATTTGGTGGATTGTTGCCCAGATACTGCAGGAGCAAGCAGGTAGGTAGGGTTCAGAAGGCTACTGAGGTAGGGCGGTGCAAGCCTGGGGAAAGGTAGTCTAAAAGTTCTAAAACAAAATAGCAATGAAAATGATAGGCCCTCAGAGTTAGAGGGGCACAGTCAAGGATGTAGTCTTGAAATGGGATTTAAGAATAAATCACAATAATCCTTACACGTCATCGAGACGTATCAAAGTGCTTCACAAGATACACTGTAAAGGCTATACAGTGGGTTGACTGTATTTTATAGGTGAAATGTGACAGCCAGTGTGCACAACAATGTTCCACAAATGACTCATTTTATCTGGGGGATTGTTAGCCAGGACACTGGGAGAAATTCCCATATTTTTTCGAATAGTGCCATGGGATCTTTTAACAGCCACCCAAACAGGCAGACAGGACCTTGGTTTAACGTATCATCTGATGTGCAGAAAATATAGTCAATTCACTTTACAGTATATTCTGTGAAGCACTTTGAGACATCTTGAAGACATGATATATAAAATGCAAGGATTAATTTTACAAAGATTAATATAACCTCCGGCAATTCAACACCTCCCAGTGTGACATTGGAGCATCAGTTTTGACTATATGATTCCAAGTCCAGACATGGGACTTGAAACCACAATCATAGAATCATGGAATCGTACTGCACACTTTTGAAAGAGCTGTCGAACTAGTCCCACTCTTTCACCATAACTCTGTAATTTTGTTTTCCTTTTCAAGTACCTATCCAATCCCTATTGAATGTCCTCCCACCGCCCTTTCAGGCACTACATTACAGAGCACTCTGCATTTAAACAAATATGTTGGGTCTCCTCTTCCGTTCTTTCGACAATTATCTTAAATCCGTGTCCTCATTATTGGCTCACCTCCCAGCGAAAACATTTTCTCCCTATCTATCAAAGCCGCTCATAATTTTGGAAACCTCTATTAAATATCCCCTCAACCTCCTCTGCTCTGTGGAGAATCCCAGTCTCTCTGTGTAATGGAAATCCCTCGTCCCTGGTATCATTCTGGCAAATCTCTTCTGCACTCTCTCCAAGCCCCCTGAAATCCTTTCTTAAAAATGTTGGCTCGGCAGCGCGGCCTGTGTGGAACTCTCGGCCTCAACCACAAATACTCCAATACTCCAGCTGCAGCACAACCTTCTGACAAGAGGCCAGGGTAGGGTACTGTGCTGCCAACTCAACCAGGCTGACACACTGAGAGCCAGGGCGTTCCAACACAGGGAGTGCTATGGAAACAACACCTTGACTCTTGGTGTCGTCAGTCCACCACAAACCCGAGGAGCCACTGAAATATAATGTGACTGGGCGCTAATACTAACAGGGACACCATGTACTCTGTTGTGTTAGTTTTGGACCATGGGAGCAGAGCAATTACTGGGACATCACCTCTGGCCATAGGGTGGGGGGGAGGGGGAGGAGAGTCACGTGATCTCCGGCCGTGCTGGTCATGAAGAGGGCGGGCACTTCATCTGACCGACGGGAACGTCGACCAATCAAGAGCCCGTTTTCGGATTTACCACGCCCACCCTTAGGTCGCGCTGCACCAACCTGTTGCTGCGAGACGAACCTGACTGACACGCGTGCTGACCAATCAAACACTCGCTTTGCAGTTATACCCACCCCAACCCTCGGGCCCCTCAGAACCCTGATCTCCGCCCCGCCAGACCGTTTCCCCCACAATAGAAACCCCTTTTTGTGTTTCGCCCACGAAAGGGAATAGTCAATTTGCTTTTTACAGTACACTCTGTAAAAGTGCTTTCAGATGTCTAGAAGTCGTGAAAAGCGCTATAGCCAATGTAAGGATTATTATTAACACAACCCATAAAGTCGCACCGCAAACCAGATCCCCCTCCGCCCTCTTTTACTCATTATAACCAATAAGCGCTGGGGAAGACGCTTGACTGACGTGAGCAACAACCAATCCGGGCTGTGACTATGGGCGGATGGAAGACAGAAAGAGAGAGCGAGAGACTGTCCAGATCCCGCCCCCTTTACCCACTGTAACCAATCGTCGCTGGGGAAGACCCTTAACTGATGTGAGCCGTAACCAATCCTAGCTGTAACTGTGAGCGGTTGGGAGGAGGAATAGAGACAGAAAAAAAAGTGCGGATGGGAGGATTGGCGGGAAAGGGCAGCCAATCAGGGTGGCCAGTGGGTGCGTGCGGGCGGGAAGAGGGAGGGGGAGAGAGCGCGAGCAACCGGGAGGCGGGAGAAACCGTTGGGGTCGGGAGCTAAACCCACGAGAGCGCATGTGCAGTAGCCCGCGTCAATCAGTCAGCAGCCAAGGCTTGAGGTGCGGGCTGTCTGCATATGGCATGTATGTATAAGTGTGTTTCCGGGCGTCACGTTAAGGTTCACGGGCGCAGCGCGGCGGCCGCGTACGTCCGTCTCCTCCCTCCTCTCCCTCCCTCCCTTCACTTCAATAACGTCAGCGAAAAGTACAAGCGAGGCGATTGTTGACGGCGGCGCCGGAGACAGATTTAATGTGGGGGTCTGTGTGAGGTGAGGCGGCGGCGGCGGCGGCGGCGGGAGGAGGGTGGTGGAGGAGGAGGAGGAGGAGGTGGTGGTGGTGAGGGGGAAGAGAGAGGGAGAAATTATAAATATATATATATATATAAACAAACCGCCGAACTGAGGAGGAAGCGGGGAGGAGAAAAGAATAATCCAATAAAATATTACCTCAGAGAGTGAGAGAGAGGGAATCAGTCGACGAAGAGACGATAAAATATATATATATGTAACGAGTCATTTTGAGTTTGTTGTTTTTATAAATATCTGTTGATATATATATATAAATAAAAAAGGGACTGACTGCGGGTGTCATGGAGGATAAAAAAGACGACCACGAGTCGGAGATCCAGGAGCACGGCCCTGAGCACTGGTTCTCCAAGTGGGAGAGGCAATGTCTGGCTGAGAGCGAGCCCCAGGAGCAGAGCCAGGAGCAGAGGGCGTCGCTGGAGGAAGAGCAAACGCAGCAGAAACTTTGGCATTTATTTCAAAATTCAGCTACCGCCGTCGCCCAGTTATACAAAGGTAATTCCTCCTGGCGGGGGGTGGGGGTGTGAATATATGACCGTAATTATTATAATAATTATAATAATGGTGTTCAATTCATGAGTGAGGGGAAATGTGAGAATGTGATCACCCCGTAAATCTCCGTAATGGCGATCTAAAATGGTTGTTGCTGTTTTTATATATTATATTTAATATATATTATATACATGTTTATGTGTGTGTGTTGAGTGATTTTTATAAAAGGTGTCCAGCCGCAACTTCTACTTTATTTTCCGGGGTGGGAGGGGAGGGAAAGCGGGCTTTTTTCCTATCGGTTTGTGCCGGTTTGCTTTGGGGGTATTTTTTTGGGAAAGAAATAGACAGAGAGACATGGGGGAAGGAAAAAACAAGACGCAACCAAAATGGCGAAATCAAACATGGCCGGCGGCAGTGTAGATGGGGGAAGTGTAAATGTCTGTGTAAGTGTGTGTGGCTGGGGCTGTGGAGGGGAAGGATTGGTCTGTGTGAGTGCAAGGGGGATTGGGGGAGGCTTTGTGCACAGCTTATATGATTTCTTTATTGTTCTAATTTTTCCTCTCCTCATTCCTTCCTCTACCTCCATTCACCCCATTCGCTCCCTTTCTCTTCCACCCCATTCTTTCCTCTGCACCCCCTCCTCCACCCCTCTCCCTCTGCATCCTCTCCTCCGCCCTACTTCCCCATTGGTCTCCCCCTCCACACCACTCCTCCATTGCTCTGAACATCTCTACCCCACTTCCCCGTTGCCTCTGCACCCCCTCTTCCGACCCATTGCCTCTGCACCTCCTCCGCCCCACTCCCTCATTGCTCTGCATCTTCTTCACTTCCCCCATTCCCTCTCTGCTCCTCCTCTGTTCTTTCTCCCCCTCCCCCAATGCTCCGCTCCCCTATACTCTCTCCTTCACTCCCCTTGTTTCCTCTCCTCCATGCCCCCTTCCCCTTACTTTCCTCCCCTCCTATGTCCTTTTCGTTCCTTCTTTTGTAGATCGTGTCTGTCAACAACAAGGGCTGTCACTATGGGTTCCATTTCAAAATGCCGCCTCTGCTGTCACCAATTTATATAAAGGTAAACACTCTTTTCTTTGGGGTGGGGATGAAGAAGGGTAGTCCATACATCAATTGTTTTTTTAGTCTCTGACACACACTTGCTTTTATATAGAGTTCTTCATACTCCTGTGGAGCTCCTGTGGCTCAGTGGTTAGAGCACTTGTCTTGCAAGCTGGGGAAACTAAGCTGGGGAGACCTGTGTTCGAATCCAGGCACGTCAAGGCGAAACCTTGGGCAAGTTTCCTTACTCCACACGCCTAATAATAATCCCTCCAAAAAAACACAATAATAAAATTGGTCATTTCAATCCACGACTGTTTGTGGGACACTGCTGTGCGCAATTGGCTGCTGCAATTCGCCCACAAATATATACAGTCAATTCACTTTACAGTATATTCTGTGAAGCGCTTTGGGACGTTGATAAGATGTGGAAAGCGCTATATCAAATGCAAGGATTATTATTATTATACAGGTAGCGTTTCAGAATTTTTTTGCACTTTTCTCCTCCCTCCCTCTCCTCCTCCCTCCCTCCCCCATGCACATAAAGAAAATCACTGCTTTATTCCCCCATTTCTTTAGAAATCCTAATATGAAGCGATAACTGCATATTAATTGCAGCTCTTAATGGCTGTTTGTGGTGCAAGCATTAAATTACCAGAAGGGCCCAACAGTGGATTGTAATTGTCACCACTCGTGATTGTTTTTGAGGTTTTGTGCAGAAATTTGTCTACTACAGTGCTTAATCTGAAAGGTCCGATGATTTGCGTTTGCCTTTTTCTTAACACAGTGATTGTTTTCAAGACTGGTCTGAAGGTAACGTCCTCAAAGTGAACTAATTTTGTTTGTGACATGTGTGTTCTTGGGGAAAAAAAATTCGGTTCTCAATTATCGTTTTGATAAATTAGCTGAAGTTCTGCCTCTCCACTCCAGAGTTCTTTGCATGACTCATGGTTCTGGATAGCTGATACAGTCAAAACAAGTTTGCTGCAATACATTTCTGTTCCCCCAGTGAGCAATATTTGTAAGTCGTTTTCTTCATATTTCCCCTTTCTCCCCTTCACCTCAAGATGTAACTTTTAAATCCCAATCAAAATCACGTGCTCCATTTAGTATAAAGTGCAGCCAAATGCACTTCAAAATCCAGTGAGGCTGATTTTTTTTAATTTGGAGAATTTTGAACGTAGGTATTGTAATTCACCATATTTCCCTTGTTTTATTTAAAGGGAAATTCATATTTTTCTGCTGCAAGAATTAATACATTTTCTGTCTTGCTATAAACTTTGAACTGTATAGAATGCTGTGCATAACTCTATAAACTGTTGGAATATAGGTATTTATTTGATTAAGTGATTTAACTATTGCAATTCTATTGAGGCCATCAGAGACTGCACAATTTGTAAATTGTGCCAAATCTTTAGAGTGGTTAATGAAACCACTGCAGAGGTTTAATCAAACTAAATGTGTAGAAATATATATTTTAAATGCTTCAGATCTTTTCCCATACACCATTCACGGTCTGGGAAGTTGGGGTATACAGTATACTGGGTTATACCTATTAATGGTATTTTCTTGATGGGCGTATCCACCCTCCACTGCTCCCTCTTGGTGGTACAGCTCTACTCAATGGTACCGTACATGGCTAGTGTAGTTATTAAGTTGTGCTATAACAGAAACTCAGCATAGAAAGTGCATTACTTCTGGCGTCTGGCTTTAAATTTATATTAGCATTATATGGTGCATATGTATACAGTATTTAATAATCCTTAAATTTGATATAGCACTTTTCACATCTTCTAGATGTCTCAAAGCACTTCACAGAATGCACTGTAAAGTAAATTAACTGTATATTTGTGGGCAAAATGCGGCAGCCAATTGCGCAAAGCAGTGTCCCACAAAGTCGGGCAATGAAAATGACCAATTTAATATTTGGTAATAAAATCAACATTATTAGTGATTCATCATCATCTTGAGCTTGTAGTTAAACTTGCTAGGAAGAAATCTACTCTGTGCAGAAATGAGTTATACAGTACTCAGTGGCCAGCTTTTGCTCTGATTTTTGTTTCCATTTTCTCCTCTCAACCAAAAATAGGATGCTGGGCACATTTCCTTGGTGATGTTAACCTTTTGTGCCTCAACTAAAGAGTATTTTGTCCCGAATAGCATTCACATGTGTTGATAGTATATTAAATCAGTATCATAGTTAAGTTCAGATGTGTCCTTGTCTGATGTCTGCATCCTTTTCAGAAGGAGGTCTCTGAGAAGTGATGAAGTTGGGAACCGCTAATTATTCCTCCTTGCACCACTTTGTTTACAAGGTGCTGAGGACAATTGTAATGTCTTGGAATTGGTCGAGTTAAGGTTGACCTTCTTTGTTTTGCTGAAGAATTGCATATATATATGCTTTCATGAATCACTTTCTGGAGAGTTTTGCTGCCTGCAACATTACTTGAGATATTATTTGAGCTGTGTACATTTATTTTGCATTGCTGTTGCATTGCGTTTTTCTGATTGCTATGAAAACAAATGGACACCATTTTGTGGCTGAGTGGAGCAGATCCTTACTGACATATATAGTACATCTCCATTATGGGGAAGATGAGTAGCCAATGAATTTCCATCTCTTGAAATTTGTTAGGCAATCCCTGATTCACAGTAATATTGGGACAATTTAAGAACCATGTGTTTAAACACACAACATACACATTGAAAGCAAATACAGTATTGAAAAAGAAGATTTTAATACAATCTGTTTCAGGTTGCTTGTAGTGAATGTAGTAGCCCTTGTGCAACTGCAGAATTGCTGATTACATGCTTCTGGAATAAACTCAAATTGTATGATGGAAATTGGAAGTATCTATTTTCTGTGGTGTTCAACTAATCTGAATCCGTTAGCATCTGTATAGAAAGGTTATAGTATCTATAGAAATCTGTTATTTAGATCAGCATTTGATCTCAGAATTTTAAGTGTGTGATGTCTAAACCTTAATGCATGGTTCATTTTATGCTTGCTTCATCTAAATGACTTCATGTGAAGACTTTTTTTTCTAAAAAAAACCCTTTGGAAAGTGTTTAGTCTACAAATGATGCTGTTCAATCAGTGTCCACAAGCTTAAATCACTGACACATGTGAGCATCTTTGCAAGTTGTTCGGGTTGTGATGTAAGCTTATTTATAACTTCGCACTTTTTAAAAAGCTGATGTGCTTCACTGCGTTTTAACCAAATGAAATATTGGCCCTTTGTCTTGAGTCATGAGTGGTAAAGCTTATGTTGCTACTGTTAAAAATATTTTGTATCTTCAAAAAATAATTTCAGGTTTCCTTTCCTGATTCAGTAACAGTGTGCCTTTGAGCTATGTTAGGGAACTTCATATTTCTGATTTTAAATGTACATAGTTATGCTGAGAAAACTGTTTTTGTTTCAGAAAGCATTGAAGCTCATCTCAGAAGTTATGATTTAGGAATTCAGGTCGGCTATCAACGACGTAATAAGGATGTGTTAGCTTGGGTAAAAAAGCGGAGACGAACCATTCGCCGAGAAGATTTGATCAGCTTTCTCTGTGGAAAAGCTCCACCACCTCGCAACACCAGAGCTCCCCCAAGACTTACAGTAGTAACTTCACCTACTAGAGCAGCCACCACAGAAACTAACTCATCTGTAGAGACCGATTTACAACCCTTCCGTGAAGCCATTGCACTCCATGGTAATTACGCTTTTAAGTATTTAAATATCTGGAAAAATATCTGTTCTGTTTGTGGTCGGACTATGCTGTGTTTCAGAACTAATTTTCTGCTCTTGGATTCTTTTCACCACCTTAGATTTGGGTTTGAAACAGCCTTAAACTGGTAGCATCATGAAGCATTGCATTGAAATCTGGAAACCCATTGTATTTGGATATGCTAGTATTTTTCCTGTCGAGTATTGAATGTAATAGTAATGTTTAGATTGCTTTAAGGCTTTACAAAATGGTGCGTTGACACTTCAAGTACATATGAATAGTGAATGCTTTGAGATGTATTCCAAAATGAGCAGTCTCTTTTTGGTTTGGGCCAATGCATGAGGTAGCAAAGTCAACACCAATGCATGCATATACATTGTCCCAATTCAACTTTAACCACAAATTTAGCTTGACATTTCTGTAAATAGAATATAGGGAATAATTGAAATACCCCGTTTGTTAGATTAGCTGAACAGAACACACAAGTGGGACATGCTCTTGCAGTAAAATATCCTTGTGGTTTGGTGTAGAAGTTACAAAAAATATAAGATAATGTTAATGGTTGACCGTGAATGTAGATTGTGTCTCTACATCACCCCCTGTCCTGCTTTTAAGGAAAGATGAGACTCATGGATAGTGTTTTAGCGAGACATTGATTAGGTATGAAGAGGTTGGCTTTATCACCACTCTGATCATGACCTCCACTTCCTGTGAACTCGAGAGCCCATTTAGAATTTTCTTACTAGTATTTGCAGAATTGCTGGCTGTTCAGGTTTTCAATATCTGAAATTTTCCACATTTATTTCTATAGAATCTGCTTGATTCTCAGCTTCCTTGCACCCTCCCGATGTGAAAGGCGCTCTAAAATGTATTTTGTTGTTGTATAGTGTAATATTGTGTAATTTGTAGTTGATATGTTTAATCTAGATTAATCAATATAAACGTTCAAGGAACTCAATACTTTTAATAAGAGCATGCAGTTTTTTAATGTCATGAAAAATTAGTTGTGCTTTCAACAACGTATGCTATCACCACATTAAACATGTTAAAGCTCCTGTTTGCTGTTGAGATTCATGGTAAAAAAATCTGCCACCAACAGGACCAGTTGCTTCTTTAATTACAATCTAAATTACAAACTGACGAAATGTTTGTGATTACTGGTTTACTGCATGTATCTTGACTTATTATAAATGCAAGGATATTCAAACCTTCCCTTCTGATCTGTTCTCTAGCACATTTTGCATTGTGTGCTCTTTCTTTGCTTGATTCTAGAGGTTCCCTGTGCTCAACCTTTATGTGAATGACCAAAACCAAAAAATCAATATGAAAAGGCTGTTCCTAAACCGCATGGGATGATTTTCGGCTCCCTCTTGCTACCTACTCCCAAAATTATGTTCTGAGGATTTGGATATGAAGCAACAGGACACAAACATCTTAACTTTTTTTAAAAAAAACACTCCCCCTGTGTTGAAGGAATAATATATGCTACAAACTGAAGCATCTTTGAAGGACCAAAGCTACAATTTGCTTGTAAAGTCTTTCCATTGTATCTTTCCTTTATTTTTAATCTTTTTCTGTGTCCTTTTTTATGTCCTTGCTGTACTACATATTCTGTACATCCTGCACTTCCTTGTTTTTGTAGATGAACACTTGCATACTTTTTTTTGAATGTTTTCCCTGCTTATAAGTCAATAAATGTATTTTTCTCTTACCTGTAAAGTTAAGGATTGTAGCATGCTTATCCTTTGTTAGAGAATAATATTATATTCTTAACCCATAAGATTGGCGGAACATATTGCTCTGCCTGATCCATTTCACCATTAATGGGTGAGCTTTCAGCCATTCTGCACTACTCCATTCCCCCACCTTCCCTGGCTGTTAGTCATTACATTTATCTAAACTCTATCTTCTCTTGTGGACAAAGGTGGGCCTCAGAAACAGATGGGCAGGTATAAAATGCAGAATAGACTCTAATTATTGGGATTAAGGTCTCCAGAGGGAACATAAAGGCAATGGGGTTGAACTGCTAGGTTGCTTGTGAGGAGAGGATAAATAATGGTGAATATACTTGTGTTGTCCAGAATATTGTCTGTCCAGCGCTTTGAGATGTACTGATGTGAAGGACGCTGTACAAATGTAATTTTGTTGTGGGATTATGGGGTGAGAGTTTTAATTGTTCCAAACCCAAGTTTTCCCATTGAATCTCTTTAAGAATTGGTCCAATCTTGTAGTGCCCAATATTTACATTACTCTAATGCATAATGTTCTTGTATGCTGGCTTACCAAATTGTCAGCTAACGTTTCTCTTCAGTTAGCTGCTTTGCAAGAGCCAAGAATGCTTGTGTCCTTTAATTCTCTTCCATGATTTCATGTTTGATTTGAAGAACTTTTGAATATATATGCACCATTAAAATCTAAATTTAAGGATTAGCAAAAAGTTTTAACGAGGGTGCTGCTTATGTAGCACCTCACCTTTTAGACTCTTAATATTTGAATTGATAAGACAATCCACTAAACATTATTAATTTTGTGCATAATCCTAAAAGCACGTGAAACTTGAGAAATAGACTTCCTATTTCTAGAAAGAAATGGAAATCAGTACTGCTACTGATCCAACAGCTACTGATCGAACAGGATACATTTCTCAATTCCTTTGCATTTATAAACACAATTTTAAAAGTCTGAATATGTTCAAATTGATTTCAGTTGGGTCTCAATACTAGGCCGAGTTTGAATCGTTAAGGGAAATCTGTCCAGTTTAATGCCACGGAATTCTAAATTTTAAAGTAAAGATGTCTTTACTCTGAACACTGTCTCATCGTCTCTTACACTTATTTGAGAATGCTACTCGGATTGTTCTATAGAACAACAAAGTACATTTGCATAGTGCTTTTTATATTAGGAGATTATCTCAAGGTGCTGGACAGTAAAGGATTTACACCTGAGCTGAGGATCAGGAGGAGTAGAGGGTGTGATAGGAGGGTGAATGAAGGTGCGATTGAAGAGGAGGCTTTTGATGGAGACCTAGAAGTGGGGTGATACTGTGCGCAATTTGGCTGCTGCGTTTCGCCCACAAGTATACAGTCGGCTTTCCAGCTCTCCTTCCCCTTGCCCCGACCCCTCCCCTTGACATTTTTTCCCCCTATTTCCCTTAATCCCACTTCCATGACTGTTTGTGGGATACTGCTGTGCGCAATTTGGCTGCCGCGTTTCCCCCCCCAAATATAGTCAATTTTCCTACTCTTCTCTCTACCCCGATCCCTCCCCCCACTGCTCTGGTCCCTACCTTTGGGATGTTGTATTTTGTGAAGCGCTTTGAGACGTCGATAAGATGTGGAAAGCGCTATATAAATGTAAGTATTATTATGATACTAAGGTCTGTGGGATGCAGTTACAAAGTGTTGGTGGCAGAAAGACTGAAGGCTCAACTGTCGTTGGTCGGTCAGTCGGACAGTGTTGGGTACAGGGAGTAGGCCAGCGACCACTATGTGGTAGTCGAGGGCTTGTCAATATGGCTTTAGAAGGTCGGTGGAGGGAGGCCTCTGAAGTTGGGCGTGGAAGAGGACAAGAGTTGCAGAGGTTCTTTATAAACTAATCTATCTTGTGGAGGGAAGTGTTGGAAAGACCAACAAGCAGGGAAGGGGGTTAGCATAATCCAGATTGAATGCAATGTGGTCTTGGTGACCTGAGGGGTGAGTCAGTGGCGGAATTGGATGGAGTTGCAGAGGTAAAGGAATCAATCAATATATTCCAGCACTGAAGATGGGATTCTGTGCACTATAATCCAAGATTGTCTACGAACAGCCCAAACCATGGGAATAAATGCAGCACCAATAAGTATTTGCAGATGCTTATAATATTTAGGATTCTGTGATGATTGACACAAATGGACTCCACTTTAGACTAGTTCTTCACATTAATTTCCATGTAATATTTCAGACCTTGCAGGATAAACAAATCTTATCCGTTGCTTGATTCAGGTTCTAACATCTCTGTTCCTTCGGAAAGGGAAATTGTGACTGCTTCATAATTTTAAGTGTTGTAGACAATTGTGTAGAATGAGGTGGCATGGAGTTGAGTTGATTGGCCCAATGAGTGCTGTTTATACCCCACTGAGCCACCATTCCCTCCCTCATGCATGCATCAAATTTCCTCTTAAATGTATTGATGCTTTTCCTTCAACCTCAGCTTCCAACAGTGAGTTCTGTATTCTCACAGCTCTCTGCCTAAAGAATTTACTGCTTGGGATTGGTAGTTCAAGAACATGGTGCTACTGTTGTACTGAACCAGGTTCATTCATAGATGCATTGAAGGTTGACTAGCATAGCAAAGTTTGTGACCTACAAGCAAACCCACTATAATTTTAGTGGTCAGGGTAGCAAACTCTAATGTCAGTATTTAAGATGTGATGTTTCTTAACGTGTTTTTGCTTTTTCACAGGTCTCAGTGGAGCAATGGCTGGTATAAGTGTACGTTCAAGTACTCCTGGATCTCCCACACATGTAAGTGGTAGTTCCAACTCTTCCCGCAGGAGAAATGGACTCCATGACGTGGATTTGAACACTTTCATATCAGAAGAAATGGCACTCCATTTGGACAATGGTGGCACTAGGAAGCGTACCTCGGCCCAGTGTACGGATGTCATCACAGATTCCCCAACGCACAAGCGCAATCGGATGCTCTGAACTCTTTATATTAAAAAAAAGTTGCTGTGCTACTTCAAAGCCACTTGATACTCGACACTTTCTTGAATGGAAATGGAGGGCCATCATAACTTGTTTGATTGTGAAAGTACAAGTGAATTCAATAATGATTGCCATAAAGGAAGTTCTAACTAATGCAGTAGATGCCTCTTGTAATTATGGCTTTCCCAATACTGGTCTTGTGACAGAGGACATCCGACCATTTTGTGTAGTAGTTAGCAAGATCATCATAGATAAATGCATTAGGTTCCAAGCTAAAGTGACCTTAACTTGTTTTCTCTTAAAGGGAGGGGTAATATTGGATGTTAATTTGGTTAAAACTGTTAATTGGTTCCTCGATGTTGACTGTCTGCTTCAACAGTATTGCCAGTATATCACTGATATTGTCTATGTTAAAATGGCATCTTCCGTCAAATCTGCAGACTTCCATTTTTACAGCACTGTACTAAGACACTACTGGTTTTGTATGGTGCGAAGATATAAGTTGTATCAATATTGGATTATTTTTAGTTAGACTCAAGCAGCTGCTAATTCTGTGGATTGTGGAAATGGTGCTATGATGGTCATGCAATTAATACTAAATATCAAATCAGCATAAGGATCTTTATTGGATTCACTTCTTGTGTTTTAGTGTTGCAAAAAATTACAACATTACTATTGACTTTCCCATAAAAATTCTAAAAAATACTCTTGTTATGTTTAAATATATAAATATATATATAAATATATGTAATGTGTATATACTAAGCATTTGGATGCTGGTATGATACCCGTGCTACATAATGTAAATAAAATGTGCACACCAAAACCTGGAGTGGATATGGAAAATCAAAATTGCATCATGCTTGGTTTAACATTTCCTTCACACAATGTAGCTGGTCTAATTATTCAGCTAGTTCTTGGGACAGAGGCTTTGAAAGTGGTTGGGAAAATTGCGACTTGCTCGGATCTTTGTGGCCTGCTTGCGTTCAAAATTGTCTAATAACCCATTTTAAAGGAGGTAAATTTTTTTTATACTTTAAACAGTTAAGACTTGGAATCGCTTTTCAGACAAGTTATCCTGTCTCACAAAATGCTGGTGCCGCCGGCTCTTTGCTTACATTTTGTGGGCCCGATGCTGCAGCTTTCTGCTCTGTTTCCTGGGTGGTTTTAACCTTTAAATATACACTGTGGTAAGGAGGCTTTCTGCAAAAATTTCTGCAGTTTACTGTAATGGAGTAAACCTTGCTTTCTAAGTTAGTGTTGGAATGAAATTCCATGGCTCGTGGTCACTACAATACCCATCAAGTTGCACACAGACTGGAGCGCTGATGTACACTAACTGAAATGATTGCCCGTTTGCACATATGGATACATCTCCTCGGCAACTATTTTGAGTTGTCCCGTTTTCTGACTGGGAAACCTATGCAAAGTGCAATTTACCTTTTCAACTAATACCACATTGCTTGGTTGTCGTGCTGGCCTTGGTCCAGTAGACGACCCAGTAAGCCTAGGAGGTGGCTTGATTTTATTAACCAGAAGCAGTTAAGGGTATACTGCAAACAAACGCACTTTTTTTATTTTGTGGAAGTATCTATCCTAAGGCAGACAATTTCCCCTCCCCCATACCAACTTGCCAGTTTACAGCTAGAAGTGGATGCAAGTAAACATGAACGGCTCAGAATAGCTTATCCTGGTTAATGGAGAAACTTGACCTCTGCGTCTAGGTGTCTGAATTTTAACCAAATTTTTATTAGCATTTATCTGAAATTCTGCGTTGTGCGTGAGCTGTACACGCACACATATACAATGCATAATATATATGTGTATATATAACCAACTTGTCACCTCACTGTTGGCTTTTGATTTAAATGTCTTTCCTCAGACACTGGGCTGCTTTTAAAAACTGGGATGATGGGAAACTTGTGGATAGCCAAGTTTGAGAGAACACACAGTGTAGGGCGTTGAGGTAGAATGCCCAGTGTTAGCTCAGACAATGGATCAAGTTAAGATGAAAACAATTGTATATCTTCTCCCATCTAGTCAAAACATAAGAGCTCTATTTTTTGGGGGGATGGGGTGGGGGGCAAAGCTTAGAGAGAGAGATGGAGAGGGCGGCAAAGTTATCTGATGCTCGAACTTATTTTAAAACAAATATTGTGCATTTTCTAAAAGTCTAACGGTGACTTTCAGCAAAGCTTGCACTGAGATTTTCAGTTTACAATGACATTTACAGGTCTGTACTTGTTATTTACGTTTCAAGAATTATTTAAGAAAAAAGACCCTGATATCGCTCTGCAGGAGTGCTTTTGGCCACTTTTCTGGCTCGATGTATGTAATGTAAATTTTTTGATCATAAAGACCTGTAGATAGGCCACCACTGAGGCAATTGCTCTTTTTTAAAAAAAAAATCCATAGAATGTTGAAGTTGAGTTTTAATGTGCTGGGACAGTATCACTTGATGTAAACCTGCCTGGATGGCTTTTTAAGTTGCACGCTGTTTGTGTTCTTGTTCATTTTATTTGTAATTGCCATTTCAAGAGGGGTAGATAACACTTCCACTTTTTAATGCATAAAACTGTACCATAACTGCTGTTTTATCTAACTGTAGCGTGCACTTGGAAGAATAAACGCCATGCGAATCAGACATTGCCTTTTTTCACACTGGTCTACAATGTGCGTTGTGCTGAATTTTTAAAAATCTTTCGCCCCACATCCACATTACCACACCACTCTTGTCACACAAATTTACATTCATGTCTTTATGGAAATTTCAGACAAATGACCCCATGTTTTTTGTTTGCCTGCCTGACTGCAAGAGTTCACAATGATGGAGGAAAAAATGAATGCTCATAGCTGAAAATAAATGTTATATGCAGTGGTGGCTAACCTGTGAGTTGGAACATTCGCACGAGTCGAGGTAAGTCCCATGTTTGACTGAATATGTGTGCAGTTTTTTCTTGATTGAATATGTCTTGATTTATGGCATAAAGTGTTCCATCACAACTATTTTGTTGGCCGACTATAGAGTTTGGTCACCACTCGTCTGATGTGCTTTGGATATTCAACTTTACACAACTACAAATGTACGTGGAATCCTGCAATTCCTTGAATTAGCTCTGAGGGATGAATCTTTTCCAGTGAATAATCTTTTCACCACTCATAGAATTAATTAAAAAAGAAAGTGCCTTGTAATTGTCCCAAAGTGCTTTGGAAGATTTTCTTCAAAAATAACTTACAGTTTTGTGGGTTTGGTGTGGGTATTAATACATTTATGGTAGACTTGTGTGAAGGACACTTCCGCCTATGCTTCATGTGAGTTAGCAGCTTTCCAATTTACAAGCAGCAAATTACATTTGTATTACACCTTTCATGTCAGCAGGTTACCCCAAGGAACTGGACAGTCAAGGACTGGAACCCGAGCTGGGGGTTGGGATCAGAATTTTTTTTCACAGAAATGTTTGAATGATGACATATTGTAAATAGAATCGGGACAGCAGCTGGAGATGGAATGTCGTTCTCTTCACCTATTTCTCTGGAGTCCTTTAATCCCCACTGCCATGCCCCCCCTAACCCATCTTTAAATCCCACTTTAAATACTACCTCTTCAAATCCGTCTACAATCACTTCAGCTCCAACCATACCTCTACAGCAATCCCAAGATAGAAGGGTGCTGTCATGTTTTAGTCAACTTTTTATATACATTACCTCTAAAATGCTCATAGTATTCAGAAGGCTTATTTAAGTGCTGTAACTCCCAAAATATTATTTTGCTATATAATAACGATGCAATCATCCCATTCTTAGAATTACTATGCTCATTGGATTGCCTTAATTTAGTAGAACCGTAAAGAAAGAATTGTTCTGAATTGTGTGCTGTGTAGTTTGCAAAAGTGCAACAATCTATACACCTCAGTTTTTAAACTTGCTGTGTGTCTTTCATGTAACTCTTACAATGGATGTTCAGTTTAAAAAGCAGTACTGTGTACAAGCCTGGCTGAATACAATCCAGGTTTTTATATTCTTTTATCCCTCCTTTCCCCAATTCTCCCCAGCCAAGCCAATTCCATGTCTCCATAATTGGTTTAATAGGGAAGTTGAACAATGCATCTGCAGAGATATTCTGTGTGGCTTTTCGGTCATCCCAATTAGCTGTGTTTGAATAGTAATGACCAGGACCTCTGACATAGATATTTTTCTTCCCCTCATCCCACCCCCGGCCTGTTCCTCCTCTCCTATCACTTGGTTGGTTGATGAATATCTTCCCTCAAGCGAGACATTTGGATTGATGTCATCCAAGATTGATTTAAATAATAATTCTTATATTTGATAACAGAACAAGGTCTCAGAAAAGCTTCACAAGATACTGTTCTATAAAGTGTAGGGACTGTAGGCGAATGTGGCAGCCAATTTACAAACTGCAATGCCCCATTAACCACCAATTAATTTTTTTGGGGTGGGCTGGGTAGATTTTTGGCCAGGGAAGAAGGCTCATACATTAGAATAAACAGCACAGAAACAGGCCATTTGGCCCAACTGGTCAATGCTGGCATTTATGCTTCATATGAGCTTTCTGCCCTTCCTTAACTAAGCCTACAACCGTAGCCTTCTTTTCACCCTCGTGTACCTATCCAGCTTCCCTTTAAATACATCTATGCTATTTGCCTCAACAGCTTGTGGTAGCAAGTTCTACATTCCCACTATGCATAAAGAAATTTCTTCTACTCTATTTGATCTAGTTGTGACTATTTTATATTGATGGCTCCTGGTTTTGGTCTCCCCCACAAGTGGAGATATCTACCCTATGAAAACCTTTCATGATTTTAAAGACCTCTTATCAGATCAACCCTTAATGTTTTCAAGAGGGAAGAGTTCAAGCTTGATCAGCCTTTCCTGATAGATATAACCTCTCAGTTCTGGGATCATCCTTCTGAATCTCCTTTGCACCTTCTCCAGAGCCTCTATATCCTTTTATAATGTGAAAACCAAAAGTGCACCCAGTGTAGTCTAACCAAGGTTCAATATAAGTTTACCTGAAATTCCCTGCTCTTCACTTCTATCCTAGATATGAACCCCACCACATGGTTGGCCTTTTTATGGCCTTATTAACCTGTGTTGCTACATTTAGTGAATTGAAAACGTAAGTGTAGTATACAGACTTCTGCACTGAAATGTTTCTGCGGTTTTACCATTCAATATTGACTCTGAATGCTGTTCATGTTGACCTCCCAAATAAGTTTGCCTGTTACTGATTTGCAGAACATAATGTATGTGGGATTTGCTCCTTTTATTTCTGGCCCTGACCCATCCCATACTGTGAAGTTCCTGCTCTTTGACTCTGTCCCTCTGTCAAAAAAATTGAAAGGATTATTATGTTAATAAATAATAATCCTTGCATTTGATATGGCACCTTTTCACTTTGTTGAGGTGTCTCAAAACGCTTCACAGGATATGCTGTAAAATGGAGTGATTGTATTTTGTGGGCGAATGTTAGATACATGTGTGCTTTCTGCCACCACAAGGTTTGAATCCACATTGTGCTGACCTAGAGGTGAGTGTTTTGAGGTTCTGGCTGCACCACCAGCAGCTACTCCCAACACATACTCTGGTATCCACCAAGCCTTGGGACTGTGCCAAATACTCCATAGAATTAGGTAAATCAGATGTGTCCCTCCAGTGAGTGTATTGAATTCCAGATAGAGAGCAATTTCAATCTGTGGTATGCATAACTAATAATACTAATCCTTTATTTTGAAATTTCTCCTCATGTGTTGTTGAAATGTTTCAGTGTGATTCACGGTATATATGGTAAAGTGGAGTGACTGTACTTTGTTGGCGAAATGCGGCAGCTAATTGCACACAGAATTGGATGAAGTGACAATTATTCTTATTTTTTTTGAAGGGATAATTACCTCCCCAGAAAGTTATCTGCCAATTGACCAACTGAAAACTAATAATAAGAATGATTTTCCCGTGGAACACTTTGAGGCGTCCTCCTGACGTAAAAGGCACTTTAAACTTTTGTCAAGTGCCAGGATTATTATTAATTATTCTTATTAATGAATTATTAAGGATTATTATTGTTATTCATTTTAGCATTAATGTGTGGCATCAAGGGCAACATGACAACTTGGAAGTTGGCCATTATTTTGTGCCTTTTTATAAATTCAGCATCTGAGATATTGGACCCAGATGCCTGGCGATAATGATCTTGCCCTTTTCTGGTGGTGCATATTTTAGTGTTTCTTGGTGCAGTGTTGGTTCTGTGGCAGCAGGTGGCGCAGTTGCACAACAACACATCCAGAATGTCTCTTAAGTGCTTCACAGAATTGGATGCTGAGCTCAGCTGCACGTACAGTTACTACATTTTCCAGGGAATCCTGGCAAGTGCTTTGAGCTGCTCTTGATTTGAAATGTGCTCTATCAAATATAACGGTTAATATTATTATCAATCATAATTTTTGTGTTTGAATGCGGTGCCTCAAACCTTCTCAAAACTGTTGAGTCCTAAGTGTGTATTTGTTGACAGGTGCAGATTTGCGACGTCTCACAACCAGCTGTGAATCAAACGACCATTTTACACGGAGGATGGCAGTCTGGAACACAGGAAACGTTTCTCGGTTCAAATGATTAACATCCACTTGCACAGACAGGCGAGTTTAACATCTCCTCTGAAGGACGTCACTTCTGCTAGTGATGTGCTCTCCGCCCCCTCTCCAGCAATACACTGAAGCTAGTGTCAGCCTAGACTGTCAGCTCAAAGTCCATGACATGAGGCTTGAACAATGCCAACTGAGCCAGGTCAATAGAGTAAGCAAACAAATTTCCCATGTGAGACAGTTGTATTTTCGGTATTTAAATGTTTCTGACAATCTAGTAACTGGCACAAAATGGCTATGTTTCTGTCTGTTGACTGCTCTGGTTGAATTGAAGCAGCTGAATGTGCCCAAAATAATAATACAGAGAGCTGTTTGTGGCTTAGGGAATGACGCTCTGGGGGAGGATTAAGAGAGAAATAGCAAATAAAACAGCAGAAAAAATCAGGAATTGTTCTTATGATATCTTGAAGGGAGACGGAACCAGTTATGTTTGACATAATAATCCTTGCATTTTGATACAGCATCTGATAATACAGTTGAGATCATAGAATCATAAAATTTTACGTCACAAAAGGAGGCCATTTGGCCCATCTAGTCTGTGCCGGCTCTTTGAAAAGAGCAACTCAATCCCACTGCCCCGCTCTCTCCCCATAATCTAACAGACCTGCTCTCCCTAAATAAAGATCTAATTCTCTTTTAAAAGCTGTTATCGAATCAGCCTCCACCACCTTTTCAGGCAATGCATTCCAGATTCAAACAACCCGCTGAGTGAAAACATTTCTCCTCACCTCCCCTCTGCTTCGTTTTGAAACTATTTTAAATCTGTGACCACGAGTGGAAATAGTTTTTTCTTATTCACTCTGTCGAATCCCCTCAAGATTTTATAAACCTCTATTAGGTCTCTTCTCAACCTTCTCTATTCCAAAGAGAATAAACCTAGCCTATCTAGCCTTTCCCCATAACTGAAATCCCTCAATCCTGGTACCATTCTAGTAAACCTTCTTTGCACCCTTTCCAATGCCTTTCTATATATTTCAAACTACATCACAGGATGTACTGTAAAGTGGGTTGTCTGTGTATTTTATGGGCAAAACATGGCAGCCAATTGTGCACAGCAGTCACAAACAGTCATGGATTGATTGACCAAATTATTGTTTTTTTAAGTGATTATTATCCCGGAAAAGCAAACCACCATTCGACTAACAACTGGGTTCCTACTTACTGCTAGATAAACAGTGGCGTGTGGGGTAAGGAAATTTGCCCAACATTTTGCCCTGACAGGAATAGAACCTTGCGAGGTGAATGCTCTAACCACTGAGCTACATGACTCAAAATAGTCACACCAATAGAAATTACCAGCAGGGAAAGAGGTCATTGGCCTTTTGTGCTGGCTCTCTAAATGAACTCTCCGTTTAGCTTCATCTTACACCTTTCCCCCCTGACTCCCTTTTATATTTCTTCTTTTCATATATTTCTCTAATTGTGAACTGTCTATGCACTTGTTATTTGGTTAATGGTTATCACTTACACATTTAATTGCAGCAAATTTCAGTGGTGTATTTAATATAAATTAGCACTTAAAGCGTACTTCTGAAAGTCCTCACTTGTCTGAAGTTTGAAGCTAGCTCTTTGCTGTTTGGGAAGGGAGACAAAGTCTTTGCATTACTGCAATGCAGGAGCATTCAAGAAAAAGCCTTTGGATTGCTTGTGGAGAAAACAAATGTGATTCAAGAGTTCCCTGAATGACTGAATGGAATTGCATGAAGTACACAGGACAAACCACAGCACAGATGTTTTAAATGGTTCAATGGGCAGTTGGTTACCATGTTTGCAAATGTAACCAGATAGTTTGAAGTCTATATTACATTTGAACTGAGTCAGCCTGAGATACAAACACTGATAGTAGGGAAACTCCTATTTATGATACCAGTTTGCTTTAAGCAATTTAGTCATAGTAAGAAAAGCCCTGTGAAATAGTCTATTTTAAGTCCGTGTCCTGAGGCAGGAGGGTCACAAATACTGTAGTTGGTTGTGCTAAATAGAGCATAGTTTAATAAGCTTCAATATTTGTCATACATTATTTAGGTGGGAGTAGAACACAGTTATCTTGAACAAGATGGGTGTTTTCAGTATGGATAATGTTTAATATATTAATTGCTGCAGATATTAAACCAAACGTAATATAAATAGCAGAGTTGAAGTAAATTGCATTTAAACATTCAAGGTTACTGAATCTAAAGTTGACACAAGTATTCATGTTATTGATGTTTAACCGGGCTTTTATAGGACACATTTAACATTCTGGCAAAGTGTTGAACTTTTGAACGTTTAAAAATGCAATGCAAGTACAAAATATTAATACAAATATATTGGTCACTCCAATCCACAAATGTTTGGCGGACACTACTGTGCGCAATTGGCTGCCCACAATATACAGTCGATTCACTTTATCATATACTCTGTGAAGTGCTTTGTTAAGATATGGTAAGGCACTTTATCAAAAGCAAGGATTATCATTATTATTATTCACTTAAATCCTAGATACTGACTCAATCAAGGTTGGGAGTTCCACATCCAAACAATGCTCCTTGTGTGTCCAGACACTCCTCTTAACCTCTCCCTGTGTTCTTTTGGTAATTTTGATAAACCGGTCAGTAATCGTCTGGTGAATGACTCACCAACCAGTGAGATAGGTTTAGCTACAGAGTACACCCTTTGAAAGCCTAAAGCCTGATGTGCCCCCGATGAGGCTTTATATCAATTGTTAGAATGATTGTTGTTGTTAGTACAGAGGATCTGCAGCACAGCAATGGGTTATTCAACTGGCTCGTGGCAGTGCTTATAATCTGCACGAATCCCAGCCCATCCTATATCCCTCCTCTACATTCCTCTGCTATTCCCCTCACTTATTCACATCTCCTACACCCTTTATTCTGTTCGCCCTCAGGCATACATAATTCAGCCCGTGGGAACCATTCTCACCAACTGCAATGCTGCCACCTCGTGGCAGTGGATCATGGAGTGACACATACAGACGTTCTGGGTCTGACGTCTATACACATATAGACGTCCTGCGTCAGTAACCCTGTGTGTGTTGCTCTTTCCACTAAGCAGCATTGGGAGCAGTGACCTTTCTGAACTGGATCTCTCGACCCAATTACATCCGAATGTAAAATTTACACCTGGCGACTGCGTCAAAAATCGAACCAAATACAAGTTGCTGTGATCTGTTCACTGGTAGAGCAACATTTTACGCAGTTACACAATGACACAGGACTTTCAGCTTGACTAGGGCCGGAGTTTATATTATTGAATTTGCATTATGTGAAGTGCAAGGTAAACATGCAAGTTATTGTTGTCGTGCACATCGGGTTTCTCTTAAATCATCTTAAAATGTGGAGCTCTTGTAGTTCAGTGGTTAGAGCACTCGCCTTACAAGCGTGAGACCTGTGTTCGAATCCAGGCAGATCAGGGCAAAACCTTGGGCAAGTTTCCTTGCGCCATTCCGCCTAATAATAATCCGTCCCCTCAAAAAAAAACACAATAATAAAAATTGGTCATTTTCAATCCTCGATTGTTTGCGGTACACTGCTGTGTGCAATTGGCTACTGTGTTTCACCGATAAATATAGTCAATTCACTTTACAGTATATTCTGTGAAGCGCTTTGAGACATTGATAAGATGTGAAAAGCGCTATATCAAATGCTTATTAAGTGCTTGGAGACGTCCTCCTCATGTTATATTAAGTGCAAGGTTATCAATAATAGTTGCATTCTGTGGTTTTATTCATACATCACAATGATTACAATTGATACAGACCCATATATGCAACAATGAATCCTTATTGTTCAATCCATTTGACTAGAATTCCTAATGAACAAATCATGACTGATATCACCTAACACGAGCCAGCAATGCAACGCAGCAAACAAGGTTTTCTTTACCCAGAAGGTAATTAACAACTGGAACAGCTTGTCAAGAAAATGGCTCCAGGTCAGGACACTAGGACTCATCAAATTCAAGGTACTTGTCCTCACTTTTAAGGCCCTTCAAAGCCTTGTCTCCTTCTATCTCTCTGACCTGCTGAAACCCCTATCAACCTGTCCACTCCCTCCGTTCAGGAGGTTCCGGCCGGTTACATGTCTCCCACTTGACGCACTTTACCATCGGCGGCCAGGCTTTCAGCCTCTCTTGCCCCTATGCTTTGGAACTCCATCCCACAATCCCTTCGCCTTGCTCCCTCCCTTGCCTCCTTCAAGACCTTTCTTTTCAACCGTGTCTTCAGCCCTGTCCTACTCCTCTGGCCTCCCTCATCCCAACCCTGGCTCAAGCTGCACCCCCCACCAATCGGGTCCTGACCTCTGACTGTCCAGCTCCTTGGGATGTTCTTCCGACATGAAAGGCACTCGACAAATATACTGTTGTTGTTGTCACCGCGTGAGTTATGATGAGGCTGAGCAGTTTACAGCATTGCTCCTGCATGGAACCTGGGTCACCAGTGCCAGGCTGTGGTGTGTGAACTGCTGTAATAATAATAATCCTTGTATTTGATAGCTTCTTGACCAAATTATTACGATTACCGGTACTTTTTAAGGGAGTATTTATTACCCCTGGAAAGCAATCCACCAGTCAACTGACAACCAGGTTCCTATTTACCGCTACCTCCAGGCGTCGAGGGCTGTAACCCCTCTGTTAACAGGAACTCCATAGAAGTATGGAACAGTCATGGGGCTGAACAGCCCGTGGCGGGCTGGTGTGTGCACGTGTGTGGTCACTGTAACTGCTCTCTGGCATTGCCATGTCTGAACCTAAGCCACTGAAACAATCGAAGCCTTTTGTTGCCAGGCCTCAAGTTTTATATGACAGGATAAGCCGCAAAGAGGCTTTGAGAATATTATTTTCATTCCACTGATTGCTTTGTTTCTTGCAGGCAAACTGAAATTAGAGCAGCATTAAATTAAACACCAAACAACTTGTCTGCAGCTAGTGGAGAAATTGCAAGCTTTCCGACCAAATGGGGCCTTTTCCATTCCACCCTCGTTACCTAATACCAGCTGGGGAGCAGGAAAACGGTAGGGAGTTGGGATTGTTGAGTGCCGAGGTGTAATGTTTAGCTCACCCACCTCGCACCGAGATGACCTGGGTTCGATTCCTAGGCAGGGCGAAACCTTAGGCAAGGTTCGTTACACCACACCCCTCTGTTTACCCATTTGTTAGTAAATTGGCGGATTACCTTCTAGGGTAATAATCCCTCCACTCAAAAATTAGTCATTTCAACCACAATTGGCTGCTGCATTTCACCCACAGAACACACAATCAAAACACTTCAAGTATATTTTGTGAAGCACCGTGAGAAGTTTCAACGGTGTGATATGGTGCTATACCTGGAGTCCTGTAGCTCAGTGGTTAGAGCAATCACTTTACAAGAGTGAGACCTGTGTTCGAATCCAGGCAGGTCAGGGCGAAACCTTGGGCAAGTTTCCTTACTCCACATGTCTAATAAGAATCCAAAAAAATAATTGGTCATTTCAATCCACGATTGTTTGTGGGACACTGCTGTGTGCAATTGGCTGCCACGTTTCGCCGACAAATATTGTCAATTGACTTTAAAGTGTATTCTGTGACGCTCTTTGGGATGTCTAGAAGACATGAAAAGCGCTAACACAATTGAATGGATTATTATTATTAGATTTATTCTGGAGGCACAAACTCCAAATTCAAACAAAAGGCTAAGTGGTCTCCTGCTGTGTTCATTTTTATTCCTTCATTGACGAGGAGAAGACATTAAACCTTGAAGTCCTGTCTCCATGTCCACATCCCATGCACAGTGTCATTTGGCTCTGGTTTCAGTTTGACAAGAGAAATTGCTTGATGTTTCCACCAGAGGACGATGTCAGCGCATGAATGGGCTCAGATTTGTCTTGTCAGATTTCTCACAATGACTGTATAGTACAACAAATTATATAATTTTATTTTACAATAAATTAGCTCATTCTAATATCACAATAATATATCATTATATTGTGTATTAATTGATCAATACACAGTCAATCCACTTTACAATATATTCTGTGAAGTGCTTTGAGGCATCTCATGGACATGTTAAGGTGGCACTATTGAAATGCAAGGAATAATATTATTATCATCGTAATTAATTGATATGGGACAGGAAATTTAACACACTGTTCGGAGGATATTGTTTATGAAGATCGCGTCCTGGCAGATCGTGTCCCGAGTCTGGCTGTTGTTGATCGACAGACGAGGTTTCTCCTGGTAAAATCCGCGCTGAAGGCCCAGGCTCTCTGGCCAGATGATCAGTGGAAGGGGGAAAGTGTGTGGCTAATGGATTTCAATCTGCTGAATAACAGAGGAACATATGGATTTTAATGTTGACAATGCACATTAAAGCAGAATGGTGGGGGGGGTTAACATGTGAGGAAGATTGATGTCTGTAGGCAGAGCTACAGAATGCTCAAACATCCCCAGAAATAATTAGGCCCCAAAGAACTGCAATGCGTCTCTGGGAGACGAGGGCTGGGCGAGCGAGCAGGTGGATGGGCGAGCAAGGAGGAAGTGACAGTAACATGGAGGGGAAGGACTTGGTGTATCTGTTCCAGGCGTCACTCTGAATGGATGGCAACGCTTCTGTACGGGAATGATATCGTGCTGTTGGCGGACTCACCTGGGGACCTTCTGTGCTGCACCTGCCATCGTGAACACTCGGTCAACTTGTGGGACACGATAGTGGGGAAGTAGGGAATCCTGGCTCTGCATAGCTGATACCCTGAGGGTAGAGATTGGTAAATATAAGGAGCAACAGTCCCTACTTAGGGTCCATATTGGTATCTGGTGATTGTGGTGGACACCACCGCCAGCAACAAACAGATGGGATTTACACAGCACCTCTCACATCGGGAGGACACCCCAACCTGCTGGACAATCAAGGGTTTGCACCTGAGTTGAGGATTGGGATCAGAGAGGGGTGGAAAGCAAGGAGGGTGGTGGGGGGGGGGGGGCTGTATGGGGGGGGGGGGGGCGGTTGCGTGTTTGAGGAGGCAGAGGAAGACGATCCAAGGCACAGTCAAAAAGGAAAGTCTTGAGATGGTTTTGATGGTCTCAATCACTGAATGGCTTCTCAATCCACAGCGCCTTGGGACATCCTCCTGACGTGAAACGCGCTCTATAAATGTAATTTTGGCGGTTGTTGTAATTAGCTGCCACGTTTCACCCACAAAATACACAGTCAATCCACTTTTACAGTATAGTCTGAAGTGCTTTGAGACGTCTCAACAGTGATAATGTTTGATAAATATCAAACGCAAGGATTGTTATTCATGTTATAATTTACTGTGTTAGGCACACTTTATTGCTGAGGGAGCTTTTGCTGGTGTGATGTACGTAGCATGAATTTTAAATCAAATGAATTGTGCTTTTACTCTTATAACATAATGCATTTTATGCGGGAAAGGTAATTTGCAGCTTTGCTCATTTTGACCTCTCTCAACTGGGTCAGCGGTGGCAGATTTGTGAGGAACGTCTCAGTGAGAGAGTGCTCTTGTCATTCATACCAGAGATTAGTGTTCGCTTTCAACCAATGTGATTAACTTCGTCACTACACTCTCCTCGGTAATTAATAAAGATTTAATGCAAACCCTGTTTTGGGGTCAAATTTTCCACCTGTAATTATAAAATGTCAGCCTGGCTCGGTTGGCAGCGCTCTTGCCTCTGAGTCAAAAGGTTGTGGGTTCAAGCCCCGAGTCGGCACTTGGAATCATATAGTCTGAGATAGCGTACGAGTGTGGTGCTGGGGTGTGTGGTGCTGTCGAGGCGCAGTCTTTCAGATGAGATGTTAGTATATTTTTCGCTCACAAAATACGCAGTCAATCCACTCAAAAATGTCTATTATTATCAATAATGCTTATTAAAATAACCACAAAGCAAAAGAAGTTTTAAAACTCAATTTATAATCCTTGCATTTGATATAGCGCTTTTCACGTCTTCTAGTCGTCTCAAAGCGCTTCACGGAATATGCCGTAAAGTGAATTGACTGCATATTTGTGGGTGAAACGCAGCAGCCCATTGCGCACAGCAGTGTCCCACAAACAGTCGTGGATTGAAATGACCCTTTTTTTGTGGAGTAAGGAAACTTGCCCAAGATTTCGCCCTGACTGAATTCAAACACAGATCTCACGCTTGTAAAGCGAGTGCTCTCACTACTGAGCTACAGGAATCCACTAAAAATAAAAATAAAATTTTCCTCTTCAATAATAATAGTACTTTAGCACTTCGATGAATTGCCTTATAAAGTGTTCCACGGGATTTTAATAATTTTGTGGGTGAACGCGTCCACTAAATTTGCAGACAGCAATTTCCTACAAATAACCGTGGAGAGAACAAATTTTATTTGGGGTATTGTTAGCCAGGACACTGCGAGAGCAAAACTAGCTCTTTCTGAATAGTGCCTTTAGCACTATTTAGCATCTTTAGCAACCAGCTGAACCACCAGCTCACACACCTCTGACAATGCTCCCTCCAGCCAGCCCTCCAGCCAGCTAGCAAGCCCTCCAGCCAGCCAGCCCTCCAGCCAGCTAGCAAGCCCTCCAGCCAGCCAGCCCTCTAGCTAGCCAGCCCTCCACCAGCCCTCCAGCCGGCCAGCCAGTCAGAAGCATAGAACAGAAACATAAAAACATTAAGAAACCTCTCCCTCCAAACAAGCCCCAGTCCTGACGAAAAACGTTGACTCTTTTTCCTTTCTCCATGGATGCTGCCTGACCTGCTAGGTTTCCCCAGCAACTTTTGTTTTTGTTTCAGATTCCCAGCATCTGTAGTATTTTGTGTGTTGTTTTATAAAAACATAGGAACAGGAGTAGGCCATTCAGCCTTTCAAGCCTGTTTCGCCATTTCATCACATCATGGCTCATCTGTACTTCTACAAATGCTTTCAATTGCAATTTCCCGCTTTCTCCCCTTAATCCTTTCACACCCTGACCTATCAAAAATTTATCAACCTGACTCTTGAAGATGTGGATGGATCCAGTATCCAGAACGTTTGGGGGGAGAGAATTCCAGATTCCTACTACCCTTTCAATTAAAAAATGCTTCCTCCTGATTTTGGGACGTCCTCTCGACGTGAAAGGCGCTATATAAATGTAAGTTTTGTTTGTTTGTTGTTTGTTCTAGTCAGTTAGCCAGTCAGCGTGTTCAGGAAATGAATACATGAATTGTTATCTGTTGTCTCAGGGGCAAAGTGCCTGAAAAACAATTGTGGAATGGTTGCTGATATATGATATTTTCAGTGTTGTTTAGACTAAATTGCTCACGTATGTGTTTGTGTTGTGTGTATGTTTGTGTGCCTATGTGTGTTTGTTTTGTTCGCCTGTTTATGTTGTGCGTGTGTTTGTATGCGTGTTGCATGTGTATATATGTGTTTTGTGTGCTGTACTAAGTCTGGCCTCAAAAGACGAGGCTTTTGCTTATATATTCAGGAGAGGAAGAAGCTGTGAGTGAGCTCCTGCATTTGTAAACATGCCTGTGGGACATTGCTGTGTGCAAATTAGCTGCCTCTGCTCAAAAAACACATGCAATCATATTTGAGAGGCCTTGACGACATAATGTGCTGGAAGAAAATGCAAGGATTAATAACAAGCCAAAGCTTCCCAATCACCACCATCCTCCCCTGGCTTCACTGGCTCCCCATCCCCCAAAGGATAGAGTTCTCACCTTGAAAACCCTCCATGATCTTACACCACCTGCGACCTTTTAATACCCTAACAACCTGGTGGCTGAAAGGTCAGCCTTTCTGTCCCCAGCCTCTGGAACTGCATCTGGAGCCCCTTCCCCTCACCAACAACAGCAACTTTGATTTATACAGCGCCCTCCATGCCGGACGGCGTCTCAGAGCGCTTCACAATAGCGGATCCTGGGATCGAGCCAGGGGCAGAAAGGTGTCCAAAGGCACGGTCGAAGAGAAAGGTCTTCAGCTGTGACCTGAAACTGGGAAGAGAGGGGGGGCGAGGCGAAGGGAGTGAGGAAGGGAGTTCCAGAGCCTTGGGGCATAGTGGCTGAAGGCATGGCCGCCGAGGGTGGAGCGGAGGATTCGGGGGGACATGGAGGAGGCCAGACTCGGTGGAGTGAAGGCAGCAGGTGCTGGGTTGGGGAGAGAGGAGATCAGAGAGATAGGGGGGGTGCAGAGGAGTGGAGGGACTTGAAAACAAGGGTGAGGATCTTGAAGTCGATCCTCTCAGGGACAGGGAGCCAGTGAAGTCTGGCAAGGACTAAAATGGGGGTAATGGGGAGTGAAGTTTGGTGCAGGTGAGATCGCGGGCGGCAGAGTTTTGAATCAGCTGGATTTAGTGGATTGTGGTGGAGGGGAGACCGGCGAGGAGGGCGTTGCAATAGCCGAGAGGTGACAAAGGTATGGACCAAGGTTTTGGAGTGAGGTATTGCCAGATACGGGCGATCCATTGGAAGTGGTAGAAGGCAGTGCTGGTGATGGACCGGATGTGGTGGAGGAAGGACAGTTGGGGGTCGAACCTGACACCAAGGTTGTGCACAGGTTCGGAGGGTTTTAAGGGCAGGCCAGGAAGGTGGAGGAGGTGAGAGCCGTGCGAATGGAGACGTTGACGAGAGACAAAGAGTATGGCTTCCATCTTGTCGACATTCAGCTGCAGGAAGTTCACGCTCATCCAGCTCCTGATGTCTGACAGGCAGCTGACAGTACATCAGGGGACTGGGGGTCGCAAGGTGAAGTGGAGAAATAGAGTTGTGTGTCAACCGCGTACATGGGGAAGTCTGCGGATGACATCCCCAAGAGGGAGCGTGTAGATGAGGAAGAGGAGGGGGATGAGGATGGATCTCAGGGGTACCCCACGGGTAACTGGGTGAGAGCGGGAGGAAAAGCTGTTTGTGGAGATGTACTGCTGGTGGTTTGTGAGGTAGGACTTGAACCAGGCGAGTGCGGTCCCACTGAAGTGGATGACAGAGGACAGGTGATGGAGGAGGATAGTGTGGTCGACTGTGTCGAACGCAGCAGACAGGTCCAGGAGGATAAGGAGGCAGAGGGAG
The DNA here is from genome assembly GCA_035084275.1 of Hydrolagus colliei. Taxonomy (NCBI): domain Eukaryota; kingdom Metazoa; phylum Chordata; class Chondrichthyes; order Chimaeriformes; family Chimaeridae; genus Hydrolagus; species Hydrolagus colliei. The sequence continues at coordinate 12,720,700 of CM068758.1, read as the reverse complement.
CCCTGGTCACAGATAGAGAGGACGTCGTTTGTGACTTTCACAAGCGCAGTCTCTGTACTGTGGGCAGGGCGGAAACCGGACTGGAGGGGTTCGAAAAGGGAGTGGGAGGAGAGGTGGGTGCGGAGTTGGTTTGCAATAACGTGTTCCAGTGCTTTTGAAAGGAAGGGCAGGTTTGAGATGGGGTGGTGGTGGTTAGGGTTTGAAGGTTTTCAAACCTTCAAAGCCCGTATCAAGACCTTCCTCTTTGTCCGCGACTTTGGTCATCTTCCCACTCCTCTGCCCCCACAAACACCCCCCCCCCCCCCCCACCACCTGCTGTCCACTCCATATGATCCCAAGCAACAGAAACAACAACTTGCATTCATAAATAATCCCCCCCATCCCTCATGCAGGTTAAAGTCCTCAACAACTAACTATCAAGCACTTTGGAATGTCCTCCCAACGAAAAAGGCGCTACAGAAAATCTATTTGTTCTTGGTGTTGTTGTTAAGGCAAAGAAATGGACGGAGTTAAAGCCTGTGAGGGTAAGAGCTCTCAGGAGTCAGGTGTGAAGACTGTTTGTGTGTGTGTGTGTGTGTGCTCTCAGCAGTGAAGGCAGCCACTGGCACACACAACACTACAGTTATTGCTGGCAGCAATCCTGTGCTTCAAACAATGTATATTTAATAAGAACATGTGCTCATTCCTTGGGTCCCGCTGGGAATCTGACACGTGAGCCTGAGAACGTACACTGTAGCCGCTCAATCCACATTGCACAAGGTGCTGTTAATTCCCCACTGGTTTCTTTTTCTTGCGATGAATGTTTATTTTCTTTTGCAGATGAGTTGAGCATAACGTCTGATCCCCGTAACTTCCTCCTCACTGACTCCATCTGTGTTGGATGCAAGATATGGCAACAATCAATCAAATCGATCAACTTACATTTATGTAGCGCCTTTCACGTCGAGAGGACGTCCCGATCATGGCGATGGACTGTTATCTGCTGTGAAGATTATGGCGCTTGCCTGCCCGCCCACTCGCTCACTCACCGACCCGCTAGACTGTTGTCCTGAATGCAATGAAGTACGCCTAATAACAATTCTCATTATTCTGTTGGTCAGTGCAATGTGTAAGGGAAGTTGATGGGGGGGGTGGTAACAGGACTTTGTGAACACTCCGTGTATTTCACTCGACTGGCTCCGACCTCCTGCTAGTCACCCCCACCCTCCGCCCACCATCAGAGGTCGCACTTTCGGCCACCTCGCCTCGAGACTCTCCTACGATCCCTGCATCTTGACCCCTGTCTTCCCTTTTCCAAGTCCCGCCCGAAAACCTTTTGCTTTGACAGTCCTTACAGCCGCCCTTCCCCGGCTTGGACCCCGGCTCAGCCACTGTTAAGCCCCCTGAGACGCTATCCTCCACGGGGGGCGCTATTCAAACGCAACCTATTGGTGTTGCTTTGTTCACCGAGTCTGTCTCGAGGAGGAGTCACTGGTAAACACAAAGCTCTGATAATATCCTGGATGTTTTGGATGAAACAAATGATTCGGGAACATCAGTGATATTCATTACCAATGATCAAACCATCAAGTGCAAGCCGAGTGTCACATTATCATCTCTGCAGCGTTAAAGGACGTTTAGCTTAATAAAAACCACAGCAGCAGAGCTTCGCGCTAATGTCTGGGGAGACTAATGATGATTAATTGACTGACCGCAAGCATCTCTTAATCAAGACCCAGGGGAAGCCAGAGAGAGAGAGTCGTTTCTCTCCACTGAGTAGTTTTATGCTTCTTATCAGCCAAGACTCTAAATTATCATTTCAACTCAGTGGGACTGTGACCTGTTACACCGTTACCAACGTAGCTGTAATTCACTGACTAAATAAAGCTGGGCTGCTCTGCTGTGATGTGGGCCATGGTTTGGCGTAAAGTAAATAACCGTTACTTACATTTCATACAGCGCCTGTCGTACCAGGGGACGTCTCACAGGATATAAAAATAATAACAATAATAATCCTTATATTTGATATAGCTCCTTATCACATATTCGTGACATCTCAAAGTGCTTCATGGTAAAGTGAATTGATTTCATAACTTGTGAGCGAAACACAGCAGCCAATTTTGCTCACAGCAATGTCCCCCCAAACAACAACAAAATTGCATTTGTATTTTCACGTCGGGAGGACGGCCCAAGGCGCTGAAAATTCAGGCAAGACTCTAAAGAGAAGCCCTCGTCTCTTTTCCAATAATTACATCTTTAACATCCACCTGGATGGGGCCTTGGTTTGACGTCTTATCCAAAGGACAACACCTGCTCTAATGGAACTCTCCCCAGCACTGCACTGGAGTGTCAGCCTAGACTACATGAGTTCAAGTCCCTGTTTGCGGGTAGTTACTGCTCAGAGGTAAACACCCATACAATGGTATGACCTTGTTCGGTAGTTTAATGTTCATTTCTCCTTCAGACATCCTGCTGTGTTTCAATACTGAAATACCGCACTCTGTGAAAGGCAGTGTTTAAGTACCCTGAGATGATGTTCTACCTGAAGGGAGTTGTATAAATGCAAGTTGTTATTGTTGGGACGTCCTCCTGACATGAAAGGCGCTATACAATTGTAATTTTGTTGTTATAAAGTAGTTGCCGATGTTGTTTCTGTGTCCTGTCATCTTCAAATTGCCTCAAATTGAAAATGTCCCTTTCTCCACTGTTGAATAATTGGAATCCAAGAATTTTAATGATCCACCAGCCAGATCAGATGCTAAACTGAGGTCCCGCCTGCCTAAATCAGGTGGATGTCAGGTAACCCGCCATGCTATTCGAAAAGAAAAGGGAGTCGTTCTCACTCAGTGTCCAGGCCAACAATTCACCAAATAAAATTGGTGACTCATTCTATGGCTGTTTGTAGGATATTGCTGCCAATTGGCTGCCACGTTCACCTGCAAGTATACAGTCGCCATACTTTGCAGCAAATTATTTGAGATGTCTTCTTGAAATGAAAGGCGCTATATTGAACACAAGGATTACTATTATAATAAGCAGAACAGAAATGTGCTCACTGAAAGGATAAGCGTTTAGTAAACATCTTCAAATAAACCATTAGTAAGCAATAAAGCCGCAAATTAGTCAGAAAATTCACATTTGTAGTAAATGCGATATTAAAAAACAAACAGGAGCAAGAGGATTTGCCACGGCGTAATAATAATAATCGTATCATTGCATTTGATACAGCTCCTTATCAGGTGGTTCCAAAGCACTTCGCAGAATATACAACATTGTCAATTGACTGCATATTTTTTGTGGGTGAAACACGGCAGCCAATCACACACAGCAGTGACCCACAAACAGTTGTGCAAAATGTAAATATTCACTGTTTAGAATTTAATGCAGCCCCAAATGCCTGAATATGCTTCACAGAGAATTGCTGCAGAGTGCAGTCATCGTGCCTTTTGTCAGAGAGAACAGTCAGTTGCGCACAGCAATATCCCACAAACAGTGACCCATTTTATTTGAGAGATTGTTGGCCAGGACACTGGGAGAGAGAAATGGCGCCATGGGATCTTTAACGTCCACACCAACAGGCGGGATAAGGCGAAGGATTGCGGCTCTGATAATGAAACGCGCCCGGAGGTGATACTGCGGCGTCAGTGTAGACACAGAATCTTCTGACCCGTCCGCCGACTGAGCTGGGTTGTCGGGATACACGGCAGCCAATTTGCGCAGAGCAATGATCCACGATCAACCATGAAGTGAATCACCGAGTTTATTTGGGGAATTGCCAGCCACGACTATGCTAAGAAGTTATTTACTATCTACAAGTCGTGACTCGCGTTGCGGCCTGTTATATACAGTAGCTAACAGTAAACACACAATGTGAGGAGGGTTATTTTGGGCGATCACTGTGTGCTGGGAACGTTCTTACATTATGTTCAGAACAACTTGGTAAATGTGAGCAAATTTCTCCGTCATCTTGATTAAGTAGTGATTATAGTCTGCTTTGTGCTCACTCTCAGTGAATCCTGACAAGATGGAAAGTTCCAGTTCCGGCCACCTCCTCCTCCTCCTTCTCCTCGCTTGTCTCAAGTTGCCCGTGACCTCAAGCAGGCTGGCTTTTCGTGAGAAAGAACTGGGAGAGAGAATATATATATATATATACACAATATAATAATATACAATAATAATACTTGCATGTGATATAAGGCCTAATCACTATCCATGTTACAGTATACCCTGTGAAGCTCTTTGAGACGTCTCAATTACATGATATGGCGCTCTATTAAATACAATATACCATATCAATAATATGAACAAGAATGAATGAATGAAACAAACTAATCTGTGTGTGAGATGCAAACACCTCAATCCACCCTTCTTTGGGGAGAAATGACCCTTCTGCCACTTTCTGAATAATATTCAGAACCAGAGAAATCTGACATAAATTTTAAGAATGAATTCAACAATTTGCCAAGTTCTGAAATGTTACCTCAATAGTGTTAATCTACAATAAGAAATGACAACAAGTTGTATTTTATACAGCACTTTTCACGCAGGATAGCGCCCCAGAGCTCTGTACGGTGTTGGATGCCGAGCATAGGAGATTGGGGAGGTAACCATAGTTGCGGTCAAAGAGGTAAATCTTCAGGTGGGATTTAAAGGTAGACAAAGAGGTGGTCAGGCGGAGGCAGCGAGTTAAAGAAGTTAGGGGGGCAGTGGCTGAAGCCACTGTCACTGATCGTGGTGCAGAGGGATTGGGGATGTATTGCAGCTATTTGCCAACCTAGATCCAGGTGAACTTATTCCTTGGAGTTTGCCTCGATAGATCAGAAGCCAATAAGAAGTCTCCCAAGAACAGAGCACTAGGAGATGGAGAATAAACAGAGCAGGAGATGGAGAGTGAACAATTTTCTCTATCAGACGAAGGGAGTATAGGTAAATTGTGACTTTTGCCTATTTTCCTGCGGTGAAAGCGAGCTGTAGTTTGAGCCCATATCGTAGGTAATAATAGGCACTTATTAACAAACACCGGGCGGTGCAGGAGCGAAGGCCCTGATCATGAGAGACTTTACCAATACATACTCAAAAGAATCTATTACGTCAGAGAGCAGTCGGCTAAATACAGTCTGCTGCTCGCTTTTGCCAGAGAAATGCCCCGCAGTGCAGATAGATTATGAAAAAGAAACGTCTAAATGGATGCATTAGCGATCCCACGGTTGGAGAGATACTCGTTACTAAGCAAGCCGGCCAGCTGGCCATTTACACCTATTATTTCCAAATTATCCTGAGACGTTTGGATAGGAATGTGGTGGTGTAGGAGGCGGGTTGCCCGCGGCGATGTCTGATGGAGTTCTATCAAGTCACAATCTCTCGCTTTTATTATTGTGCGCGACAACCACCTACAGCATTGAGATTAGGCTGACGGCAGCAACAACACTCCAGCCTCGCCTGGCAGGAAATACTCGCACTGCTCCAATTTACCTCTGTAATACCCTGGCTGCTTCACTGACTCCACCACGCGTGTTCTCTCTGTGTGTATAGGACATGGCTGGCACACCTTATATGATGCCAAACAGTGCTATCCATGGCACGCTGTGTGGGTTTAGAGTTGGGACTTCCCTAAGCGATAGACCCCGAGTTCAATTTCTGATTTCCGAAACCTTATGCAGGTTTGCTTACCCTAAACGTCTCTGTTTCCCTAGCAGTAGGGTAGTACTGTATTATTATTTTAGTTGGTTAGATCCAGCAGTTACCCTGAACCACAATCTGGAGTCCCCAAGCCATAGATCCTACAACCTGCATCTAATACTTTCTACCAATCTGTCTCTGGAATTTCCACAGTGGGACTCGCGTTTTTTCCACATATATACAGTCAATTCACTTTACAGTATATTCTGTGAAGGGCTTTGAGACGTCTAGATGACGTGGAAAGCGCTGTATCAAATGCAAAGATTATTATTATAAGATAATATGATTCTATGATTCTGGGAAATCTCACTCTGGGCCTGGACACACGTTCGCAGCCTGCTTACTCTGTTAGTCTGTGTGCAGCCGTGCAACGTGCCACACTCTCTGTACAATATATAAAAAAGGCATGACTTTTCATACTGTTCTTATTTGGGTAGTGGGAATTGGCAAAGAGGCCATATCTGTAGAGTTTGTCAGAATACACTACAATATTTGTATCCACTCTTGCCAGCTTAAAACATAACCCTTCCCTAAAGTGTGTTGTTTAATAAATTAATGGCTTTGATTCACAGGACCATATAACAAAACACACGCGGAGCCTGGCAGATCTGTTAATGAAATGTCAAAGCATGTGATATAAAAACAATCACGGTGGCGGAAGCTTCGGGGGGAAAACAAGACTGCTTGTTCTATTATTGCGGAGGTGTAAAAGATACTTTTTTTTTATCTCTGAGAAAATTAAATATCTGGCAGAACACTGTCACCGCACGCTCCTGTTATTTTTGCTTAAATATCTGCTGCCGTGTAAGCACTAATTATACCAATAATCTTTGCACCTGATACAGCGCCGTATCACATTGTTGAGGCATCTCAATGTGCCTCGCAAGAAATACTGTAAAACGTGGTGACTGTGTAACTTGTAGGTGAGTGGAACAGCCAATTTTGCAGTGTCCCACAATGGAGGCGGTGATCCATTTTACTTGGGGGACCGTTGGCCAGGAGAGAGCGCTATTTATTGTCAAAGGCAGCCTTGCAGCCTAGTGCAGATCATCTGCAATGGGATCTCATGGCACGATTTGAAAAAAGGAGTTTCTCTCCCAGCTTACTGTTTGGTCAGCCGTGTGTCTGACGCATGCGGAAACCTGTCACTGTGCTTAAGAGTCAAGTTGAAATTCCCACAGAGCTCAGCTACACGTGGAAATTCCAGAGATAGATTGTTGGATTGGAACGCGCCCACTCTCTCCCAGCATCCTGGCCAACAAACCTCCAGATAAAATTGGACATTCATTTGAGGGCCGGACTTCGAACGTCACTTTGTGCCACTTGGTGAGGAATGGCCATCTTGGGTACTCTGTTCATTAGCTTTGGGATGTGAAAGACACTGCGTAGATGCAAATTTGTGGAGCTCCTGTAGCTCAGTTGTTAGAGCACTCGCCTTACAAGCGGGAGACCTGTGTTCAAATCTAGGCAGATCAGGGCGAAACCTTGGGCAAGTTTCCTTACTCCACGCCTAATAATAACCTGTCCAAAAAAACCCCACAATAATAGAATTGGTCGTTTCAATGCACGACTGTTTGTGGGACACTGCTGTGCGCAATTGGCTGCCGCATTTCGCCCACAAATATACAGTCGATTCACTTTACAGTATATTCTATGAAGTACTTTGAGACGTCAATCAGGTGTGAAATGCGCTATATCAAATGCAAAGATTATTATAAATTGTTTTGTATTGTGTTTAAAACCTCCAGTTCTTCCACTTGAAGAATTTCCAGATTGAGAATCAATTTGTCTTTATCCTTTTATTTTGGAATAAAAAGTCCATCTTTCCAAGGAAGGTGGAACTCTCCATCACCAATAATTATTGGCAATAAATCTCATGATATTAATAGTCAATAAATCTGCTCCTGGTGTCTGGGCCAACCACCAACACAGTGACTTTCAGGGATCAGTGAGTAGACAACACATCAACAGCAAGTGAGGGTTTAATGACGGCATTAACAGATTTTGGACTCCTGATAGCTACATCAGTCTCACACAATAAACCCTCCCGGCCATTCAATCAGTTAGATCACTAACTTGCATTTGCTAGCCTGAGCTCTAGATGTCCTAGTTAAATTGAGCGTTAAAATTTGGATGAGTTTTGGTTCTCTGTGAAGCTTTCAGGGACATTGCAGAGGTTGAATATTTTAGAATGTTTGCTTGGATAATAATAAGATAATAATCCTTGCATTTGATACAGTGCCTTCTCACGTCATTGAAACGTCTCAAAGCGACTCACAGAATAAACTGTAAAGTGAATTGACTGCATATTTTCAATTAGTGCCATGGGATGTATTAAGAGGGTTTATTAGACTGCATTATTATTAGACTTATTAGCCTCCCCAGCTCCTCCATTCACAGGCTGCAGGTCATCCAAAACTCTGCAGCCCGTGTACCCGCCTCCGCGACCACATAACCCCCACCCTCGCCCGTCTCCACTGGCTCCCCATCCTCCAGAGGATCGAGTTCAAGATCCTCGTCCTCACCTACAAGGCCTTACACGGCCTTGCCCCGCCCTATTTAACCAATCTACTTTCCCCCTACAAGCCCACCCGGACCCTCCGTTCAACAGGACTTGGCCTGCTCCAAGCCCCCCGCCCGAACCGCCCCACCATCGGAGGCCGGGCCTTCAGTTTCTCCGCTCCCACCCTATGGAATGCCATCCCTCAATCCCTCCATCTCGTTTCTTCCCTTTCCTCTTTCAAGGCCGGTTTGAAGACTTTCCTCTTCGATCGTGCCTTTTGTTCCACCCCGAACTCTTCTACCTCTGCTTCGTGTTTTACCCCTTCCCAAACGCTCCCCTCCCAGCTCGGGTCACACGCCTCCTGTGCAGCGCCTTGGGACGTCCTCCCGACGTGAAAGGCGCTATATAAATGTAATTTGTTGTTGTTGTTGACTTTATTAGACATTACAGTTTTCACTTCCAAAGCTCCTCCTACCTTTGTGACCTGCTAATCTCATATCAACCTGTTTGCACCCCCCATATCCCCTGCTGTGGTCTGGCCTTCAGCCTCTCTGGAACTCCATCTTACAGTCCCTTCCACTTCCAAGGCCTCTTACCTTCCTTTTTGACTCTACCTTTAGCCACTCTCTTAACCCCGCTCTCCCCTCCACTCTCCCCCAATACCAACCCCCAGCTTGGTGAAAATGCTTGACTATACAGCGATTTGGCAAGATCTCTCAACGTGAAGGGCGTTATACCAATGTAATTTGTTCTAGAGCAGTGGTTCCCAACCTCGGGTCCCAACCCAAATCAGGGTCGCAGGGGTCCTCAGTTGGGTCATGGAGGGTCATCAGAATTTTTTGTTGTTGCTTTTTTTAAATGCTGAAAATGCTTTTTTAATGCTGGAAAGTGGCCGAGGCGACACCAGCGACCAATTTGTATGAAAGACCGTACTAGCGAGTTACGCTGAGTCCACAAAAGAGAAGGAGATATGGTCTTGACTGAGCTTCACAGTCGCACAGTCGCCCCCTAAGGATCGGGAGGTCCTGTTGCTGGCCAATTTAGGGTCGCAGCAAAAAAAGGTTGGGAACCACTGCTGTACAATGATAGCTGCAGTAGAGGAGTTAGCACCATCATAAGGCCATTGGATCTAATGGCTTTTCCTTCTATGTTGTAAGTTCTCTATCTTGGTTTTCTCTGCTTCCTACACTTCCTCAAGGATGTCTCCCCTCAATACGTCAGGAGAGACCTGGCCAAGTCCACCAGCCTTGGCTTGCCCGTGGGTAGCAAGCCCACCTTCCCTTGAGTGCGTGGCTCTGAGTCTCTGTGGTATCAGAGGTGGAGATGAAACCCGGGAGGGATTAAAAGAAATAGTACGGATGCTTATATGAGATGACAAGATGTCTCAAAGTGGGTGACAAGGCAGTGTTGTAAGTGCCAACTTCAATACTGTTAGTGTGTTGAAGCTCTTTGTATCCTTATTCTGTATTTAAATCTATTCATGGTATTCCACCTTCACGGTATTAGAGCTGTCATGATCTTTCAGAAAGAATTGCAAAGCTTGATTGATGCAAATGTTCAAACAAGGTCACCCTGCTAGCCTTGATTTATCAGCTCCACACCATCTCAGCCACTTACATCAGCCAAGTGGAACTTGTACAAGGTGTTTCCAAAGTCCTGTTACCCCTCACTGTTTTTCTTACAATTCATTTTTATTTTCTGTTGCAGATGTGTCATGTGTATCAATAACAACAACTTGCATCTATATAGCGCCCCTCATGCAGGGTAGCGTCCCAGATCTCTTTGTGTGATACCAGTAACTTCTTCGTCAATTGATTTATGGTGTTCCCTCCCTCCCTCCCTCCCTGCCTGCCTCCCTCCCTCCCTCCCTCCCTCCCTCCCTCAAAAATATGGGGGGTTTTGGACACCCTGTACATAGCCAGTCTGTCTGTCCGTCGGTCTGCCAGTCTGCACTCTTGGTAACTGAATCTAATGTGGGCTGTAATCCCAATCCCATCTGATGGTCTAGTTCAGCCCTGGGGGGAGGAACTGTATCGTCAGAGATGCTATACTTCAGGTGAGATGTTAAACTGAAGTTCTGAATGAGTGACCAATTTTACCTTGGGGATTGCTTGTCAGGACATCAGGAGAAACTCCTTCCTTTTTTCGAATAGTGTCGCGGGATCTTTAACAACAACAAAATTACATTTGTACAGTGCCTTCCACGTCACGAGGACATATTAACATTCACCTGAACAGATTTAGCGTCTCGGAAGACACCTACAACAATGGAATGCTCCCTCCAGCACTATGAGCTCAAAGTCCATGGCATGGGGGTCTAGCACGCACAAACATCTGACTTGGAAACGAGAGAGCTGGCAACTGATCCACATTCAGGCCAAGTTGCTCATGTTATTGCCAAAGTTTCCACTCTCTGTTGCCCTCTACATGGCACCTTGTGATAAAGTGACAGTGTTCCCCAGCAGGGAACTACGCTTCACACAGCCATCAATGCCACTTAAGCACAAATTTAGCTGTCAGGAACTTGCCTTTGTGTGAAGCAATTTAAGGCCTCCTCCCAACGTGAAAGGCGCTGTATAAATGTAAATCGATCTTGTGTTCACTTGCCTGAAAGCACAAATAGACATCACAAGATATGCCGAGAGGCTAATGTAATATGGAGAGTGCAGTGTTGTGGTGTAATATTCTTACAGTCATTATGTGTTGCTCATAAACACTTGGTGGCCAGAATCCCTGGTGCCTGTGAGACATCCAAAATTTCATCTGGCCATAACCTCTTATCCTTAAATTGCTGCAGAGGGTTGGGAAATCAGTGGACCTCAAACTGACTGGCTCCTTTCTGGTCTCCTGTGGACTTTATGTTGCATAAACATTGAGAGCTACCAGCTACTTTTTCTGTGAAGTGCTTCATGAATGAGAGGACTAGGGTTCAATTCCTTGGGCAGGGTGAAAACTTCGGCAAGGTTCCTTAGTCCACAGGCCTCTGTTTACCTAGCAGTAGGTAGGAATCCGGTAGTTCGTCAATTGGCGGATCGCTTTCCAGGGATAATGATCCCTTAAACATAATTTGGTCACTCAATCCACAACTGTTTGTGGGACACTGCTGTGTTCAATTGGCAGCATTTAATTGTGAACATTGATACATTGATATCATTTATAGGTGCTGGTTCCTTCAATGTGTACAGTGTAATTGGTCTGATGGCTTGCAATTTGCTGTGGTTTACACACTCTTGTGCTAATGAATGGAACTTTCAGTCTGGCTTGGCTACTGTTCAGCACCGTGATGAGTTTCCACATGTCCCGGGTGACTGAAAAAAATAACAAGAGAAGCAGGATTGGAGCAGCAGCTGCTGCTGTCTGGAGATGTCTGTCTGTTCATTGGCAATACAAGAGTTTATATCATCACAGACACACAGCCCGAGAATGAATAAGATAAATTGAGACCATTGTGTCTGTGAGTGAGGCTTTTACATCTGGTGTTAATGTGGAACAACATGCATGAGAGGGTTTAAACGAGAAGCTCTGACATCCCCATGAGATACATTGATCCAGAATATAGTAAGCTTGACAATAGGTGTCTTTCTCTAAAACATCTTCCACACTTCGTGCTGCCTACAGATACGCTTTCAGTAAAGTTAAACCGGTGGTGCATCTGTTTATGCTGATAATCGGTAGTAAACCTTTGAGTGGTTTTATGTATCTCAGGTGGGTTTAACAGACGTAATAATAATACTTGCATTTGATTTAACCCCTTATCACATCATTGAGATGTCCCAAAGCGCTTCACAGAATATCTTGTAAAGTGGTTTGATTGTGTGGAATTGATGGACGAAATGTGACAACCAATTGCGCAGTCGTGTCCCACAACCAATTCTTCGTTTGTTTGGAGTAATTATTATCCCCAGAAAGCTATCCGCCAATCGAACAACAACAGGGTTCCTGCTTACCGCGAGGTAAACAGAGGCGTAGAGTGGGGAAACTTGCCTAGGGTTGCGCCCCGGAATCAGACCAGCTCACTTGTGACACAACAGGATTTAGTATCAATCTAAATCTAAATACAAACATCAATCATCGTGTCCGGCTGGTCGGTGTTATTTGAATTATTTACAGAGGCTTATGATGCAGCGTACCTGATCTGCAGGTAAGTTTCCTCACTTCATTTATTTATATCGGCAGACAATAAACTCTTGGAGTTACATTCAAAAGTAGGACAAATGGTTGTTGAGTTAGAAAAGGTGGACTACTTTGTAACTGACCTAATTTACACCAGGTATACTAATATAGCCCTAATTAGCGAACTCAGCGCAGTGTCCTATTTGTAGAATGAGTGTAACATTTTGTGAAAATGTTTATAGACCCGAAATCCCACCTTTTTCTGCCTGTGTGCCAGTCAGTAACACTTTCACCTCTGAGTCAGATTGTTGTGGGTTCAAACCCCTAGTTGGGCCGTGGAATCACATAGTCTAAGCTGATGCTCCAGTGAAGGTTGAGGGAGTGCTGCATTGACAGAGGTGCTGCCCTTTAGATGGAACGCTAAACCATGTCTGCTCAGGTGGACATTAAAGATTCTGTGGCTTTATTTGAAAGAGAAATGAGTTGTCCTGGCCACCAATCCCCCAGATAAATATTGGTCATTCACTTGCTTCATGGCTGCGTATAGGACCCTACTGTGTGCAACAGTAACGACTGTTATTTCTTCCCCCTCAAAATACACAGTCACTACACTTCTCACTAAATGTTGTTAAGCATAATCAAAAGCCTGGATTATTTCTGTTTATTATCGATTTTATTTCGACTTAAAATTAGTGCATAATTGTAGACTTGATCATAGAGGAAGCAATATCGAGCACTGCTTCTTGTACTCGTGGAGGAAGTGATGTTGATTGTGACCTGATGACCTTGAAGTTTGCAAAATGGCATTTGAACAATGATATGGTGGACTTCACACAGGATAACACATAGATAGGGGGTTGGGCGCCAAACAAAAGAGAAGGTGAGTTGACCACTGGCATGGTTGAAGGGTGCATTTTTAAAGTTTATTTTATACCCTCAGTCTTAAATAAAAGTAGTGGGAGTTAGTTCTAAACACTAAGGCACTGGGGGTTTGATACTGTCACTAACACACGCAGCAGAAAATTACAATCACTCACTGGTTTCAGTGCCCCTGGGTTTAAGTGGAAGTGAGAATTTGATTAGAATTACTTGTCTGGGGACAGGTTATGTAATTTGAGAAAAACTTTCAGCAGCTATTGTATACACTTTTCCTCTACCACACACAGGCAGCGGGAAGCCAAGTGGCTAATAAAACTGCACAATATGAGCAAGAAACGATTCTGTTATTGGGTTCCAATTCATGAGCCATAATTTATATGTTCTTCAGGGAAATTTTGTTCTATCACGGTTTGCTGTGCCCAATATCTCAAGGTCCCGAGGTGTGAAACATCAGCTGATTTCTGGGACGTCGGGTCACCATTGAGGTCACTTCCTTTTGCCCAGGAAGTGCTGCTGACAATCCTGCTCACTGTCCGCCTTTAATAATAATAATCCTTGTATTTGATATAGTGCTTCAAGACATGTCAAAGCGCTCCATGGAATATACAACAACAACAAAATTACATTTATAGAGCGCCTTTCACATCAGAAGGATGTCCCAAGGTACTAAATATACTGTGAAGTGAATTGGTGGCATATTTTGTGGGCTAAATGCAACAGCCAATGGCGCACAGCAGTGTCCCACAAACAGTCGTGGATTGAAGTGACCAAATTATTTTCATTTATTTTGAAGGAATTATTACCCTTCAGCACCTATCTTGCAAGCTGGGGAGACCTGTGTTCGAATCCAGGCAGGTCAGGGCGAAACCTTGGGCAAGTTTCCTTACTCCACACGCCTAATAATAATCCCTCCCCCCCAAAAAAACACAATAATAAATTGGTCATTTTCAATCCATGACTGTTTGTGGGACACTGCTGTGCACAATTGGCTGCCGCGATTCGCCCACAAATATACAGTCAATTCACTTTACAGTATATTCTGTGAAGCGCTTTGGGATGTCGATAAGATGTGAAAAGCGCTGTATCAAATGCAAGGATTATTATTATTATTATTACCCTCAGAAACATGATCCGCCAATTAACTAACAACCAGTTTGTTTCCTATTGCTAGGTAAATTGAGGTGGACAAAGTAAGGAAACGTTTCCCAACGTTTCGCTCTGCTGGGAATCAAACCCAGGTCCTCTCACTTGCGAGGTGAGTGCTCAAACTACTAAGCTAAAGGACTCCAAAGAACCGTATTGGAACACGCTTGGCATTGAGTCCTTAAGTTTAGGCTTCAAACGCAATAAGTGACTCACTCATACCAATCATCAACTACAACAACCAAATTACATTTGTATAGTGGCCTTTCACTGTCCCGAGGCAGAAGGATTGCAGGATGAAATTCCAGAGGTTGGGGGCAGAGTGGCTGAAGGCTCGCCCGCCGATGGTGAGGTTTAGTATGCAACCATGGAGGTTGATGCTGCCAGTGCCTAAGGTAAGTACAAAGTAATATTAATGTCATGTCGGAAGGATATCTCATAGCAATTCACTGTATATACTGTAACGTATAGTGACTGTTTTGTGGGTGAACGCAGCAATGAATTTGTGCACACCAACATCTCACAAACAGCCATAATTGAGTGACCAATTTTATTTGGAGTATTGCTGGCCAGGACACCACGAGAAATAAGATGATTGCTTTGCAGAAAAACAAAATGGCCGAACTGGGAAATTTTGTGGGTGAAACGCGGCAGTAATTTGCGCACGGCAGTGTCCCAAATACAGTCGTGGATTCAGTGACCATATTATTATTATTATTATGTTTTATTTAAGGGATTATAATTCCTGGAAAGTGATCTGCCAATTAAGTAACAACTGGGTTCCAACTTACTGCTAGGTAACCAGAGGGGGGTTGAGTAAGGAAACTTTGCCCAGGGTTTCTCCCTGTCTGAAATTCAAACTTGATCCTCTCGCTTGCGAGGCCTCTAACCAATTTGAAACACAAGTCTGAAGACTTTGAATAGTTTGATTTGTTTCTAGCTGTTGCTGAACAGACAAGCCTCTGCCTCACAGTCAAATTGAGACTTAATTGCTTTGTCTGACAGCGCTCCGTGCAGTGTAGGGGCCTCGTTTGCTGGGCGGTGGGACACGTGGGTGGGCTTTGGCAGTCGTAGCCGCCCAATGTTTGTGTCACCAAGTGTGGCGTAGTCCTACATCAGTCCTCATTAAATTCCTTAACAATGTGGAGGGGAAGGAAAGTGTAGTGGATTGTGGTTAATATAAAATGACAGGATCTAAATTTAATTTCGTTTTTTTTTGCCGAAACAAGCTTGCCGTGCACTGTTCGAAGTAACTGACGATAAACAACACCATGACGACATGTGTGTCTAGCGCTCTCGCTCTGAGTCGGAAGGATATGGATTCAAGCCCCACATTGGGTTTTGGTATCACACAGTCTAAGATGACACTCCAATGCGACGCTGGGGGTGAAACATTGTCGGATGAGACATTAATCTGAAGTCCCATCTGATTGTTCGTGTGGTTGTTATTCATGGCGCTATTCAAAAAAGAGAAGGGAGTTTCTCTTTCCCAATGTCCGGGCCAACAATCCCCCAAATGAAAAGGCTGCCACGTTTGCTTGCAAACGCAATCGCTCCATTTTACAGTAAATCCTGTGAACCACTTGGAGACATTTCTCTTGAGGTGAGAGGCACTTTATCAAATGCAAGAATTGTAATTACTGAATGCAGTATAGTGTATTTGCAATCATCCATGGAAGTCAATCGTTGCCCAGCAATAGCCACAAACAGCCATGAAGTGAGTGAATAATCTTACCTGCGAGATTGTTGGCCAGGACTTTTTGATAACAGAAATAAGCGATAAATAAACAGAAGTTCTCATTGTGCTCGCTCGCGCAATGTACCTTTTGCCTCTTTTCCTTCATTCACGAATCGGTTGTGACTGTGGCCCAACCGAGGACAGGAAAACAACATCTCCGGGTGTCCGTCTGAACCATTAAAGTGCTCAGCACAGTCGCCAGCCAAGTCTGTCACAGTTAATTAAAGGGAAAGCGAGCATTTGCCTTGTGGCTTTGTGGATCTGAAAGCTGCCAGAAGCCAGGTGCGGTGTTCTGTGCTCCCCTCTTACTGTTCACCGCGTCCTGCGTTTCTCCCTTACAGGTTACAGGTTTGGTACCTGCATGAAAACATGACTGTGATTGAAGGTGACAGCAAACCTGGTGTGTGTTCTATAGATATAAAAGCACTCCTGCTTTACCCGCTCCCAACAGATAAACCAGACCACTCGCAAACGTCACCGTTTGTAACGAGTTTTCAGGGAATAGCAGAGATCCCGGCATAAATGTGGCCATTTCTCACGGTTTGAGAATTCTGCCTTTGCCCCACCCGCTGTCAAAAGTAATAATAATGACAAAAATAATAATCCTCATCATAATCATTGTAATAATTCTTGCATTTGATACAGAGAGCCTTGTGGAGCTCCTGTGGCTCAGTGGTTAGAGCACTTGTCTTGCAAGCTGGGGAGACCTGTGTTCGAATCCAGGCAGGTCAGGGCGCAACCTTGGGCAAGTTTCCTTACTCCACATGCCTAATAATAATCCCTCCAAAAAACCCCCCCACAATAATAAAATTGATCATTTCAATCCACGACTGTTTGTGGGACACTGCTGTGCGCAATTGGCTGCCGCGATTTGCCCACAAATATACAATCAATTCACTTTACAGTATATTCTGTGAAGCGCTTTGAGACGTCGATAAGATGTGAAAAGCGCTATATCAAATGCAAGGATTATTATATTATAGTTTTATCACGTTGTTGTGATGTCTCAAAGCGCTTGAAGGAATATATTGTGAAACAGATTGACTGTATTTTATAGATGATCACATTACCAATTTGCACACAGCGATGTCCCATGAACAATCAGTTCGATTTGTTGGCCAGGACACTTAGAGAAACTTCCTTCTCTATTTGTATTTTGACAGTGGAAATTTAACGTCCACCTGGATGGACAAGTGGGATTTGGGTTTAACATCACACCAAGATGATGGCGCCTCTGACAATGTAGTGCTCCGTTCAGCCCTGCAGTGAACTATCAAATGAGACCGTTATGAGTTCAAAGACCCAACCTTCTGACTCACGGGAGGGAGTGCTACCAACGGAGCCAAGCTGACACACTTATCTGCCAAGAGTCGTGATATAACTGAAGGAGCACTTAGGAAAGCACGGTGTGTGGCGTAGATTTAATTGTACGATGAGAAGTCTGCTGACAGCGTAAAATATGTTAATGCATTTTTCACAGTGCTGAGACGGCAGAAATCTCACAGAGCAACGTGCTATCACGACATGTGCTGCACAACTGGCGGCTGTAGGCAACTTAACCGTTTGCATCTTTTACAGTTTACAGAGCTCTGGCTAATTATAGATCACAATAAGCCTTGCATTTAGTGCAATAATTTATCCTGGCTCATCAGCAGGACATGGAAGTCATTGGGGTATCCTGACACTCAGCTTCCGTTAACCCTGCGTATCAAAGCCCTAACCGGTACAATGGTCCTAACTGGACAAGTCCCCAAGCCCTAGCTCCTGCGTATAATACTCTCCAGAATTGGGTCAGCGGGATGCCTCCTTCCAAGGAGAGAGAGTGCATTCCATTCCAACATTCTCTCTCCGAGGTTTCCATGTGCAGGTGGGATGCATGGATTTCTCAGTTTAGTTTGGATACTCTTAGGTATTGTGATGGGTTTCCACATGTCAGACACCCTCCCACCCACCACCGAAATATTATTCAGCGTCCTTCAATTAGGATAATAAATAATCCTTGCGTTTGATATAGCGCCTTATCATGTCGTTGAAACATTTCAAAACACTTCACGGAATATACCGTAATGTGTATTTTGTAGGTGGAACACAGCAGCCAATTGTGCATAGCAGTGTCCCCAAAACAGCCATAGTGTGAGCGACCAATTCTATTTGGGAGATTGTTAACCAGGACCCAGGGAAAGAGAAACTCTTGAATGTCTACAGTTGAATGTCAACAAAACAGAGGCCCTCCTGATTGGCTCACACCAGCATCTCCACGCATCAGGCGCTGGCAGCATCAACCTCCATGTTGCTCACTCAACACCACCCAGCCAGTCAGGAACCTAGGTGTCTTATTCGATCCTCAATTGACTTTCCTCCCCCACATCCAAGTAATGACTCGCTCTGCCTTCCCTCATCTCCGCAATATTGCCCGACTCCACCACTACCTCACCCTTGAGGCCGCTGAAACCCTCATCCATGCCTTCATTACATCCCGGCTCAACTACCCGGCTTGTCTGCCTTCCCAATTCCTCTCTCCATAGGTTGCAGATAATCCAGAACTCCGCGGCCCGTGTCCTCTACCGCTCCAAGCTCCATGACCCCATCTCCCTCATCGTTGCCCGACTCCATTGGCTCCCCATCACCCAGATGATCCAATTCAAGATCCTGGTCCTCACCTTCAAAGCCCTCAACGGCCTCGCCCCACCCAACATCTGCGGCTTCCTAACCACCTACCAACCCGCCCGCCCCCTCCACTCAGCAGGCTCCGGCCTGCGCCACGTCCCCTGATCCACCCACCCCAGCATTGGCGGGTGAGCCTTCAGCCACTCTGCCCCCAACCTCTGGAACTCCATCCTGCAGTCCCTCCCCCTCGCCCCCTCCCTGGCCTCCTTCAAGTCCCGCCTCAAAACCTTCCTCTTCAACGGTCCTATCGGTCAACGCAAATCCCCCCCCTTTCCCTCCATCCTCCCAGACCCCAGCTGGGGTCTGAAACAATGACTGTCCAGCGCCTTGGGATGTTGTCCTGACATGAAGGGCGCTATCTATACAAGTGTCATATTGTTGTCGTTGGGTTGATCATGACTAGACACAAATAAACACAACAAAAACTTGCATTTATGGAGCAGTTTATGGGGCAGTGTCTTGGAGGGCTTACGTATAGATAGATAGATACAGATACACAATTTGTATTCCTATTAATATAATCAGCATAATATGGATCACAATAATCCTTTCATTTGATGTAGCGATTTCAAGTCTTCTAGACGTCCCAAAGTGCTTCACTGAGTATACTGTAAAGTAAATCGATTGTATATTTGTAGGTGAAACATGGCAGCCAATTGCGCACAAGGATGTCCCACAAACAGTCATTGATTGAGTGACCAAATTATTGTTGTTTCTTTTCCCAGAGGGATTATTCTCCTCTGAAATGCAATCTGCCAATCGACTAACAACCGAGTTCCTACTCACTGCCACGTATACAGAGGCTTGTGGAGTGAGGAGGTTTGCCCCACATTTCGCCCCAGCTGGGAATAGACCCAGGTCTCTCGCTTGCAAGGCGAGTGCTCTAACCACTGATCTACAAGACGCCAGCTACTCTGTATATGCTAATCCTATACCTGTAACTGTAATAAGTCTTATGTACAATGGGTTTGAGCGGTCTGAGACAATTTATTACATGAGAGGCAGCATACAAATGCAAGTTGCTGTTGTTGTTGTTGTTGCATGTTCCTTGTGTGGTTTCTGAAGCTGAACCTGAACTTGCGGTGAGGTTTTCTACGTGGCAGCGTCACCGATGATGACAGTAACTGAGCTATGCCAGCAGAGGGCGGCAACAGCACAGGCAGGGTAGGGTGCCCACTGCCTCCCCCAACACCCCCCCCCCACCCCTCCCACAGCTAGCATCTCTACCTCGCAAAAATAATTCATGGCTCAAACTGTACCGTGCAAAGGGAAGGCTGTGGAGCCGCCGCACTCCAGCAGTCCAGTCACTGCTGTTTAATAAGCACATTGTTTCATTCTCTATTGCTAAATGTCTAACTGTGACATCTTTGCGCATCACTCCCCTCTCGATCCTACCGCCCCTCTTCCCCCTCCCCTCCTCCAGCTGAACTGACCTTGCAATGTCATCTGGCTGTCAGCAGAACATTAATATGTTACTGGCTGCACCGGCTAGAGCTCCGTTATTGATGCCGATCTCCAGCAGATGGTGAATTATTCCGAAGCATTCCTCATCATTGTCTTTAATGAAACGTGTAACGAGCACCCCCCTCCACCTCCCCCCTCCCCTGCTCCGCATGTTCTTGGCTTTGATCTTCCCAGTGGACGGTTAGGGTCACGCTGCACTGGTTTGGACCCATTTCAGGAATCCCATTAGAAATTGCAATTCTACACCCGTAAATAAAGCGTGCATTTTGATACAGTGCATTATCACGTTGTCAAGACGTCTCAAAGTGTTTATTGTGAAGCGCACTCACTGTGTGTTGTGTTGGCGAACTCAGAAATCAACCTGCACAGCCGTCCGACAGATAGCCATAAAATTAATTGTCAATTGTTGGCCAGGACACCAAGGAGAGAGAAACTGGAAATTGGCTGCCATGTTTCGCCTACAAATACGCAATCAATTCACTTTACAGTATATTCTGTGAAGCACTTTGAGACATCTAGAAGATTTGAAATCGCTGCATCAAATGCAAGGATTATTATTATGTATATTATGCTGATTATATTAATAGGAATGCAAATTGTGTATCTGTATCTATCTATTTAAATAGTGCCACAGAATCTTTAACATCCACCCAAACAAGCAGATGGGTCTACGGTTTAATGTCTCATCCAAAGGCTGGAACCTCAGACAATACAGCCCAGCCCTTACTGTATTAGAGTATTAGCTGAGATTGTGAGCTTAAAGACACTGGCATGGGACTTGAACTCGCAACCTGTAAGGTTTACCTTCAGGTAGAATAACACCTCAGAACGTTTTACACTGACATTGGTGAGTTGGGGGAGAGGAGGAAAGCGGCAGGTGCTTGGCTTATGTTCATTTGTGAGGTACATGTCCGCCAGCTCCCTGACCAAAGGTGCGGTCAAAGGGATGCGGTCTTGAGATGTGCCTTGAAGGAAGCAAGGCAAAGGAACTGTGGGATGGAGCTCCAAAGGTTGGAAGTGGAGAGTCTGAAAGCCTGAAGACTGATAGTGGGGTGGGGTGGGCTGTGGGGGGATATAGATCAGGCTGACACTTGCGGAGTGGAGGGAGTGGACAGGTTGGAAAGCTTTGAGAACCTTAGATTAACATTTGCCTAGTTGGAATGGGTGGCTAATTTTATTTATGGGATTGTTGGCGACGACACCAGGAGAAACTCTTTTCTCTTTTCAATTAGTGATGTGGGACCTTTAATGTCCGCACCCTATACATGTCTGCGTAGTTGCCAAAATGAGCCATGTTTTGCGTCATCCTTTTGGTGCAGGAGCACAGGCCACTGAGAACGCCCTTGAAAAAACATAAATCTGAATACTTCCATTTGATATACTGCCTTATCACATAGTTGAAGTGTATTAAAGTGCTTCACCAGATATACTGTAAAGTTAATTGGCTGTATATTTTATATACAGCACGACAGCCAATTGCGCACAGCAAACAGGTTAAAAACCATTGACTGGTGTCTGTGAGGGAAATGGACCACAGTGGGGACCATGACCAATGTTCGCTTTGAAAACTGATACTATATATCTTTGTCGAGAGCACAAAATCACTAAATGGGTTTGGATGAAGAAAGCCCTTTAACCGAGTATGATCTCACTCTTCCAGAACATCCACTTTACATCATCCCATCACAGCATCCAGCTGCTTTTTTAATGAGTCCCAGTGTCCTGGCCTCAACCACCCTTCCTGGTAACTCTGTTCTAGTTGTTAATTACAAGGAATTCCTGTAGTACAGTTGTTAGAGTACTCGCCTCACCAGCGAGAGACCTGGGTTGCATTCCTGACAGGGCGGGATGTTGGGCAAGCTTCCTTACTCCGCAGGCCTGTGTTCACCTAGCAGTAAGTAGTTGTAAGTCGATTGGCGGATTGTTAGTCGATCCCGGGGGAATAATTCCTTAAAAAATTGGTCACTCAATCCATAACTGTTTGTGGGTCGCTGCTGTGCACAATTGGCTGCTGCATTTTGGCCACAAAATATACCGTCAATTCACTTTACGTTATTTTCTGTGAAGCGCTTTGAGGCACCTCGAAGACTGGATAAGGCACAATATCAAATGCAAGGATTATTATTATTATTAATTACCCTCTGGGTAACGAAACACTTCCTGGTGTCTCTCTTGACCCTTTGCAACTCTCGTGCCCTTGGTGAAGACTTTCCACTTCGGAGGTGCCTCCAGTCTCCTCCCCTCTCTCCCTGGGTAGGTTCAAACTCTGCCATTGTTAAACACTTCGAGACGCTACCCAGTGTGAAAGGCACTATATAAATGCAAGTTGTTGTGGTGATTTATCCAAAAGTATTGTTCCGGGTTGACTTTCTCAATCCTGTTACGGATGTTATATACCTCTATAATGTCCCCTTTGAGATTCATCCTCTCAAGAATGAATAGCTAAAGTTAATCAAAAGTGAGCAAGTCCAACTCCCACACACAGAGTAACAATTTGTCAGAAATCCTATCAAACATGAAGGAGCTGTGCAGAGAGGAGAGGAAACCAATCGTGGCTTGTCAGCCGAGGAACAATATCATTAAACTCTTCAGATGCACCTTCCTGCTGTATCTACCAGAAGATCAGGTCCACAAACTGACAGCTGCTGAGATCAGCCTAACCATGGACTGTGGGGGCAGACATATTAATAATACTCCTTGCATTTGACACTGTGCGATTACTGATTCTTGTGGACCAAGCGTATTTATTTTGTGTTTTCTCGTGTGTCAGGAGAGATGTATGGTATCTGGCTCACTGCTGGTTGCTTTATTGTGTGGTTATGAGGGTACTAAGTGATAGCATTGCATGGCAATTGTCCGCAGTTCGCTTTTCAGAGGACACGGCCTGCAATTGAAGTTCTTTTGAATCAAAAGAAATCTCACTGTTTCAATGAGCGAGTAGTAAATATATTGAAAAGGTTACCTAGGGAATTAGGGAAGCAGAAACTGTTGATTCTTTGAAGAACAGATTAGATATTTCTGTGAAGAAATAATATCTCGGATACAGTATAGTATATGATTTGAGACATGACTTGTGCACGCCACGAATTGGCGAATCGGATGGACCTTGGTCTTCTTTTGTCTGGCAATTCTTATGTTCTTAATCTCTTATGTTCTTAAATCCTTCTCTACACTTCTGTAGCTTAGTGTTTAGAGCATTCATCTCACAAGTGAAGGGACCCGGGTTCAATTCCCAGGTGGGGTGAAATGTTACGCTACACGCCCCGATGGTGGTCGATTGGCAGATAGCTTTTCTGGGAGTAATAATCTCTTTTAAGAAGAGATTGTGCTCCTCAATCCACGGCTGTTTGTGGGACGCTGCTGTGGGCAATTGGCTACTGCATTTCGCCTACAAAATATACAGTCAAATCACTTTACAATATATTCTGTGAAGCTCTTTAAGTTGTCCCAAAGCTGTGATAAGGTGCTAAATCAAATGCAAGGATTATTATAATATTATTATTAACTCTTTGGCTGAATTTCAGACATCCATTGCCTCCCCATTTTCCTCCTACCCCAGCTTGGGTATCTAGCCAGTTCTGCTAAGCACTTGGGATTTATTCCCAATATGAAAGGCGCTGTCGAAGTGTAAATGTGTATTGGATAATAATACTATTCCTTGCATTGGATGCAGTGACTTACCACTTCCAAATGTCTCAACCAATTTGCGTACTTCATAGGTAAAAGCGGCGGCTAGTTTGGACACAGCAATGTCCCACAAACAGCCATGAAGTGAATGTCCAATTTTATCTAGAAGGATTGTCAGCCAGGACACCGGGAGTGAGAGACTCGGCCACAATAAGAGGACCTACACCCCAGACCAGGAGCAGAGATCCAATGGTGAGAAAAATAATGGAACACAAAAAAAACAGCTAACGATGAACTTCTTTTTATACTGCCCTGGGTTTTCCCCCTCTGATTGCAGTTCACTATTTGTGGATGAAATAGTGGGGACAACAACAACAACAGCAACAACAACTTTGATTTATATAGCACCCTCCACGCCGGACAACGTCTCAGGGCGCTTCTCAGAGCGAAATAGTGTATCCGCAGGGACAAGCAGTTGAGGTGTGGGACTGGGGACCAGGTGCTGCAGGAACCTCCATCGGGTGATATTTCCAGCTCATTTCTCCGCTGGTGACTGGTGGTTGTGTAGACGACTGGCATTCACTGTCTTCCTCCATGGTCTGTGGATATTCAACACAATGTTACAGGCTGATGAGCACAAAACTGCTCGAATGTCCTGCACAGATGGGCTGAACCTTTGCCAGAGACCAACTGACTAACCAACCATTCCTTCATCTGCCTCCCTCCCTCTCCATCCCCAGTGTCCTCCCCTCCCCCACCACTTCAGGCTCCGATGGCGTCTGTTCCTATTGCTGTTGGGACCGTTGCTGCCAATACATTAGCCTGCAGGACACCACAATTTGGCGTTGGAATCACGGGTGGATCGTATTCATGCCGATGCTTTGGCCACAGCAGCCGGTCAGCGCTGGAGGGGCAGCTCAAAGTGATGAGTGACCTGTCCCAAGTCAAGCCCCCGCCATCCCCCCCCCCCCCCACTTCCTCAGCCCCCACCCTCCCTCCCACCCACCCCCAACCTTCTCACAACTCCTGTCAGCGTGCAGCAGCCAAGCAGTCAAACTCCTGGAACGAGATTCGTACTGTTTTGCAGGAACGACCTAGATGTTGAAACGCTTTCCAAAAAAAACAAATATATTCGCCTCAAACTCTTTGTCCCTTTATGATAATCATCTTAAAAATAAACCAGGACACAATCCAGTTGCCAACAAAGCTGCTATTTGTTTCAATCTAAAATTGGATCCTGTTATCAATGAAAACGTCCAACTGTCTTTTCTTTGCTCGTGCCTTTCAGAAGCCGTTTTTTTCATACTGCTTGTGGTTTGACAAGGAATGTCACATCCCATACAGTGATTATTATGCTTGCTAGTTTGCCATCAATATCATTGACATGAAAAGAATCTCTCTCTGGTGAGAGATTATAATCACTTATTTTTACAATGTGTATATATATATATGTATATGTGTATCTATATAAAAGGGTTCAATTTTAGAATATCTATTTATGTTGTGTTCTGTTAGTGGAACAGAAATTTCTCTATTGTTCCTCACAGGCTCAATTTATACTAATAATAGTTTGCCTTCTTCAGAGGAGTGAACTGATTGAAGAATTGCCTGCTCCAATGTCCTTCCTGGGTTAGGCAAAGTGGACCAGATAATGTAAATGTGTCAGGCACTCAGCTATTCTAAGCCTTTTCCCCCACTGAAATGAGAGGTCACAGCAATTTAAATTGTTAGCGGGATTTGTGTCAACCTGGCTCGGGCTTCAGCACACACACCTCTGAGTCAGAACATTGTATGTGCAACCAGTCCCCCAGGTCAGAATGTCGAACTCAATAGTTGTCCAACGCAACAACAACATGACATTTATAGAGCGCCTTTCACGTCGGGAGGACGCTGACATTGTGTTGCATTGTCGGAGGTGCCTTTCTTTAGATGAGATGTTGAACCAAGGCCTTGTCTGCCTGGTGCATGTTAAAGATGCTGCGGCACTTCTGGAAGGGGGCCCTGGCCAACAATCTCCTGGGTAAAATTGGTCGCTCGCTACGTGATGATTTGTGGGACATTGCTGTGTGCAAGTTGGCTGCAGCCCTTGCATATCAATGTCACAGTCTTTACAGTAAAATCCTTTGAATCCTGTTTTCAAATTGTTATGATTTTTGGATGACAGATCTCTCTTGTTGCTCCCTTGGTTGCAGTCACCAAGTTCACTAATCTTGAAGTAAACGCAGATCTTCTCAAGCAAAATCCTGCGAAAGTCTTGACGTCTTGATAGATGCAAGAATTATTATTACGTGACTTTTTTATTTTAATCAACTTGATTGCGGTCTCTACTTCACACAATAACAAAATACAACATTGCGTTTACGTAGCGCCTTTCATGTTGGAAGGACATCCCATCTATTCAGCTTCATTATTGCGAGGGTTAAAAAATATATCAATATAAGTTAGTCCATTGCAGATTAGTTGATGGAGTTTCGGAGGTCAGCCGGGTGTCTGACACATGCGGAAACCCATCACCATTGCTTAAGAGTATCCAAACTAAGCTGAGATTTTCATGTATGGAAATCTACACATGGAAATCTCAAAGAAAATTGTTGGAATGGAATGTGCATCTCGCTCCCTGAACGAACACATTCCACTTACCTGGACAATTCCAGAAAGTATTAGCTACAGGTTGGCAAGAGCCAAGGCTTGGCGACCCCAGATTGTGCGTTAGGGTAACTGCTGGAGTCTAACCAATTAAAATGACACAGCCGGTCATTGTTATTACTGTCTGGCAAACTTTCCTGCTGCTTCTAGGACCACTGTACCTGTTAGGGCTTTGGCTTGTAGGATTAACAGGAGCTGAGTGTGGTGAGAGTGTGGCTCTCACTGCTGGAAACTGTGGTCGAAGCAAACACCATCAGTGTATATAGCAGGGCTGTGTAATGATTCTCCCAACTCAGATATAACAGATAACTATGTTATTCTCAACTCTAACCATTAACCCACATCAGTTGTTTCCCCACAATTCCTTTTCACATGGCCTGTGATTTCTAAGTAAACTTTTGATGTAATAACAACTGAAATTGCCCCCGGCTGCTTGTGGTGTGTGACTGATTTTAAGAGGAGAGGCAGGTCAATTTTCACAGGCACATGTTTACGGCAGAAAGTACAACCCCCCCGGTCTCTCAGAAGATGGATTATTTATGGAAGCAGAACACTTCTGCCATTTAACACAGGAAGCATTGTTTTGCTAACAGCCGCCTAAAGCAAACCTTCGGCAGAAAGAGAGCGCGAGAGAAACATCTTGGTGCATCTGGAAGGCTGTGTGCTCTGTGGGCTCAGCAGAGGATAAACCCAGCAATCACCCAGGGGGGGTAAAAAAAACCCACCAGCAACTCATGGTAATTAAATAGCCGTGTGTGTGTGTGGGGTGGGCGGGTGGTTGAGCGGGGAGCGTTTATCCCGCAAAATACACAGTAAATCCACTTTACAGCCCATCCTAAGGTTTCTCCCACCCGGGAATTAAACCTGGATCCTCTCGATTTGCGCTAACCACTTTGAAGCACTTTGAGGCACTTCAAAGACACGTGACAAGGAGGTATTTCAAATGCAAACATTATTATTATTATTATTGTTATTATAACCGATGGTCTACCCTGGTTAAGTTTGGACTTTGAAACCAGCCCAGTTGAGCCTGTGAGATCTATGGTTCAACCTGAGTCCATTTCAATGATGCCCTTTCAGTGAGAGAGGCAGCTCAAGCAGATAACACACTGTTTGCTCAGATTATGTTGACATCCAGGCTTGGCGGAGAGAGAGAGAGCTCTCTCTTTATCCTGGAGAACCAAGATACAACTATTTCATTGAGATTCACCATGTCTCCTCCATTTTTTGTAAGGGGTTCAATGGAGAATTGTTTAGCGAGCGGGAGGGTTGGTGTCTCGCTGTGCTCGGAGTCCGTGTATACTGGATTGATGTACTGTTTCACGCTGTTTGCCACATTTCTCATTCCATGCAATGAATTGCCGGCACGCTCCTGCTGTCCAAAACTCCAGTGCTGCTCACTGCCTCTGATCTTCTCATCCCTCACAGACCAGCCCTGATGCAGATTCGCTCTTTGGCAATATTCACCCTGATTTCTCGCTGGTTCCGTGTGCTTCGCAGACTACATTGTAAAGTGAATTGACTGTGTGTTTTGTAGGCGAAAGACGGCAGGCAATTACACACAACAACTCTTAACTCAGCCTGTGTTGTTTCCTGAACCAATTTGGTACAAAGATTTGTATCGCTTTTCTGCCCCTTTAACCATCAGCCAGAAGTGTTTGCATTTCATGCTTCTCTCTTGTCAGGGAAATTGAAAGGAAACAGAAAAAAACTAGCGTAACATTTAGCTCTTTGATGCAATTCTCTAGCAGCTACTTAATTAATATAGTAATCCTTGCATTTGATAAAGCGCCTAATCACGTTGTTGAGACATCTCAAAGTGCTTCACAGAATATATTGCAAAGTGAATTTAATTGATGTGTGTATTGTGTATTTTGTATGTGAAATACAGCAGTGCCCCACAAACAGCTGTGGATTGAGTGATTAAATGTTTTGTTTTTGAGGGATAATTATCCTGGAAAGTGATCCGCCGATCGACTGACGGTTCTATTTATAACAGAGGGAAACAGAGGCGTGTGGGGTAAGGAAACTTGCGTAAGGTTTCTCCCCACCCGGGAATTGAACCTGGATCCTCTTGATTGCGCTGACTGCTATGCGATTCCAAGGCTATACAGTGCCTTATCACGTCATCAAAGCATCTCAAAGCTCTTCACAGCTATGCTTTACTGCAAAGTGTATAATGACTGTGTGCTTTGTAGGCAAACATGCCAATTTCCACACAGCAATGTCCCACAAACAGCCATGAAGTGAGCGACCATTTTTTATCTGGGAGATTGTGACCAGGACACCGGGAGAAATTCCTTCTCTTTTTGATTAGCGCCGGGGGACGCCCACCTGAACAGGCAGATGGGGCTTTCGTTTTAACGTCTCCATCCGAAGGATGGTACTTGTATCACAATATTCCTGCTTTCTGTATTTTAAGATTCTGCATTTTGTTGAATTTTAATTTAATATTACCCCTCGGTAAATGCCAGCAGTGATACACATCCAAGACTTGGGTGGGGGAGGGGGAACACTCTAGGATCTCCCAAGTCTTGGCTCTCGCTAAAACTCTCCAGAATTAGGTAAGAAGGGTGCATCCATCCAGGAGAGAGTGTACATTCCATTCCAGAGACTAGGGACATTTCTACGTGTGGATTGCATGCATTCTCGGAGGGTTTGTGATCTGTGTGTGTGTGCGTGCATGCATGTGTGTTGGGGGTGGGTGGGTGGGAAGGGACGGAGGGAAGGACAAGCAGCGCAGACACAAAGGGCAGAATGACCTTCTATGCTGAAAATTTCAGAGTGTTTTGGGGTTTGGTTAGTGAAGTCTCACTACAGCAGTTAAGCGCTCTGAGGCGCGGACCCACAACAATGACAACAAGGAATTACATCATTTGTATAGCACCACTCACCTTGGGAGGATGTCCCAAGACACTGGACAGTCAGATATTTGGACCCTAGTTGTGGGTTGAGATCAGGAGGGGGGAGGTTAGGGGTAGGAGGGTGACTGACATGGTCCTGTTGTGGATCCTCTTTGTGGCAAGTTTGTGGTAGAAATCTTTGTGGTAGGAATCAGCTGCACAGATAGTGACAAGTTTGGGCAGAGATTGACTACATAATTCAGTTCCTCCCAAATGCAGCCATTTTCCTTTCGAAAATCAGGGAGAGGGGAGGAAACACGTTTTGAAACTGGATTTCCATCCAATCCTATTCATATTCTAATACCCCTTCCATGTCCTGGCTTCTTTACAAAGAGAATTTCAGAGGAATGTGCCCTGGGAACATGAAATGGGTTCTGACAGCGTCCGTACGTACAGCTGATGTGTGGAGCTGCTTTTGTGATGGACCTTTTATGTTTCTGTCACTTTGTGACTGGCAGGTCTGGTTTGTAGCTGAATGAAGCTCATGCATCTGGTCACAGACCAATGCTCAACACCAATCTGGCGCCGGGGATACAGCTGTGCTAAGCTGTCGCCTTCTCCATTGACATCCATCCAGTATTTTTTGTTTTGTCCTTAAGGTATTAACAACAATAGGTTTCAGCCTGCCTCGGTGGCTAGGACTCTCGTCTCTGAGTCAGAAGTTTGTGGGTGCAAGTCCTCACATGGGGATCTTGGAGTAGAGACCGGTAGCTCAGCGATTAGAGCAATCCCTTCGCAAATGAGAGACCTGGGTTTGATTCCCGGCAGGGCAAAACGCCTTGGGCAAGTTTCCTTACTCCAAATGATTGATAATAATCCCTCAAGAAAAAATAAATAAATTGGTCATTTCAATCCACGACTGTTTGTGGGACACGGTTGTGCGCAATTGGTTGCCGTGTTTCGCCCACAAATATTGTCAATTCACTTTACGGTAAATTCTGTGAAGCGCTTTGAGAAGCGCTAGAAGACGTGAAAAGCGCTAAATCACATGCAAGGATATTATTATTATTATTATTATTATTGTTACTGAACTTGCAGTCTGGGCTGCTTTTAGGATCAGTTTATGAAAGTAAAAAAAGTTGTTCAGTAAAATCTTCCTTGGTGATCGATCGTTTGCTGTCAGAGATGTACACGGAGGCGTAGAACACTTTCCCACTGCTTGTCCAGCTATGACCACCTAGAGCTATAGGACTGTGCGAGGGCCTTGCTTTGCAGGGTTAACGTGAGTTGAGTGGGAAGACCCTGCCTTGACTTTCCCTGTATGAATTGCAATATTTCACAATTGCGTGGGATTTGTCAAAGAGAACCTTGACAAGGAAATAATCTACAAAATCGTAGCCAGCTGACTGCACACGGAAAGCCACTCAGCCCATCGTGACTGTGAAATGGTGCAATCAAGAGGCGGGAGGTTTGATTCATGACAGCCACTATTGAGTGCTGCTCTGTGGGCGTGCTGATGGGCACCAATGGGTTAAGTGTCCAGGCTGTAGATGTGCGCGTTGCTGGACCTTTGAGGTGTCTGATGTAATTACCATTAGCCCAGGGCATGCCATGACCTTTGCTGAACACTCAGTAAGATGCTCACATTGAAGGCGCAGTTAAAGCTTTTATAATAATAATAATCCTTGCATTTGATATAGCGCTTTCCACATCTTATCATCGTCCCAAAGCGCTTCACAGAATATACTGTAAAGTGAATTGACTGTATATATTTGTGGGCGAATTGCGGCAGCCAATTGCGCACAGCAGTGTCCCACAAACAGTCGTGGATTGAAGTGACCAATTTTATTATTGTGTTTTTTTTGGGGGGAGGGATTATTATTAGGCGTGTGGAGTAAGGAAACTTGCCCAAGGTTTCGCCCTGACCTGCCTGGATTCGAACACAGGTCTCACCAGCTTGGTCTCCCCAGCTTGCAAGACAAGTGCTCTAACCACTGAGCCACAGGAGCTCCACGTGTCCTTGTGTTTATTAAATGTAAAGTGTTTTTCTGTTGGTTCAGTTAAGTGTTCATATTCTTAGGCCTGCAATCCCCTATGAAGCGCTTCACGGGATTTGCCTGTAAAGTGTAGTGACTGTGCAAACGCGCCGGTTTGTTCACAACAATGCCCCATGAACAGCGATAAAATGAATGACCAATGTTATCTGGGTGATTGTTGGCCAGGACATCAGGAGATGGAAAAACACCCTCCGCTTTTTGAACAGCCCTCACGGGGTCTTTGATGTCCATCTGAAGAGACACAGACACAGACAGGCAACTCGGTTTAAAATCTTATTCAAAGTGCGGCACCTCCGACGATACAGTGCATCCAAAGCATTGCCCTGGAGTGTCAGCCTAGACCAATGTAGGGGGCTCAGAACCCACAACCTTCTGACTCATAAGCGAGGGAGCTATCAACCGAGCTGGTTTGACAGCTAATACATGCTCCCGTTGTCCTGCTTTCAGAAATATGGAGGAAACAGAACAAGAGCATTTACCTCCAAATGCAGGGACAAAAAGGATACAATTTTCACTCCAAAACTCTCATATAGTTCTGTGCCCAAGGCAGTAATCCTTCCTATATTGTGTTTTTCTGTTGAAGGTGTGTTGCTGTAATGAAGCCTGAAATCGATTCTTTTCAGGGCAAAATGGATTGCTGGAAGATTGCTTACTGGAGCAGTTTGTTTCTGTGGAAGCAATTTATTTATTGTTTCTATGCTCCAATATCATTGTGCACATCGGCAGATCTGTGCCATATATTAAAAATCAATTTCAAGTTGTGCTGTTAATAACTTTATTTTGACGCATTTCGGTGGAAGTGGGGAGAGGAGGAATGCATGTTAATACAGGCGAACTTCACATTGTTTTCTGACAAAATATATTCTTTCTTGACAGCCTACAATACAATTTATAATAATAATAATCCTTGCGTTTGATATCACGACTCATCACACCTTTGGTCCGTCTCAAAGCGCCTCACAGAATATATTGTAAAGTGAATTTGTTGTGTATTTTGTGGCCGGCCTGTTGCGCACAGCAATGCCCCACAAACAGTGGCGCAGTGAGTGATCAAACAATTATTATTCTTTGAGGGGATTATTACGCCTGGGAAAGCAATCCGCCAATTAACCAACAGCGCACTTTGCAAGCTAGAGGACCTGAGTTTGATTCATGTTTGCGGGGTTAACAATGTTAACAATATTAACCTCGCCTTGGTCACACGTGTTATTTACGCATGGGTGGTTTGTGATCAGGATAGAAAGAATAATAATAATAATCCTTGCAATTTAGCTCTTGAAGGAGCAGCAAAGACACAATGGGCTGAGTGACCTATTCTCCGCTCTAAATTTCCATGGTTCTAAGGAGTCATCCACTTGACATGACAAGGCGCTGTGTCATATGTAAACCTTATTATCTGCTGCAGTTACTTTCATTGTCAAAGGTTTACTTGCCAGCGCAGGTTGAGTAAATAATAACCGCAACTCATTTTAGGGCAGATGTATATTTCTCTGCAGAGATAATTGCTTGCTGTTGAAGTCACTTACAGACGTCTGTGTCACGTTACCACAATAAAGAAGCAACACACTCACAGCGATCGGCACTCATTAAACTTTAATTTACTGCAAAATGTAGTTTTCAAAGAATACTTAGAGGCTAATTGAAAATGCCTGAATTCTAAATTAACTGCTTGCATGGCTTTGTTCAGAAACAGCGGTTATAGTGAGTAAATCACGGACTGAGGGAGAGAGAGGGTGTAGATTGCACTATGCAAAGGATTAGGATCAGGAGGGTGATTAATATTAGGTTGTTAGGGCTAGATTTGTGCTAGATTAGGGCTAGGATTAGGTTATCTTTAAATCAGGATTATTTCATGCTAGGTTAGTGTTGGGTTACTGCATTTGATATAACATCTTATCACACCGTTGAGATGTCTTAAAGCACCACATAGGATACACTGTACAGTGGATTTACTGTGTATTTTGTGGGTAAAACATGGCAGCCAGTTGCACATTGCAGTATCCCACAAACAATTGTGGAATGACTGAGCAATTTTATTCAGGGGATTCTTGACCAGAATAGCAGGAGATAGAAACTCACTTCACTTATCGAATAGTGCCATTGGGATCGTTAATGGCCTATCTATTGTTAGTTCAGTGTTGGATTGGAATTATCTTTTCGAGAGAACAAAATACTCAAAATGCTAATGTTACTTTGTGATTTTATTTCTGTTTCCACACCAAGATTTTATCGCTATATTTCCCTCCCCAGTGGCAGACTGGCTCCCTGAAAGGGGGGAGGAGGGTGGGGAGCGCTGAGTAAAATAGGGGGTGGGGGCATCAAGAGATTGTTTGGGGAGGTAAGAATTGGGAGCCAGTAATGTGGGTTACTCTGGAAATTCCTTGATTCCTGTGTAGGCACGCACATTCCTGTCCCTCACCATCAATCAGTCCCTGTCATCCCTCCTCTCCCCAGAGATCGTTTTAGGAAACTTGGCTGGAAAGACTTTGATCTCCCAATCGCCTCAGGGTCTCTGATGAATGATGACATTGTGAGTGCCTGCTCTTAATCTTGGTCCCCAGGAGATTCACACTGACATGTCTCCGTTTATATTAACAATAATACTAACAATACTATTACTATTACTGATGATAATAATGATAATAGTAATAATCCTTGAATTTGATATAGTCTTTCACATCTTCTGGACGTCTCAAAGCGCTTCACAGAATATGCTGTAAAGTGAATTGACTGTATATTTGTGGGTGGAGCATGGCAGCCAATTACGCACTGCAGTGTCTCACAAACAGTCATGATTGAGTGACCAAATTATTTTCTTCTTGAAAGATTATTCTGATCAGAAAGTGATCTGCCAATCAGCTACTAACCGGGTTCCTACCTACTACTAGATAAACAGGTGTATGGAGTAAGGAAACTTGGTCAACATTTTACCCTGCTGGGAATAGAACCTAGGTCGCTCGTTTGCGAGTGCTCTAACCACCCAGCTACAGGACTCTAAGATAAACCACAGATAAATGCTTTCTCTCAGCTTCACGTTGAGCTAACAGGTGTGGAATTCACAGTAACGTATCCCATCAACTCCGTAAAATACCTAACACAAGTCTTCCGATTGTACTTTCATTCCCTGGAGTTGCTTATTTCAGGCTGGGCTCACCTCAACCACCTTCCCACTTCTCTCAGGCCATTTAATTTCTAACCATTGGAGTGGTGGTTGGCATTAGTGCGCTCGCCTCACTAGCGAGAGAACCCGGGTTTGATTCCCAGACAGTGTGAAACCTTAGGCAACTCTCCTTACCTATTAGGAGTCTGTTTATGCAGCAGTTAAGTAGCTGTTAGTCGATTGGCAGATTGCTAGATCACTTGCTGGGGGAAATAATCCAGCCTGGTCACTCAATATACCACTGTTTGTGGGACACTGCTGTGTGCAATTGGCTGCCACATTTCACACGCAGTCAATCCGCTGCCAGCATCAGCAATCAAGGCTGCGCTCTCCATCTCTCAAAGCCAGTCAGGAACCTGAGTGTCTTGTTTGACCAGGAACTGTCCTTCCTCCCCACATCCGCTCTATGACCAGCACTCTGCAGCTCATGTCCTCTCTCACACTAAGCTCCGCGACCACATCACTCCCACCTTTTGTCCGGCTCCATTGATGCCCCATCCCCCAGAGGATCGAATTCAAGATCATCGTCCTCACTTTCAAGGCCACTCACGGCCTTGCCCCCTCCTATCCCGCTGACCTGCTGACTCCCTATCAATCTTCACCCGTTCTGTTCAGCGAGCTCTGGTCTGCTCCATGTCCCCCGCCCAACCCACCCTGCCATTGGTGGACAGGCTTTCAGCCTCTCTGCCCCCACACTCTGGAACTTCATCCCACAGTCCCCATCGCCTCGCTCCCTCCCTCGGATCCTTCAAGGCCGGTCTCAAGACCCTCCTCTTCGACCGTGCCTTCTGCTGTCCTCCCAACTCTCTCCCTCCCCTCCTAACTCTCTCCCGCCCCTCCCCTCTACCCTGTCCCTCTCCCTTGCTCAAGCCCCGACCTGACAGTTCAGTGCATTGGGATGCCCTCCTGCTGTGAAAGGCGCTCTATAAATGGAATTTTGTTGTTGTTGATTGTTGATAAAGGGGTATTTTCTATGCCAGCATATGATTGTCTGTGTTGGTCCATACATTCCAGATATTGGCCAGGCTTTCAATCTCTCTGCCCCCACACTGGAACTCCATCCCACAGCTTTGCCTCACTTCTTCTCTTGCCTCCTTCGAGGCCAGTCTCAAGACCCTCCTCTTCCATCCTGCCTTCTGCCACCCTCCCAACTCTCTCCCCCCACTCTCCCCACCCTGCCCCTTCCCCTTGCTCGGGTCCCGACCCATGACTGTTCAGTACCTTGGGACATTCTCCCGATGTGAAAGGCGCTCTACAAACGTAATTTTGACGTTGTTTGCAATATCTTCTGTGAAGCACTTTGAGACGTCTGAATGACGCGATAAGGTGTTATATGAAATGCGAGGATTATTGCTATTACTATTAACTTGGGGGCCGCTGGAGCTGGAGGAACAGCTCAGGTTAATTCCTGAAGCCGTGTCCCTCTGTGATGCAACTCCATCAACTCCTAATCCCCCAAACACTTGTAGAACATCTCTCGATTACATTAGACTCGGTTTCCATTTAATTTTCATAAACTTCAGTGAAAAATAATGATTTCTGTCGTGCCAGCCATTGATCTGAGTCACCGCTCTTCACAGGTCACTGGATGGCAGCTGTGTTTTACAATTTTAATATAGAAATTCAACGTTCAACATCCAGGGCCCCGAGTCACAACTCCATCTCCGCAACACCCACAGCCTCTTACATTACTGATCTAATGGGAATCAACCATTCGTTTTAGCAACTGATTTGAATAACTTCTCCCCAAACCCTCGTAAGTCTCAGTGAAATGAAATGCTCGTTTCTGCCGAGTGGAACCTCATAGAGATGGAAAACATTCTCAATACAGCTGCTAACGTAAACACACAACAATACTTTAGGGTGACAGGAGAACAAGGAGACAACAAGTAGCTTTTGAGTTGGAAATAGGCAATTACAGGACAAACACCAGGATATGTTTCTTTACCTAGAGGATACTTACACTGTTACCAAGAAGGTTGGGGGGAGGGGTGGAAATGGGGGCGTGATGCTGGGACACTGGGACTCATTTTAAAGAAATAGTTTGATGCTGTGACGGGCCATTGGGAGGTGGGGTGCCCTGAAAGGATGAGATCAGATGGGTTGAAGGGTTTTCTTATTCAAACTGAATTCTCATCCAAATTCTTATCCTCGTCCTCACTTTCAACAACAACAACTTCGATTTACATAGCGCCCTCCACGCCGGACGGCGTCTCAGAGCGCTTCAAAGGCCATTCACGGCCTTACCCCCTCTGACCTGCTATCTCACTGTGAACCTGCCCACCCCCTCCATTCAGTCGGCTACGGTCTGCTCCATGTCCCTCGCCCGACCTGCCCTACCATCGGTGGCTGGGCTTTCAGCCTCTCTGCCCCCAGACTCTGGAGCTTCATTCCACAGTCCCTTTGCCTCGCTTCCTCCTTGCCTCCTTCAAGGTCAGTCTCAAGACCCTCCTCTTCGATCATGCCTTCTGCTGCCCTCCTAACTCTCTCCCTCCCATCCTAACTCGCTCCCGCCCCTCCCTGTATCCTGCCTCTCTCCCTTGCTCGGGTCCCGACCTGACAGTTGAGCGCCTTGGGATGTCCTCCCAACGCGAAAGGTGCTCTATAAATGTAATTGTGTTGTTGTTGTTGTTGTTGTTGTTTGTTGTTGTTGATACAGGGATATTTTCTGTGCCAGCATATGATTGTCTGTGTTGGTCCATACATTCCTGACATTGCTTGAGGCATTTGGGGAATTGGAGAAAAACCAAAATTGATTAAAAACAGTTTATGAGACCATTTAATTGCAAAGGAAATTGAAGTTCTGCTGGGTACTTAAGACGTCATAAGTCATTAAGACATAGCATTAGTACAGCCTTAGGCTCGCGGCTACAGAATATGTCTGCAAGAATGTGTGGACGTGTGGAGCTGTGTGAGTGAGTGTACAGACAGTGGAAGAAACTTACATGTTCAACCCATCAACTTGTTCAGGTGGATGTTAAAGATCCCGGGAAAGAGAAGGAAGTTTCTCTCATTCCTGGCCAACAATCCCCCAGATAAGATGGATCATTCACCTTACCACTGTGCTATGCTTTGCAGTAAATCCCGTGAGATGCTCCGAGACGTCTTGATAGAGTGATAAAGGCGCCATGTCAAATGCAAGGATTATTATTGTTATTATCTTTCAGAGTTAGTGTGAGCAGGTTGCTCTTTATAATGTCACTGGGTGGCAATGAACAGACAGCAGATGCTCTCAAAGCTTCCTGGCTCCCTATAATTTGGCGTTTTTGCTTTAATGGAAACGCTTACTCTTTGTAATATAATTTTAATGTTGCAGGCCACTTGTCTGTCACCATAAAACAGACTAATAAAATCATTTGCTTGGCAATGGCATCAGCCAGTTGTTCTAATTAAAGTGTTCATGATGTTATTCTTATCTTATCTCAGGACATTGATGCTGCCTTATGATGGCTGGGAAAAAAAGTTATATAATTACGTTTGCAGAAGAATCTTAAAGCTGTTATTACAAAGGACTTGAGCGTTAGCCTGGCTTGGCCAATAGTGTGTCCACCTATGAGTCAATAAAATGGTGATGTCTTGGAATATTGTAATTAGCGCAATCACTTTACAAACCGGATTAGATTCTCCAGTGAGGTGAAACCTTAAGCAATTTACCTTAAGTAAGTTTCCTTACTCCTTATGCCTGTCTTATTGTTGGGATGTCCTCCTGACGTGGAAAGGCATTCTATAAATGTAATTTTGTTGTTGTTGCTGTTGTGGTTTACTTAACAGCAAGTAAGAACCTAGTTATTAGTCGATCGTTGGGTCGGTTCCTGGGTTAATAATCCCTAAAAAAAAAAATTGCTCACTCAATCTATGAGGCTCCAAACTGCATGTTTCCTGTAGCAACACATTTCGCTCACAAAATATACAGTCAATCCCCTTTCATATATCCCGTGAAGCGTTTTGAGATAACTCAATAATGTGATAACAACAACAATTTGCATTTGTATAGAGCTGTACACACAGGGAACCATTCCAGAGCGCTTTAGCAATTGCAAGGATTCCTATTGTAGAAGGTTGTGGGTTTAAGGCCCACATCGGGGCTTTGAGCTCAGAGTCCAGCCTGAAACACCAGAGCAGTACTGGGGGGAGCCCTGCATTGTTGGAGTTGCTATTCTGAGATATTAAACTGAGGTCCCATCTGCCTGTTCAGGTGGACATTAAAGATCCTATGTGACTATTGCAAACCAGAAGCAAGTTTCTCCTATAAACACAGAGGTCGCTGGGAACACGCAGCAGATCAGGCAGCATCAACAGAGAGAGGAAAATGAGTTAACATTTCTGGTCGAAAACTTTTTGTCAGAACTGGGGGATGTTGGAAGGAGTAGGTTATAAGGTCAAATAGAGAACAACAACTTGGATTTATATAGCACCCTCTACGCTGAATGGTAGCATCACAGAGCGTTTCAAAGAGAAGGGTGTGGGAAAAGAAAGACAGTACAGAAGATGATGAGAGGATGTGTTAATGGTTATATAAGAGTGGGAGATGGGGTGAGGGGAGGTGAGGCTGAGAGAAGATGGGAGCTGTGGTTAGGGTCTGAAGTGGTTGAAATCCATTTTGAGGCCAGAGGACTGTTGGGTGCCTAGAAGATGATGAAGTGCTGTTCCTCGAGCTTTGTGTGAACAGCAGAAGAGGCCATAGACATGGAGGTCACAGTGGGAATAGGAAGGAGAATTAAAATGGCAAGCAACTGGAAGCTCAGGGTTGCCCTTTTCAGGTGAACTGCAGGTGTTCACAGAGTGAATCACCCAGTCTGCGTTTGGTCTCCCTGATGTAGAGGAGTTTGCTTCTCCTGATGTCCCAGCCAACAATCCCCCAGATAAAATTATCAGGCACAGTGGTACAACGTTTGTCTCTGAGAATCACATTGTCGAATATCACACTCCTTGCTTTTTTGATATATTCAAATGGATAATAATAATCCTTGCATTTGGTGTAGCTCTTTCCATGTCTTCTAGACGTCTCGAAGCCCTTCACAGGATGAACTGTAAAGTGAATTGACTGTATATCTGTGGGGCAAAACAAAATAGGTCCCATGGCACCTTACGAAAAGAAGGAAAATTTCTCTTTCCCGCTGTCGTGGCCCACAATAACATTGATCACTCGCTGCCTGCCTGCCTGCCGGACATTGCTGTGTGCAGCTGGCTGCCGTGTTTCACTCACAAAATACATTTTATAGTAAATCCTGTGAACTGCTTTGAGGCAACTCAACAACAATTATTGTTATAATTATTACGTAACTGCTTTATTCTCAACTCAGAAACGCTCTATCCGTAAACCCACAATCCCTTGTTGTACTTCCTGGCCTTCTTTCATTGGCTCCCAGTCATCGAACGCAATCATCGAAAAATACAGCACAGAAGGAGGCCGTCCAGCCCATCAACAACAACAACAACAAAATTGGACTTGTGTAGTGCCTTTCACATCAGGCTGACGTCACAATCACACCAGCGTCGGCTCTTTGAAAAAGCCACCAACCCAATCCCACTCTCCTGCTGTTTCCTCATATCCTTGCAAATTTTTCCTTTTCAAGTACCTATCTGATTCCTTTTTGAAAGCTGTACTTAATCCGTTCCCACCACCCTTTCAGGCAGTGCGTTCCAGATATTAGTCAATTATCTGTTTCGACTTAACGGGGTGGGGGCTTGTGCGGGGTATAAAAGACGAGTTGGTTATTCTTATTATTAATTGGTCACTCACTTGATGACTGCGCAAATTGGCTGCTGTTTTCGCTTACAAACACAAGATCACTCTGCTCCACAATAAATCCTGTGAAATGCTTTCACATTCTCAAAGGAGGGTGCTTAACCCAGCGTGGAATTCCTACCCCTGCATTCATTAGCCTCTGGATGTGGTATCGCTTTACTCTTTGCGTTATGTAATGTGTGATAGGCGTCAATATATCTCATTCTCAAGCTTGTTAAGAGCACCACTAATGTTGCTATGTATAATTGCCAAACATTGAACAAAAAGAGGAGTATTAGCGCACAATGGTCCCACTTTGTAAATGTTTGATTACTTTGTGTAATAAGATCACTTAATCTGTCTAATTTTGTAGATTTAGAGAATCAAATGGTTTGATTGGGCCGCAGAGCCAATGTACAGTAATTGTCCATTAATTTGTGCTAAAGGCCAAATGCTCTGAGTGGGTTTAGCAGCCAGAGTGCGACTGCCTGAGTTTTAAAGCTGTCAATATCAGCTACTGTTTACTTTTGGCTTCTCCACTAATGGCTATAATAAATGTTCTTGGGAGTTGTGTTGCGTATGGGAATCTGGACATTAAGCTGATTAATGTGTGAGTAAAACTCTGTGTTTTGCTGTTCCGTTAATGTACACAGCATTGGGCTTTTTGTTTCCTACTGATTCTACTTAGCAATGGAACCTCACTGTTAATCAACTCCCAGCAAACACTGACTCTCTCTTTCAGTGACTGTTTCTGTCTGCCTCTCAACAACAACAACTTTGATTTATATAGCGCCCTCCACGCCGAACGGTGTCTCAGAGCGCTTCACAATAGCAGATCCCAGGACCGAGCCAAGGGCAGAAAGGTGACCAAAGACGCGGTCGAAGAGAAAGGTCTTCAGCTGGGACCTGAAACTGAGAACGGAAGGGGCAGGATGAAGGTAGTGAGGAAGGGAATTCCAGAGCCTTGGGGCGTAGTGACTGAAGGCACAGCCGCCGAGGGTGGAGCGGAGGATTCGGGGGACATGGAGGAGGCTAGACCCGGTGGAGCGAAGGCAGTGGGAGCTGGTTTGAGGAGAGAGGAGATCAGAGAGGTGGGGGTGCAGAGGAGTGGAGGGATTTGAAAACAAGGGTGAGGATCTTGAAGTCGATCCTCTCGGGGATAGGGAGCCAGTGAAGTGTGGCAATGACTGGGGTAATGGGGGAGCGAAGTCAGTTACTGACTCTCTCAGTAACTGTGTCTCTCTGTGACTGTGTCTCTGTTTATATCTCTCAGTGATTGTCTCTTCGTGACTGTCTTTTTGTGACTGCATCTCTCCACTTCTTTGCCTTCATCCAAACCTTATACCGACTACATCCTTGGCATTGAAAACATTTGTTAAATTTCGAAAACCTAATGTTCACAGCTGAGTTCCCTTCTCTGTTTGAACAGTGTCACTGTGTCTCTCTGTAAACTGTGTCTCTGCCTGGTCAAACACCTAAGCCCTTTTCCAGCACACTTTTCACAAACCCCGTTCCATTCTTCCATTTCAGATAGATCCAATTAAAAAGCTGTTAGAATTCTGCTACAGCCAACAATTAAGGTGCAACATTCTATGTCCTAATCACCCTGAAACATTCTCCTCACCTCTTCCTGAAGAAACTAGCGCACATTTTCACATTTTGGTTCAAAATACACAACAACAGATTGCATTTCTGAAGTGCCTTTCACATTAGCAGGGCATCCCAAAGTGGGCAGGCCAGTAAATAATAATAATATTAAGAATCCTTGCATTTGATATAGCGCTTTTCACGTTTTCTAGACGTCACAAATTGCTTCAGAGAATATACTGTAAAATGAATTGACTGTATATATGTGGGCGAAACCCAGCAGACAAGTGTTGTGGATTACAATCATCAATTATTTTTGAGGGATTATTATAAGGCATGTGGAGTAAGGAAATTTGCCCAAGGTTTTACCCTACCTGGAATTGAACCCAGGTATCTCGTATGTAAGGCGAGTGCTCTAACAACTGAGCTACAGGACACCACTAGAGTTTGCATCCGAGCTGTGGGCTGGAGTCAAACGAGTTGGTGGGTAGGAAGATAACCAACAAAATACACAGTGAATCCACCTTATATTTTATTCAGTG
Organism: Hydrolagus colliei; assembly: GCA_035084275.1. Classification (NCBI taxonomy): domain Eukaryota; kingdom Metazoa; phylum Chordata; class Chondrichthyes; order Chimaeriformes; family Chimaeridae; genus Hydrolagus; species Hydrolagus colliei. The sequence goes on along the minus strand of CM068758.1, from coordinate 12,678,345 downwards.
AAGTGCTTTCAGATTTTTCGACAATGTGATTAGGCACCATATCAAATGCAAGGACTATTATAATAATAATAATAATCCTTGCATTTGAAATAGCTTTTTTCACATCTTATCGACATCTCAAAGCGCTTCACAGAATGTACTGTAAAGTGAATTGACTGTATATGTGTGGGCGAAATGCGGCAGCCAATTGCGCACAGCATTGTCCCCACAAACAGTCATGGATTGAAAATGACCAATTTTTATTATTGTGTTTTTTGGGGGTCGAATTATTATTAGGCGTGTGGAAACTTGCCCAAGGTTTCGCCCTGATCCACCTGGATACGAACACAGGTCTCACGCTTGTAAGGTAAGGACTCTAACCACTGAGCTACAGGGGTTCAAGTAATGGCAGGATGGTTGGGCAAGTGTTCTGGAGGGATAAGGTGAAAGTGAGTGAAGGGTCTTGCAATCTTGTGATTTCAAATTGTTTGCTTGGAAGTCTGATTAAGAGGCGAGTAGAGGAGGAGAATGGGTGGTTTTTAACTTAACCTCAAAGAGCTTGGATTATACTGTACAGCAAGCAGAGGGGAGAAAATAAGAGAAATTCAACTCTTGCTGACACAGCAGAGAGCTCATCACCCACACACAGGGATAGAGATTTGCAACCTAATAGAATCAATAGCAGAATATTTTATCGAGTGGATGTTGCTGAAAGCTGCCAAGTGCTTATCCATGCAGATAACCTGACTAATAACAGCGATGTGTCGGGATGAAGGGCACTGTTGTGGCTAAAAGTGTTTCAGATCAATTTTATTTCCTTTTGAAGAAAAACTGGAAAATGGTTTATTTAATGAATTACTACAGTTAAATATCGACAGGTGAATAGCCAGAGCCGTGCCAGCTAACAAAGGCGTGTGATCGAGACTTCCTGTGCACATTTGGGCGTCCTCCTGATGTGAAAGGCGCTCTATAAATGTAATGTTGATAATTGTTTCTGTTGTTAGTCTAGGGCTCAGATGCTTCGCTGACAAATAATCCTTGCGTTTGATATCAGATTGTTGAAATGCCTCAAAGCGCTTCACAGTACAGTATCTATTGTAAAGTGAATTGATTGTATATTCTGTGGATGAACAGCTGCAGCCAATTGCATGCAGCAGTGTCCCACAAACAGTTGTGGATTGAGTGACTACATTTTGCTTTTTGGAACGATTATAACCCCTGGAAAGTGATCTGCCAATCGACTGACAACTGGGTTCCTACTGCTAGGTAAACAGAGGCGTGTGGAGCCTCTCGCTAACCACTAGGTTACAGGACTTCACAATTCACCTCCTTATGACTAATATTCTCCCCTTTAGTTAAATCTCTTCTTTGCTGATGAAAGTTCTGTGGGTGGAACATAAGAGTCGCGCAGTGACAGGAGAGGCCACCAGCTCTCCGCTCACGGACTGTGCAGAAGAAAGCCAGGGTGAGAGGCTTGCAAGCCATGCCTTTCACAGATTTGTTTTTAAGCCAAGATGAGAGGATTGCAGCTCGCTCAGTATTCCTCTAAGGTGCCGTTGTTGTGAACAATAAAGAGACAGCTACTTAGTCAAAGAGGCTGGGCTGTGCTGCTGATATTAGCAATCCTCGTATTTGATTTTCACATCAGAAGGATGTCTCAAAGAACATAAGATTTTCCTGTGAAGTGTAGTGACTGTGTATGAATGCAGCACCCAATTTATACACAGCCATTGTGTGCCACAAACAGCCAAGAAGTGAATGACCTATTTGATTGTTGGCTAGGAGTTAATGAGAAACTCCCTTCTCATTTTGTAGAGAGCAATTAACTTCTATTTGAACATGCAGACAAGACCTCAGTTTAATAATAGTCCTTGCATTTGATGATAATAATATAATCCTTGCATTTGATATAGCGCTTTTCACATCTTCTAGTAGAGCGTTTCACAGAATATACTGTAAAGTGAATTGACTGTATATTTGTGGGCGAAATGCGGCAGCCAATTGCGCACAGACTGACCCACTTTTGACCTACTTTTCTCATATGTCTCCTTCTGAAGGATTTATCTGATAGAATGTGTTCAGGGGCAGGCCCTATCCCCCCCTCTCTCCCTACGTGAAAGGCGCTCTATAAACGTAATTCTGTTGTTGTTGGAGAGCTACAATACAATATAAATACAATACAAAATGATATTTGCATAGTTTCACGTTGGGTATTTTCATGTTGGGTGGACATCACAAGGCTCATCACAAGTGGACATCGCAAGACAGTAAGGGATTTGGAAAGCTCAGCTCAAGAGGAGGGTTTTGTGACACACCTTTAAAGAGGTAAGAGAGAAAGCACGGTGAAGGTTAATGTGGCATGGAGTTCCATAGGGTGGTGGCAGAAATGCCTTATTCTCTTCTCCACCACACTTCCGAGGTACTGGGCCAGCTTTAGTTCTGAAAAGAGTGGGCAGGGAACAGAGGGAATGACTTCCTGCCATTGATCGCTTTGTCCTAAATAAATCTTTCCTGGAGTTCTGTTAAAGCTCTCACAAGATAGCACTGTGGATTACATTTCATTGATCCTGGAGGTCGTTACTGCCCAAGCCGTCTCTACATTCAGAAACGCTCCCCACGCTCTCTCTCTCTCACATTATATAACTTTCCATAGAAAGATAAGCAGAGGAACAGCCCACCTACTCCATACCAGTGTTTATACTCCACACCAGCCTCGGACCTTCTCCTAAACCCCTCCGTCACTTTCTTTCTCAGGTGCTGGATTAGTTGTCTCAATACAAAAATATAATACAAAATGACATTTGTATAGCACCTTTTGCATCTAGGGGATATCTCAAGACGCTGAAAAGTCAGGAAGTTGGACCCGAGCAGTCTCAATGTGCTTCACTGAATATAGTGGAGTCCTGTAATGTATTGGTATCTTGCCTCACATATGAGGGGACCCAGGTTTGATTGTATATTTGTGGGAGAAGCGCGCACAGCAGTGCCCCACACACAGTCGTGGATTGAAATGACCAATTTGTTGTTGTTTTTTGAGCGACTATTATCAAGCGTATGGAGTGAGGAAACTTGCCCTGCCTGGAATTGAACCCAGCTTGAATCTCGCTTGTAAAGCGATTGCTCTAACCACTGAGCTACAGGACTCCGCAAATAGTGATATTGTGCCTTGTCACATTGTTGGGACGTCTCAAAGCATTTCACAGGATATATTGTAAAGTGGAGTCATGTATATTCTGTGGGTGAAACATGGCAGCCAGTTGGCCACAGCAATGTCACAGAAACAGTGATCGGGTGAGGGATCAATTTTCTTTGGGGGATTGTTGGCCAGGACACCCAGAGAAAATCCTTGCACTTTTCAAATAGACCCATGGGATCTATAATGTCCATCTGAACAGGCAGATGATACCTTCGTTTAATGTCTTATCCGAAGGAATGGCACCTCCATCAGTGCAGCACATGTCCAGCCACCACTGAGCCCAGCTGAACATTGTTGATGTCCGATTGTGTGCAGTGCTCTCTGAGGTGCTAACCTTCGCCGAAGGATGTATCAAAATAAGTTGTTGTTGTTGTTGTTGTTAAGCCCGGACAGAAATGCCAGCAGTGATTTCACATGGGAACCGATGGAGCACTTTCCCCACACTTGATTTGCTCTGCTATAAATTGAAGGGTTTAATGGAGATGACATTTTATTGCTCCATTTCTGTAGCCTGTGTTAATCCAGCCCTGGTTATAGAAGAACTCACTAAATGTGATAGGCTTATTGATCATAACATTTCATTTGTGTATATACAACAACAACAACAAAATTACATTTATATAACGCCTTTCATGTCAGGAGGATGTCCCGAGGTGCTGGACAGTCGTGGTTTCGGAAACCGAGCTGGGGACGAGGATGGGGAGGGTGGGGGGAGAGGGGTGTGGATTTGTATCTCATGGCCTCAGCCTCGTTTCAGATTCAGGATTGCTTGTTTGCGAGATGGACTTCAGTTTCTGTTTTCCTTTTCTTCGGCTCTGATGTTGCTGTGATTTTTCTTAACGCGGATAAATGACACCAAGGGGGAAGTGAAGGATTGAGAAGCTTAGCTTGACCGAAGGACAATGTTGAACCATCTCAATCTTTTAAAAAAAAATCAATCTTAACCTTGAGTGAACCTTGTCGAGGCATCTCAAAGTGCTTCACAAGATATACTGTAGTGCCTGTGCATTCCTTGGTTCGTACTTTTACTCACAAACTCCCTCCTTTCTGTTTAAGTCAATAGGATGGTTGAAGAAGAGATTAAAACAATGATTTGATCCATAAATAGCAAAGCTCTAAATGGTGACAGGAATGAGTTGCCATGTATAATTATCAAGGCGGAGTGACTGGGTGTGGTGACTGGTGGTATTTAGAGGTGATAGCTGTAATGCTTACGTTGGCATTGACTTCACTTTCTCGATGTAATTGCCACAACCTTGATTTCCAAGTAGTTGATGGATCGCAGACACCATACATTTAGCTCAAGGGTTTAAAGCACCAATTTAAGTGATCGTTAACGCTGCAGATTGGATTAAAATAAACCAGTGTGCTCGTCAACCATCTCTGTGAAGCACACCTGTGCTGTAAATCACGGTGGAGTAAGGTAGATGAGCTCTTACAAACAATAATTTTTTTTCACCATTTGTTTGAAAAAACCCTTTTTTTAACGGTGTCAAATTATTTTCTGATTTTCTCCCCACTGATGTACGCATGTCTCTCCGCCCCCGCTTTCCCCTCTCTGCCCCCGCTTTCCCCTCTCTGCCCCCGCTTTCCCCTCTCCGCCCCCGCTTTCCCCTCTCTGCCCCCGCTTTCCCCTCTCTGCCCCCGCTTTCCCCTCTCTGCCCCCGCTTTCCCCTCTCCGCCCCCGCTTTCCCCTCTCTGCCCCCGCTTTCCCCTCTCTGCCCCCGCTTTCCCCTCTCTGCCCCTGCTCTTGTCTCTCTACCACTATCCTTTCTTCCCCCAGAGTAAGCTCCTCTCACCGGGGTGTGGTTCCACAGATCTGTTTGTCCCCCTTTCCTCCCCCACCCCACCTCCCAGGGGTCATTGCCTATGTGTTCGCCTTGACAGCGAGAGTCAGTCCAATTGTAATTACAATCAATCATGCCTTTAATCTGCCTTTGGGAGTTATGAGATATGGAAGTTCATTTAGTGTAGGTTTCACCATGGATTGCTTTCTGTCCATCGCCCATTTAGAGTTAGCAGTCACAGCCAATGTCCTGTGGCCTTCCTTGACGCTGGGCCAATGGGATCTCATATCTAAGTGTAGCACATTTACGGCTTGCGTCCCGGCCTCTCTGTTCAGTTCATTAGGGCCAGCAAATGGATCGCTGTTCGCTCATAAATAACCACTATGAAATTTTGAATTATGCATCAAATTATGTGATGAATGTAAGATTACATGAAAGTCAGTTAGGAGCACTTAGCAAATTCCCAGCGCGCACACGCGGGCAAATCGGGGAACGTAGTGCAAACCGAGCAGAAGAGGCGAGAAATCAAAGGGTGTTCACTTCACTGCTCAGCAACTTCTCGTGCGATTGCAAAAGCAAAGGAATGAACAGCATCATCTTGTCTCTTCACCGCTGTATTAGCAACAACAACAACTTGCATTTATATCGCACCCACCACACTGGTATCCCAGCGCGCTTAACAATGGTTGATGCCAAGCCTAGGCACGGGCGAAGAGGGAGGGGCGACCTGAAAATCGGGAAGGATTGGGGGGGGCCAAGGTGAAGGGATCGAGAGAGGGATTTCCATAGCCTTGACTGTTCAGATGGACGTTAAAGTTCCCATGACTGGCATTGGAAAAGAGAAGGGAGTATTTCACAGTGTTATGGCCAGCAATCCCCCAATTAAAACTATACATTCACTTCATTGCTGTTTGTGGAACATCGCTAGATGCAACTGGCTACCGTGTTTACCTAGAAATACATAATCTCAGTAAATCCTGTGAAGTACTTTGAGTCCTTCTGAAGTGATAAGACTCTGTGCCAAACCGAAGGATTATTATTATTATTATTATTTATTATTGTTAATATATCTCTTCCTGGATGAAGATCCCCGGCTAATCTAAATGCTGCGCTGACCTCCAGTGTATTAAAGGCCGGATGCACAGAACCTCTAATCTGTCTCTCAGTGGGGGTGATGAGATTTGGAGGTTACCTTGATGGTTTCTGGGTTTCAACAGCAAACTCTCAGCTGTTTATACATCAGATTCAAATGTGGAGAACAAGCGCGAGGAACAGATTGCGAGTATTTTTCAATACTAAAGTGGATCAGTAGTTTGCTCACGTCAGGTATCTTTGTCTGGCAATAACAGCTACAACAACAAGTATACTTTACATAGAGCCTTCATGCAGGACAGTGTCCCAGAGCGCTTAATGACAAAACACCTTTAAATGTTACCTCTAATACTTTGCCCAGTTACTCAGAGAATTCCAGCCAATATTTACTGAGACGAATCCTTCGCCAGATATCACACTTGGATTAAAATGGATTAAATGGTTCAAAATAAACAAGGTTTATGTATGCTGAGCACCCCCCAATGGCTTATTTTTCATCTGGAATTCCCGTTAATGAAACAGAATGGGGTTGAAGTCAGCCTGGCATTCTCGTCTCTGAGACGGAAGGTCGTGGGTTCAAGCCTCATATCAGGATGCTTTGAACCCATGTTTTGAAACATCTCAAGGACATGCTAAGGCACTATATCAAATGCAAGGATTATTATTACTTTATATTATTTAACAACAACAACAAAATTTCATTGGTATAGTGCCTTTCACATCAGGAAGACTTCCCAAGGCGCTGGACAATCAAGGTTTTGGACCCGAGCTGGGGGTCGGGTTTGGGGAGGGTGGAGGGCAGAGGGGAAAAGGAGGGTGTTCAAAGGCACGGTTGAAGAGGTGGGTCTTGAGATGGGGCTTGAAGGAAGCAAGGGAAGGGGCGAGGCAGAGGGACTGTGGGATGGAGTACCGAAGGGTGGGGGAAGATTGGCTGAAGTCAAGCCCGCCAGTAGTGGCCATTTAAGAGGCAAAAGAGAAAAAGAAAAAAAAATCATCATCCTTACATTTGATGCTGTGCCTTTTTCTTCAGGAGAACATCCCAAAGTGCTTCACAGGATATACAGTAAAGTGTAGTGACTATATTTTTTTGTGAGCTGACATTGGTATCCCGTAGCAAATTATCCTAGCTGTCACCACAGATAAAGCTCAAGCACCGTTCATTGTTCATAAGGATGAAAAGAAGGAAGTGTAAGATCATGTTTTGAAAGTACATCTGAGAACAGTATGTGTCAGGATCTCACGGTTTAGCACATTGTTTGACAAGTTTTTAATGAATCCCCATGTCGTAATGAAATCTTTCTGTTGGGAGTTGGAATCTCAACAGGCATATTCATCACTTGTCAACATCGCATTCCATTTTAAAGATCATTTAAGTGAAATACAATAGAGTCCATACACCAGAGGAAAGATGCCACAAATCCTGAAAACCACAACAACCTCTAAAGTCTTCTTGTGGATATGTTTGATGAAAGAGATGCTTAAACTGCAAATTGTTGGCCAATGACTATTGTGGCCATTGACTTGCTGGTCAGATCGTATCTCATCTCATCATGTAACATAGTGGTTAGTGCGCTCGCCTCGCAAGCGAGAGGATCTGGGTTCGATTCCCAGGCTTAGCGAAACTTTAGGCAAGTTTCCATCTTCTGCATGCGGTTCTTAGAGAGTGGTAAGTAGGAACCCTGTTGCTAGTCAATTGGTTAGTGACTTAATGTAATTGATGTCCTTATAGTACGATCATAATCCTCAACTCAGTTGCCCAAGAGGGGACGAGCACACTTTCCAATCCTTTGTTTGCATATTAAGTTCCTCTGCCAAACTGTTGCAATCAACGCATTTGGAAACTTAATGTCACCCTTTGGGTCACAATCCACTTAAATATTATTAATAATAATAATAATCCTTGCATTTGATATAGCGCTTTCACATCTTCTAGACATCTCAAAGCGCTTCACAGAATATACTGTAAAGTGAATTGGATGAATATTTGTGGCCAAAATATGATTTGAATATTACACTGAAAACTGGCATGTTCTTTTCTGTATTTTGGGCATTTGTACGGGTTTAGCCGAGTGCATTCAGGTCAGATAATAACCACATTTAAACAATCAATGCCTTAAGACTAGATAATAGAAATATTAAACACTTTCAACAAGTTAATGTTTCCAGTGCATTCATTAAAGAACAGAAAATATAACTATTAAACACAGGCAGGTTACGTAAAAGAGGGGTGACCTGTGTGAGGCAAATGGGACCTTAGTTTAACGTCTTATCTGAGGATGGCACCTCTGACAATAGCTCTCCCAGCACTGCATTAGACAGTCAGCTTAGACTGTATAGGTTCCAAATCCTGCTGTGGGAATTGAACGCATGACAATAATAATATAATATTCTACCTCAGAGGTGAGAGTGCTGACACCATAAATGGTGAGAAGTTTGCAGGGTTCCTTTGGAATAACACAATGATGGAGTAGAAATGGGAGGAGTAAGATCCTTCACTCTGACGTCAACATTTACATAGAACTGCATAGAGCAATTCAGCGCAGAAACCGGCCATTCTGCCCAACTAGTCCATGTCGATGTTTATGCTTCACATAATGCTCTCCTAAACCCCTCTACTCTCTTGCATCAAGTTTCCTCTTTATATATCTACCAAATACACATTGAAAGGCAATATGTGCAAACCAAGCTGCTCATATTAAAATGTGTACCTTGCTCTCATTAGGAGTCAGTTGCCCAGGTGTTCTGTCCTTATTAAATAAAATCATCTCAATTAAATGTTGATATAGTGTGCATCTTACTTGAACTGCATTATTGCTAATTAAGCCACTTTTAATGAGAGATGTAGTGTTAATTCCAGATCGCTTTTATTTAGTAAAATGTAACTGTACAGGTTTGGTAAAGAAAATAGCAGCTACTTTGAGAGCTGCAAATTGCCCACGTCCCATTTATTCTGGGTTTTTTATATTTGAAGTTACATAAATATTCTGTAATAAAGTGTGGACCTTTGCATTATATGTCTCACTCAAACAATTTAAATTTTAATTGTCCAGAAGTTAAAGTTAAATAATAATAGAGCTCGGCCAATTGACAAACAATTGTTTTCCTACTCACTCCTGGGTAAGCACAGCTGTGTGGATGGAGTAAAGAAACTTGTCTAAGATTTCACCCGACCCGGGAGCTGAACCCGGGTCCTCACACTTGCGAGGCGAGCATGATAACCATTAAGCTACAGGAATCTAGGTTACCAATAACAGTCACATAACTGTTTGGCTTTCATAAAATCAGGCTACAGACGGACTGTAGGCCTGAAATTTCAGCTAGCCTTAATCCTTAAGACCATTTTAGCTTTAAAATTAATAATGATCCTTCCATGTGATACAGCGCCTTTCACCTGCACTGTTTTGATTTCACTAAACAAAAGGTCATCTGCAATTAACACCGGATCTCTCATTAAAAGCTGCTTAATTCGCACTAACACAGTTCATGTAAGACGCATAATATTTAAGCATCTAATTAAGATGATTTGATTTCCTAAGGATGGAACAGAATGCTTCCATTTCTCAAAGCGGATAAGTGGGAAAGTGTAGAGACTCTGTATTTTGTTAGCGAACATAGCAGTTAATGTCTCACAAAACAGCCATGAAGTGAATGGACAGTTTTATTTGGGGGATTTTTGTTGGCCAGGACACCGGGAGAAACTCCCTCAACTTTTCGATTCATGACGTGGGCTCTTTAACGTCAACTTGAACAGGCCAGAAACAGGACATTCAGGACATCAGTTTAAGTTCCCATCAGAAGGATGGTAGCTCCGACAATGCTGCGCTCTCCCATCCCTGACTCCTGGGTGTCTGTAGGCTTCCAAACTAAGAGTGAGCTGAAGGACTTTCCACAAATTCTGCGAAATGCTGTGCATCCCTACAATAACAGCAGTTCATAGAGGATTGATCGGGCTCCTCAGCTGATGTGACTTTATTTACAGAAGTCAAGGTGCTGTGATGCTTCTGGCATTTATAGATGTTAAGAATTGGGAGCTAAATGCCAAGGAACAGGACGGTTCAAGAGCACAAATCAGTCGATTCGAGAGAGTTAAGAGATTGTGACGGTCCCCAAATTTAAAGCTACATTGCTACATACTGTGAGCAGTAACATAGCTTGGAAGAGATGATGATAATAATAATAACGCTTACATTTCATTCAGTACCTTTCATAACAGGAAGATTTCTCAAAGTGCTTCACAGGATTTGCTGTAAAGTGGACTGACTGTATTTTGGGGGAGAAATGCAGCAGTCAATTCCACAAAGCAGTGTTCACAATCATAGTTTTTTTTGTGGTGAATTTGGACTTGGAGAGGCAGAGCAAGTCTTGGCTCTGATCTTGGCTCCTATCCCACTCAACTCTTGTTAACCCTGCAAACCAATGCCCAAAAGGGTAGGTTGGTCCCAGTTGGAGGCAGTGGGAGACTTGCCAGCGCTCAATCTCAGTTCTAACTGATTATACTCCAGCAATTACCCCAAATAACACTCTGGGGTGCATTAGCTTTGGCTTTTCCCAATCTGCACCAAACGCTTTCTGGAATTAGGAATGAGGATTCGTCCCTCCAGGGAGAGATAGCGCATTCCATTCTAGGCACAATATACATTTGTGGAACTCTCAGTTTGCGTTTGATACTCTTAAGGATGGATGAAGAGGAGGAGAAAGCACTTAACGTTTTTTGCTTGAAAAGTTTCCGCTCAGGCAGATTGGGAAAGATGGGAGAGATGGGCTGCTGCTATGTTGGGTCAAGTGCTCAATGCTCCCTGGAGGTTCCAACAACAGAAAACATCCACTAATGAGCACAGCACTGTGAGCAATGCTACTCTTGCTATGTTTGTAGGAACAAAATTATTGACAAAATCTGCCAGCTACTGGGGGAAGATTAGAGCATGACACAATGCAGCTCCTTTTTGAAGAGATCTGGTGTTAAGGCCATTAGCAGTTGTCGCAGCACTGAATAGGAACAAACAAGCCATCTGTTCACATGAACATGAACATGAATTACCATTGTGTCCAGGGTGTTCACAAAGTCTTGTGGCGCAGTCAGTTGCACTCTTGCTTCTGAGTCAAAAGGTTGTTGGAGGGCGCTATCTAAATTCAAGTCGTTGTTGTTGTTGTTGTGGATTCAAACCCCACATCGGGACTTTGAACACCAGTCTAGGCCTAGTTCAGTGATGGGTGGGAGGTGGCATAGGCGAGACATTAAACTGAGGTCTATTCTGTCTGTCCATGTGAATGCTGAAGTGGACGGAATGTGGAAGGGAGTTTCTCTTGCCTGAGCTTCACAGACTATATTGTAAAGTGAATTGTATTTTGTGACCCAAAGGGATGCGATCAAATGGGTTGCAGGGCTTTCTGCATCCAAGTTCATGTTATGATCTTGCGTTCCCAATTGTCACTTTGAAAGGCCGGTGCCTGTATTTAACAGCAAAAACATAAATAAATAATCCTTGCATTTGATATAGCGCTTTTCACATCTTCTGGATGTCTCAAAGTGCTTCACAGAATATACTGTAAAGTGAATTGAGTGGCGCTAACCACTGAGCTGCAGGTCTCCACAAATGCGCACAGCAATGTCCCACAAAAAGCCTTGATAGGAATGACCAATTTTATATGGGCAATTGTTGGCTAGGACACCAGGAGAAACTCCCTTCTCTTTTCCAATACTGCCACATGAACTTTAATATCCACCTGAACAGTCAGATGAGATCTCAGTTTAATGTCCCACCTGAAAAATGACACCTTGGACAATGCGGCGTTCTGCCTGCAATGCACTGGAGAGTCAGCCTAGACCCAGACCATGAGCTCAACATCTTGACGTGAGCAGCTCTTGATGCGTGAATGGGAAAGTTGAGAATAAATACGAATAATATCCATTTGATAAAGCGCTGTTCACATCGGGAAGAAGTCTCGAATTGCATCACTGTAAAGAGTTCTGTATTTATAGGCAGCCAATGCAAGTTTGTCTCTTTGTTTGGTGTTATACCATTGTTGCTTCAAATAGAATTTTAGCAGTTTTTAATTTCTCCCTTTCAGCTCTGTGTTTGTCATTATCCTTCCTCGGGAAGGTAGTGTATCAGATTTTATGCTTGGTCGGTGGAAAGGAAAATCATTTTGCCTATTGTGTGATGCAGGACAAATGGAATCGCTGATAGACTGATAGCCCCAGCAAAGTGACAATAGCTATTAACAGTTCAAGCTCAATTGGATTAAATGGAGCTCTTGTAGCACTGTGTAAATGTGCTGACACTGCCAGAAGCAGGGCCCGAGCTGGAAATTAACAAGCACTACCATGTAACCTCAGGGGCTCGGGCTTCAATCCATCTTATGAGAAAAAGGAACCAGTCTTTTCTAGAGCGAGTGAGGGAGTGAGTGGGGGAATGAGTGAGAGAGGGAGGGCCAGAGTGATTGATTGATTGGTGAGTGAGTGAGTGAGTGAGTGAGTGAGTGAGTGAGTGAGTGAGTGAGTGAGTGAGTGAGTGAGTGAGTGAGTGAGTGAGTGAGTGAGTGAGTGAGTGAGTGAGTGAGTGAGTGAGTGAGTGAGTGAGTGAGTGAGTGAGTGAGTGAATGGGGGAGTGGGGTGGGTAGCTATTCGTGATACCCACCAGAAAGGTTAGCAGAAAGGGTGATTGAAGCCAGCACCATAAAGGATAAGTTTAGAAAATTGATTTACATGTAAAATCCCCCAAACTGCTGAGGGATCCAGGAGGGGTTGGCTGAGTTTTCTCCAGAGAAATGATGTTGAGTGGATGAACTGGGATTTAAGAACTAGGTGATCGAAGATGTAGTCGAAGAGAAAGGTCTTGAGATAAGCTTTGAATGAGTCAAAGGAAGGAGCGAGACAAAGGTACTGTGAGATGGAGTTCCACAGGGTGGGAGCAGAGAGGCTGATATTTTAAACATCTGTGATCAGGGCTGCCTCTGCTTCCTTGTCCACCTTGACCTTTCTGCTGTCTTCAACACTGTTGACCACTCCACCCTCCTACAGCATCTCTACTCTCAGCTCAATCTTCATGGACTTGCCCTTGCCTGATTTGACTCTTACCTCCCTTACCATCTCCACTTTGCTGCCCCAATGATTTCTCCTCTAGCCCCCGCACTGTCACCTGCGGCGTTCCCCCAGGGCTCTGTCCTTGGCTCCCTACTTTTCAATTTCTACATGCTTGGTGACATCATCCGCAGATATTGGGTTAACTTCCATCTGTATGCGGATGACACCCAACTCTGCCTCCACCATCGATTCCATTACCACTGGATTGCCTGTCAAACATCAAGCCCTGGATGAGAGTTAACTTTCTACGGTTGAATGTCAACAAGACCGAGGCCCTCCTGATTGGCTCGCGCCAGTGCCTTCACACATCAGGCACTGGCAGCATCAACCTCCATGGTTGCACACTCCACCTCACCAAGCCAGTCAGGAAACTAGGTATCTTGTTCGATCCTCAACTGTCTTTCCAGCCCCGTATCCAAGCCATGACCCACTCTGCCTTTCCCCACCTCTGCAACATTGCCCAGCTCTGACACTACTTCACCCTTCAGGCCGCTGAAACCCTCATTCATGTCTTCAATTTAGCCAAGCTCGACTACATCAATGCTCTGCTTGTTGGCCTTCCCAACTCCTCCCTCTATAGGCTGCAGATCATCCAGAACTCTGCAGTCTATGTTCTCTCCCACACAAAACTCTATGACCCCATCTCTCGCATGACTCCATTGGCTCTGCATCACCCAGGGGATTCAATTCAAGATCCTGGTCCTCACCTTTAAAGTACTCTATGACGTTGTCCCACCCTATCTCTGTGACCTCCTAATCCTCTACCAACCTGCCTGCTCCCTCTGTTCAGTAGGCTCCGACTTGCTCCATGTCCCCCAACCCACCCCACCATCGGCGGGCGAGCCTTCAGCCACTCTGCCCCCAACCTCTGGAATTCCATCCCGCAATCCCTCCACCTCGCTCCCTCCCTAGCCTCCTTCAAGTCCCTCCTCAAGACCCTCCTCTTCGACAATCCCATCAGTCACCCCAATCCCCTCCTTTCCCTCCACCCTCCCCGATCCCAACCCCAGATCGGTTCTAATACACTGTCCAGCGCCTTGGGACATCCTCCCCACATGAAAAGTGCTATCCAAATGTAATATTGTTGTTGTTGAAGTTCCAATCTCAGACTTCAACAACACGCAGTACATGGAGCAGGCCAGAGTCTGCTGAGCGGAGGGAGCGGAAAGGTTGGAATGGGGTAAGCAGGTCGCAGAGGCAGGGAGGGGCAAGGTCGCGGAAGGCTTTGAAAGCAAGGATGAGAATTTTTAACTCTGCTGGGGGATGGGGACAACAGCTCGGAGAGGGTGGGGGTAGAATTTGGAACAAATAGCAACACCCTTGACTGTACTGGATGCAGCTGAGATAATTACACACTAAACTATGTATCACATTTGTAATTGGGAATGATTTGCCGGCCTGTTGTTCAAATTGTCCATCGGGGGTGTATTACCAGGTAATAAGGGGTTGTGAAGCGATTGCTCACAGAGAGCTTGGGGCAGCATTGGAGAAATACATACATTGAGACAACCATGCAGTAAATGTTTAGCTCAATTGGGCATCAATTGTAGGCAACAGGTCAATAGCTAATCAATATACTGAGTTACAAGTGCAGTATGAGGGAAAACATAAAAAAACTAATAGAATTTGCCTATTCTCTGACCAAAGAAATAATAATATTAAGAGTAAGGATAAATAGTGCCAACAATAATAATAACAATAACTCCAATAACAACACTGATAGTGCTAATCATATTAGTAATAATGAATAACCATTACAGTCTATCAACAAAACGATTCCAACAACATTCAAATGAATAACATTCATAATAATAAAACATTCAAAATATCAACACCTGTAATACAAGTAGACTCCTGATAACTCGCCATTCAAAGGAAACGGAGCTCAGGATCGAGATATTAAGAGCGTTGAGTTAGGCATATGTATAAATATGTAGGTAAAATGCTGCTGGGATATCGAAAACTTGATGATATAATGGTAGTGACAAGTTAAGCCAGGGTCAAGTTATTATCAGGGGTTTACTGCATAACACCAATGGCAATAAAAACAGTAACCTTATTAATAATTATATAATAACAATGAGAGAATAACAATGCATTTACATGGAGACATTCTTATAGAATAATGTCTAGGGTGCTTAATATCTGGGACAGTTTGCCAGCAAGTGTGGTAGAGTCCAGGTACTGTGTTCAATTCTGGGACCACACTTTAGGAAGGATGTTAAGGCATTGGAAAGGGTGCAGAGGAGATTTACCGGGATAGTACCAGGAATGAGAGACTTCAGCTTTGAGGAAAGGCTAGAGAGGCTAGGGTTATTCTCATTGGAACAGAGAAGGTTATGAGGAGACGTAATAGAGATTTTTTAGATCATGAGGGTAATCGATCGAGTAAACAAGGAAAAACTGTTTCCACTGGTGGGCGTATCAGTGACTCGTGGTCACAGATTTAAAATAGTTTCTAAAAGAAGCAGAGGGGAGATGAGGAGAAATTTTTTCACCCAGCAAGTTGTTCAAATCCGGAATACATTGCCTGAAAAGGTGGTGGAGGCCAATTCAATAAAAACTTTTAAAAGAGAGGTAGACGTTTATTTGGGGAGGACAGGTTTGTGAGGTTATGGGGAGAGAGCTGGGGAGTGGGATTGAATTGCTCTCTTTAAAGAGCCAGCATGGACTCCCTGGGCCGAATGGCCTCCTTCTGTGCCATAAGATTCTATGATTCTAAGATAAATGGACATATTTAAAACACATGATGTCTTGATGGGAGGGTTGTAGAGCAGGTGTTCTGTTTAACTTTAGCACACACAATTGTCTGCCCCATTCACCGACAAATACACAGTCACTGCACATCACAGAATTTCCAGTGAAGCACTTTGGGATGACCTTCTAACATGAAAGGCCCTTGATGTGGTGGTTGTAAGAAATACAGCATAAACAGGGTAAAATCTAGACCCGGGTGTAACTTCTCTCCCCTCCCCCTTCCCGCCCTCTCCTCCCCCTCCCGCCCTCTCCTCCGCGACACTAACCTATGTGATGGGCGCTGTATAAACTCAAGTTGTTGTTCCTGTGAGAAACCATCCTTTGTGACAAAGAGTATTTGTTGAAATAAATACCGCAAAACTCAGCAATAAACTCCATTTACTCCGTCTGTGCAAAACAACAAAGATTAAATGCCAAAAGCACGAGTTCAGGTGCTCAATCAAAGCTTGCCGTTGTTTATTGCCGAGCACACTCCTGACAAAACCAGGTTATAACTACCATGCTTTGAATTAGTAAGATTTTTTCTCGCAAATATCTTTGTCAGATTTATCTTTTAATTGGGTAATATTTCATGGCTAGCCGGGTATAAATAATTCCGGAGGAGATATTTAGATCAAGATTATTAGAAATTGAATTTAGATTTCCTGAGCTGAAGCCAAACATGCGTCTATGCGTTCTCTCATGCGCTCGCACATGCACACACGCTCGCCCACACGGACATGCACTCACGCATGAATAAGCGCACACAGTCACATGCTTACATGTACTCACAGGCGTGCACACGCTTGCACAGATACACACTCACATGGGTATGTGCACTCCCAAAAGCACACGCAAACACATGCACCCACAACCACCCACACGTGCGCAAACACATGCACACATATGCACACATGAGCAGAATCATTGATGTACACACACGTGCACACACATACACTCATGTACGTACATATGCACACACATGTTGATGACATACACCCCTTTAACCTGTTTAGGGAATTCAAAGAAAGTTTATCCAGAGCGAGGAAGGCAGACGGGATCTTGGTCTAATAAATCATCCAAACACCGGTAACTAATAAATCATCAGCCTCTCCATTGCACTGGAGTGTCAGACTAGACTAAGTGAGTTCAAAACCCGACTTGGGGCTTGAACCCATATCCTTCCAACTCACAGGCGAGAGCGCTAGTGACTGAGCAAACATGAAAGCTGCCAGCGGTGATTCTGTTTTAGGTCTGTAATAATAATAATAATCATAATCCTTGCATTTGATATAGCGCAGTTCACATCTTATCGACGTCTCAAAGCGCTTCACAGAATAGACTGTAAAGTGAATTGACTGTATATTTGTGGGTGAAATGCGGCAGCCAATTGCGCACAGCAGCGTCCCACAAACAGCGGTGGATTGAAAATGACCAATTTTTTATTAATGTGGTTACTTTTGGAGGGATTTTTATTACTGTACTGAAGGATAAAAAATAGATGAGTCTAGTCCCCAGCAACTTTATCAAAATAGAAATCAACAGTTGATCACTCTGACACTGGGAAATAGCACAGCACATCGTCAATCAACGATGAGTTGAAGAGCTGACTGAGTGGGTAATACCACCTGCCCTCCTGTCCTCATATTCTATTCACCAATTTCAATTAATAATGTGCTCCGGTGTGTCACTTTTGAGGCTTTAATTGGTGGACATGGAGAGTGATGGATGAGGCGGTGAATTTAAGAACATACATAAGAACATAAGAATTAGGAGCAGGAGTAGGCCATTCGGCCCCTCGAGCCTGCCCCGCCATTCAATAAGATCATGGCTGATCTTCTAATCTAACTCCACCTACCCGCCTTATCCCCATATCCCTTAATGCACAAGAAATCTTTCAATCTCAGTCTTGAATATGTTCAAGGATTGAGCATCTACAGCCCTTTGGGCAGAGAATTCCATAAATTCACTAGCCTCTGAGTGAAGAAGTTTTTCCTCAACTCAGTGCGAAAGGGCTGACTCCCAATTTTAAGACTGTGACCCCCTGGTTATAGTTTCTCCAACCAGGGGAAATTTCCAGGAAAGAGTTCTGCGCACAGCTGACAGGTGAGCATTATCGGAGTTGCCGTCCTGAGGCTGAGAGGGTAAGGGAGTTTCTCCCGGTGCTCTGGCCGACAAAACTGGTCGTTCACTTCAACAACAACAACAACAATAACAATTTCATTTACGCATCGCTTTCACATTGGGAGCACGTCCCAAGGCACTGGACAGTCCAGGGCTCGCTCTCGAGCTGGGACCACGAGTTGAAGTTAAGTGGGGGCTGTTGGGGGCGCTGATGGGGAAGAGAGATAACTAAAAACCTCCGTTTGTGGCATGTCACCTTCTTGCTGCAATTGCCTGCCAAATACAGTCACTACACTTCGCTTTCCAGTAAATCCTGTGAAGCGCTTGGAGACATTTCGATGTTGTGATTAAGGCGTTTGCATTATTTTTGTAAGTAGAACCGAACTATTGGAGTGAAACTGGCGGGAATCCTGAATCATTGCTTATCTCAGCGTGGGCAGATATTGAAGGAAAAACACAGCTTTCACCCCATTTGTTGGAGCTAATGTTCCCTCTGACACACGGCATGCACAGTGACAGGCATTACACTGTCCTAGTTGTGCTGGAGACACTGTGGCATTACTCTCTGTGAACGCCGGGCTATATTTGTAGCTCCTGTAGCTACAGCTCTCACTTCACTGGGATATTTGTGATCGATGCTGGCGGAGCTCAGGCCTGTTGCTGTGTCAAGAACAGAGCTGCCTGTGTATTAGGTCAGCCACTCACGTCGCCTCCACAGAGGCTGGCACCGCACTTACATGTCTGTGGGTGAAGTTCTTTTTTGGGGGCAGGTCAGTCTGACACAAGGGGAAACCCATCACCGTGAAAAACAGTATCCCAATCAGGCCGAGAATCCACGCATCCCACTCACACACAGAAACTCCACAGACGGACTGACTGTTGGGATGGAATGTGCGCGCTCTCTGGCGGGACGCATCCTGCTTAACTAATTCTAGATTAGGTGCAGGTTGGCAAGAGTCAAGGCTTCGGGACCTCAGAGTGTGCGTTGGGGGTAATTGCTGGAGTCTAACCAACTAAAACCGTCCCGCGTGCCATTGAAAGCATTATCGGACAAGTTTTCCCGCTGCTTGTCCAGCGAGGACCACGCGAGCCATTAGGGCTATGGCTTGCAGGGATAACAGAAGCTGAGTGGGATGAATCCCTGCCCCCAGTGACTGGTCTGCCCTTCCAGGTCTTGCCAATGAGCCAGGCTGTGCTGTACTGTCATCAGCAATGGGTCTGTCAGAGAGCACAGGGTGCGGCAGGCAGGACAACTGTAGAAATTACACCATGTGCGATAGCCTGCAGCACTGGCCTCATGCCCTGCAGGGGGCAGCACAGTGCCACAGGACCCAGGAGCTGCCACACAGCCCATTCTCTTCCCACTTGCTTTCCTGCAAGAAATCTGCTGCTTTCCATCCGCACGGATCATTCAATTCACACGGCAGTTTGAGGGACGTCGCTGTGAGAAAATGGGCTGCTGTGTTCAACCACCAAACACACAGCGACCACACTTTTACAATATGTGTTGCGAAGTGCTTTGAGATGTCCTCCGGACATGAAATGACATAATGATAACAATCCTTGCATTTGACATAGCTCTTTTCACGTTATATTCACGCTTCTTCTTGAGAAGCGTCTCAAAACGCTTCACAGAATATACCCGTAAAGTAAATTGACAGTATATTTTGTGGGCGAAATGCAGCAGACAATTGCGCAGTGTCCCCAAAAACAGTCGTGGATCGAAATGACCAATTTATAATTGGTTTTTCTTGAGTGTTTATTATAAAGCGTATGGAGTACAGGAAAGTTGCCCAAGGTTTCGCCCTGCCGGGAATGGAACCCAGGTCTCTCACTTGAAAGGCGAGTGATCTAACCACTGACCTGCAGGATTTACATCATCTACACAGATTGTAGCAGAGACATGGGTATTCACACACGTACACAGATTTGCTGTGTGGAGTCTGTGGGACTTGAAGACATGCTCTTCAAGAGAGTAGCACAGCCTGTCTGCAGGTGGGGGGCGGGGGGGCAGGGGGGTGGTTGAGATGCGGGAGGAGAGAAGAACAGAGGAGAGGAGGCTGGGGAGATGTGAAGGTTGAGGAGAGGAGGCTGAGTAGACCCTAACTAGGGCAGAAATCAGCAAGGTATGAATGCTGCAGGGCCTTGTCTGCTGACACTCTCTGCACTGAGTTACACTGACACAGACAAAGTTGAGGCAAGGTTTTAAAGGGGGGCAGGGGTTAGCGGAGCAGGGCTGGAGGTATGAGCAACCTTCTCTGTTATTAAACTCGCCCGTAGCTCACCCGTAACTGCGGGGTTTGCGGCTCTCTATGAGATGACGGGGAAACGGGGAGCGAGCGGTGAACGGGTCTTGAAGTAATTGAGGACAGCGTTCGCGAAGGAGTCTGAATTCATTAACTGATGATAATGAGGAGAAAACAGAAATTGGCGGGACAGTCAATGGAGAAGTGGGAGGCTGTTAATTGCAGAGACACGAGAGCGGATCCGATGGTCTGGGTAACACAGGCTGGATGTGGCGCTGCTTGTTCAAGGTGATATCAAGCGCTCTGAGACGCCGTCCGGCGTGGAGGGCGTTATATAAATCAAAGTTGTTGTTGTTGTTGTGTCAGCCCAGCTCAGTCAGGAAGCGATTTCACTCTGTGTCAAATGGTTGTGGGTTGGAGCCCAGTCTGGCGTTGACCTCACTGTCTAGTCCAGCGGTTCTCAACCTGGGGTACAAAATTACTTCCAGGGTGTACAGGTGGCGATACATTGATTTATTTAGCTCTCTTATTTAGTGTTTTATAGCCTTCCAAATTGTATATTTAATTGTTATTTCCCTCGTTTTGCATGTGCTAGTTATTTTGTTATATAAGAAAAGCTTGGTCATAAAATGCAAGTGGAATGAGGGGGGTGGTGTGTATGTGTATGTGTTTGGGTGGTGGGTACACGATAATGTTGAAAATTAACAAGGGGTATATTAGTGAAAAAAGTTGAGAGCCACTGGTCTAGACTGATAGATCTGTGAGAAGCGCTGTGTTATGGGAAGTGCTGTCCTTCAGATGAAACAATAAACTGAGGTCCTGTCTGCCTGTTTAGATGGATGTTAAAGATCCCAAGGTGCTATGGGAAAAAAGAAGAGAGTTTCTTTCTCCCAGTGACCTGGCCAACAATCCCCCAAATAAAATTAGTCACTCGCCGTTGGACGTTGCTGTGCGCAAATTGGCTGCCGTGTTTGCCTGCAAATTCCACAGTCACTACACTTTATAGTGAATCCTATGTAGTCCTTTGAGACGTTCTCCTGACAAAAATGGCACTCTGTCAAATGTAAGGATTATTCTTAGTGTTATATCACCATGAAACCAGGCCCCAAATTCCACTCAGTCGTAATTGTGAGATCGTTTGTCATAAACCTTCAGACGTCATGGAAATGTAGCAAGTTCTAGAATCTAGCTTTAATCTGGAAGCTCGTCTCTCTCTCGCTCTCATCCAATTATCAGGACGTTGCAAAGGCCAACTAGATAGACAGTGGTCTTTTTTCGTCTAGCATTTCTTATGTTCTCATGTTCTCTCTGTTCTGGGAAACTGGTTGCTAAAAACAATATTGGATTTAAGCCAAAAGTCACGGATTTGAGGCCTAACACGGCTAATCCCAAAACAATCGCTTGATCTCATATTCCAATCAATACATAGTCAGGAGGGAATATGTTCTGTCCAATTTCAAAATGTACAAATGTTGCTTGGTGGATAAAAACCCCCCAGGTAGGTTCAATGGAGATCAGTCCTGAATAATACCCAACTAAGCTTCACCCTTTTTCTGTTCAGCAGGATGTCTGACACACTCAGTAGCCATTCACCAATCTTAAAAGTATCCAACAACAACTTGCATTTACATGGCGCCCTCCACGCCAGGTGGCCTCTCAGTGCGCTTCACGATGGCGGAGCCGAGGCCGAGCCAGGGAGAGGGAAGGTAACTGTAGGCACTGTCGAAAAGAAAGATCTTTAGGCATGAACTGAAGATGGGGGAAGGAAGGGGTGAGGCGATGAGGTTGACGGAGTAAGTTCCAAAGTTGGGAGAGAGTATCCATTGGGATGCTGGGTACGCTACCCCACATGAAGGGTTCGATATAAAGGCAAGTTGTTGTTGTTTTGGGGGAGCCTGTTGTTTGTGGTCCTTAGATCACAGATGGTTTAGGGCTGGTTTGCTCTGCTCCAGAAAGCTCGAGAGGTGAAATCAATACTGATGTTTCAAAAAGAGTTAATAATAACAGCAATAATAATAATACTAATAGATACATTTGAGACGACAGTCCAGCAGGCTTCCCACAATGTCCAGCTAAAATCATTCGGGGCTTTGGCCTGTACAGTTAACATGAGGTGACTGTGAAGATTCCTGCCTCCAGTTTGCCCCTCCAGTCCTACTCACGAGGTAGGCAGCCTTTTCAGGTTCCAGTTGGGTTTAAACATGGTTGTGGAGTCCTGTAGCTCAGTAGTTAGAGCACTCACTTTGTAAGTGAGAAACCTAGGTTTGATTCCCATCAGGGTGAAATGTTGGACCTGACTGTTCAGTGCTTTGGGACGTCCTCCCAACTTGAAAGGCGCCATTTTTGTTGTTGTTGTTGGGCAAGTTTCCTTCTACATAAGCCTCTGTTTATCTACCGATAAGTAGGAACACAGTTTTTAGTCAATTGGCGGATCGTTTTTCCCGGGGTAATAATTCCGTCGATGAAACACGTAGTTAATCAATCCATAACTGTTAATCGGACACTTCTGTGCACGATTGGCTGCTGTGTTTGGCCCCAAATATACACAGTCAATTCATTTAACAGTATATTCTGTGAAACGCTTTGAGACGTCTCAAAGACATGATAAGGCGCTATGTCAACTGCATGGATTTTCATTATTCTTGACAATCAAATCAGACTTTGTATCAAAGTCTAAGTGTGGCAGGCTGCCTTGAAATAAGTTGTCAGTTTGAGCAACGCTTAGTTAAATAAAAACTGTTGCTCAACACACTTAAAATACATGAAACATCACATAACAGGATGAGTCCCTGCGAGCGTATGAGTAACAGAGATGAATATTGATGCGTAAATATACAAAGCAATTATGTGTGAACATTTATGGAAGTCAGTGGGTGGCATCACATTCACTTTACCTTTGAGTCACATGTAAAGCTGAAAATTTCACCTAGTCTTAGTCTGAAGACCGTTTCGTTTTTAAATATAACATCATATGAAAAATACAACATCGTACAGAACTGCAGAAAATCCTTACATCCGGTCATAACATAGAAGCTAAGCTTTTGTGCAGCTTGTGGCTTCCAAATTTAAACTGAAATTAAGAATTTTTATGATTTTGTGGAATCTTACATTTTAAGATGGCTGTATGTTCAAATCCCACATTGGGATTTTGAGCTCACATAGTCAGTACTGATATTCCAATGCAGTGCTGGGGGAGCAGTGAGGTGAAGAGGTGCAGTCTCTCAGATGAGTTAAACCGAGGTCCCGCTTGTCTGTTCTAGTGGGATGTTAAAGTTCTCACAACTGTATTCGAAAAGAGAATGGAGTTTCTCCCAGTTTCCCGGCCAATAAGTCCCACAAATAAAATTGGGTCCCTCGCTCCATGGCTTATTGTGGGACAGTGCTGAGCAATATTGGTTTCTGCGTTTCTCTCACAAAATACAGTCAATTCATTGTACAATATTTCCTGTGAAGTGCTTTGAGATGTCTCAATAATGTGATGAGCTGCTATAACAAGTGCAAGGATTATTATTAATGATCATAATAAAAATCAATCTTTTTGTGCACGTCTTTGCTCACCTCCCTCCCCTATCCCCAGCTCGCTTGGTCTTCACTCTGTAAGAGAGACAGCCTATGCTGTACATGTGCAAGTAGCTGGTAATGTATTTCTCTCATTGTGCCCTGAAGATTCCTCTGTTCTTCAGCTCTTCTCTCTGATTAATACTCAGCAGTGTTGGCTGTTTGACTGATGCCTATTGACCATCCCTGCCGTTTGCCTTGACCAACTTGTCTTTCTCATCCCATGAAGAACCTTGTTATTATTTCTCATGTTGGATCCTGATGTCGGACAGCATGTCTGTCCGACATCGAGTCCTGGACGAGGGACAACTTTTTGCAATTGAACGTGAGTAAGACCGAGGCCCTCCTGATTGGCTCAAGCCAGCGCCTCCGCACATCGGGCGCTGCCAGCCTCAACATCCAAGGCTGCACTCTCCACCTCACAAAGCCAATCAGGAACCTCGGCATCATGTTCGATCAAAAACTTTCCTTCCTCCCCCACATACGCGCCTTGACCGGCACCGCTTATTTCCACCTGCGCAATATTGCCAGGCTCCGCAACTATCTCACCCCCCGCGCTGCCGAAACACTCGTGCACGCATACATCACCTCACGGCTGGACTATGGAAACTCTCTCCTCTTCGGCCTCCCCAGTTCCTCCATTCACAGGCTGCAGGTCATCCAAAACTCTGCAGCCCGTGTACTATCCCGCACCCGCCTCCGCGACCACATAACCCCGACCCTCGCCCGTCTCCATTGGCTCCCCATCCTCCAGAGGATCGAATTCAAGGTCCTCGTCCTCACCTACAAGGCCTTACACGGCCTTGCCCCGCCCTATTTAACCGATCTACTTTCCCCCTACACGCCCACCAGGGCCCTCCGTTCAGCAGGACTTGGCCTGCTCCAAGCCCCCCGCCCGAACCGCCCCACCATCGGAGGCCGGGCCTTCAGTTTCTCCGCTCCCGCCCTATTGAATGCCATCCCTCAATCCCTCCGTCTCGTTTCTTCCCTTTCCTCTTTCAAGGCCGGTTTGAAGACTTTCCTCTTCGTTCGTGCCTTTTGTTCCACCCCGAACTTTTTTACCTCCCCTTCGTGTCTCACCCCTTACCAAACACTCCCCTCCCAGCTCGGGTCACACGCCTCCTGTGCAGCGCCTTGGGACGTCCTCCCGACGTGAAAGGCGCTCTATAAATGTAATATGTTGTTAATTTGTTGTTGCTGGCCCTCTGATCTGGAGCATTAGACTTTTATTCTCATTATTTCAGGCTAGGTTGTTTCTTTCACCAAGAGTATATCTCTAAATCAAGCCATAGCTCCCACCTTCTCAGTGTGTATCTGAGACCCAACTGTGTTACTGAACTCCCAGTGATTGCTATTAAATATTCCTCATATCCTCTGTCACACAGCAAAGCACCCCTGTAGATGGTGCACTAGTTGGTTTAACTCCAGCAGATACTCTCCCCATAACCCCCCACCCAACACGCGCTCTGAGGACCCCAAAGCTTGGCTCTCAGCAACCCCCAGGATTGGACGAGTAGGGTGACTCCCTCTCTCAGAGACAGAGAGAAATAGATTGAGAGAGAGAGAGAGCACATTCCATTGCAGACACATGAAAGACAGACCAATTTTTGCACAGTACTAACCCACAAACAGCCATAATAACAATCCTTGCATTTGATATAGCGCTTTTCTTGTCTTTTAGATGTCTCAAAGCGCTTCACAGAATATACTGTAAAGCGAATTGACTGTATATATGTGGGCGAAAAGCGACAGCCAATTGCGCACAACAGTGTCCCACAAACAATCGTGGATCGAAATGACCAATTTTTTTTGGAGGGATTATTATTAGATGTGTGGAGTAAGGAAACTTGCCCAAGATTTCGCCCTGCCTGGAATTGAACCCAGGTTTCTTGCTTGTAAGGCGAGTGCTCTAACCGCTGAGCTACAGGATACCATAAGGGTGAGGTGAATGATCAATTTTATTTGGGAGATTGTCGGCAGGACAGCGGGAGAGAGAAACACTTTTCTCTTGTTGAATAATAGCATGGAATCTGTCCACCTCAACAGACAGGTTTATCTGAAGGATGATACATCTGGCAATGTGAAGTGTTAGCCTAATATAATACTGTAATAATCTTTCCATTTTGTGTTGTGTCTTTCAAATCTGAAAAATCTCTGCATTCATTGTGACATGTAGGTATTTTTGTAGCCTTGACTGTGAGGTCAAAGTTTTTTTGTGAAATAGTGAAACTACTGTACTTTGTATATTCCCATGGCAATGACACATTCACACACACACACACATATATTTGTCATTCAATCTAAATGTTATAGTGGATCTCCTGCTTACACCTTGTCCTGTGTTTGAGCCAGCGTCTGCTCAGTTGCTCTCCCCTCCATTTGATCGCAAAGTGGCCTTTGCTTGAGCAGCATTGAGCCATTGACATACCCAGAGCAACAGCCTGTTTTCAGAGCACAGTCCGGGTGCTGATTACAGCTGTGACATTTTCATACCCTTTAACGAAGGGGAGATCTCTCGCTTCCGATCACTGGTGGAATATCCTGTCTCACGCTTAGAGGAAGAACCTGGGCTTTTCTGCGCGCGCCTTTGATTTCCTCAGTATTTGACAACAAAGCAGCCGCTTGCCCTTTCCTGTGTCATTAAAAACCCCTGTTAAATCCCCACTAAAGCACCACATCATTTTATCTCATCATTAGACCTACGGTCTCTTTGAGGCATTGACTCCCAAAAAGCAACACACCTCTCTGCGGATTTCTGCCAAGGATTTGGTTTGTCTCGTTAGCTTGAATTTCACTGGCTTTTCTATTGGCGATTCAACTCGTAGCGGGCTAAAATCGTGTCCGGTTTTTCTTGATCAAATGCAAAGGAAAGCGCTAATTAGCTACAGCCAAAAAAGAACAAGAGTCAGACCGGCAAAAGTACTGTGTCGTGCAATGTTTAGCCAGTCTGATGACTTGTGTGGGTGGGACTGGAGCAAAGGGTGAGAATGGTGTGTCCATCGACACCACTGCCGGGAGTCTGAAATCACAACAGCTCTATCTCTGGCTTACACAGGGTGATTCAGAAGTCTTTACTCATACTCATAGTTTTAAAATATTAATTATGTTCTTCTTTTATAGACAATATTGGTTTAGAGTGTCCAGCTTATCACAGGAGATGTCTTTCAATACATTTGTGAAAGTGTTCGTCACAGCGTTGATAAGTGCAAACATCTGCCCGGCAGTTTGAACATCTCGTATAAGACCTCTGAGTCACAGCAGCAAAATGACACTTGTATAAACGGCTTTAACATCAGGAGGACGTCACAAGGCACTGGACAATCGGTGTTTCAGATCCGAGTTGGGGTCGGGATCGGGGAGGTTGGAGGGAAGGGAGGGGTGGGGTTGACCGATAGGACCGTTGAAGAGGAGGGCTTTCAGGCATGACTTGAAGGAGGCTAGGAAGGGGGTGAGGCGGAGGGATTTCAGGATAGAATTCCAGAGTGGCTGAAGGCTCACCCGCTGATGATGGAGCGGGTGGGTCGGGGGACATGGAGTAGGCCAGAGCCCACTGAGCGGAAAGAGTGGACAGGTTGGTAGGGGGTGAGGAGATGATGGGGAGCCAATGGAGTCAGGCAAGAATGAGTCACAGAGCTTGGTGCGGGAGAGGACATAACCGCAGAGGTCTGGATGATCTGCAGTTTATGGAGGGAGGAGTTGGGAAGGCCGACAAGCATGACTTTAGATTCATCCGATATTATTTTTAAAAATTCTCTGCTTCTTGTACACAGTAACTACGCTTTTGATGACACAGGGGATAGTCTGTGTTGGTAGCTGTCCCAATAATAATAATAATTCTTGTATATGATACATTTGTTCATGTCAGAAGGATGTCTCACAGCACTTTCTAGGATGCACTGCAACGTGTAGTGACTGGTTTGTATGCAAAAATGGCAGCAAATTTACGCAGAGCAATATCCCACCGGTAACTTTGAGCGATTCTATCTGGGGAGTTGTAGCCATGACATGGAGAGAAACACTCTCTTTACCAATAACACCCTTCTATTTCCTGCTTGTAGAAATCTTTCAATATCATGCAAGCAGCCTCCCTCCCCCACCCTGCCAACACACACAGACAAGCCAGTCTCACAATAATACACTGAGAAATATACCCCGACCAATATTTTGGAATGCATCATGACAGCAGAAGAAGAGGACACAGGTTTAGAGTTCTAAAGGGCAATTTCAGGACAGACGCCAGGAAGTATTTCTTATCTCAGAGTCTAATTAACAACTGGAACAGGTTACCTGGAAGGGAAGGTGAGGCCAGGTCAGTGGGACTCATTTAAAAAGCAGTTTAATGCTGTGATCAGTAGGATGGGTGTTCTGGAGGGAGGAGATTGGATGGTTCGAAGGGCCTTCTTTCAAGGCCATTTATGGCCTTGCCCTTGCCTTCAACCTGCTGTCTCCCTGTCAGCCCTCCCATCCCCTCCGTTCAGCGGGCTCTGGCCTGTTCCATGTCCCCCACACGAACCGCCTTACCATTGGTGGCCGGGCTTTCAGCCTCTCTGCCCCCACACTCTGGAACTCCATCCCGCAATCCCTTCACCTCGATTCCTCCCTCTCCTCCTTCAAGGTCAGTCTCAAGACCTTCCTCTTTGACCGTGCCTTCCTAACTCTCCCTCCTCTCCTACTCTCCTTGCCCCTACCCTGACCCTTCCCTCCCTGCTCGGGTCCCGACCTACCTGGGACATCCTCCCGACGTGAAAGGCGCTCTATAAATGTAATTTTGTTCCTTCATACTGATCTTGTGCTAAACTGATGAAACTCTCCATCCACAATTAGAATGACGCACATTAGATTAAGCGTGACTCTGCTGACACTTCACAGTGGGCGAGGCTGTCAACACGCCTGCCGTTAATTTCAACAAGAAAGTAAGGTTTTAGAAATGGAGGTTTTTTTTCTGTGAATCGGGATTACAAATATTTTACACAGTAACAGTGAGGTGACGTGCGCGGTGCCAGAAGTGAAGGAAATCACTTCCCAACTTGGACTTCGTCTTAGGCTGAGAGACAGTTTTGCCCTCGCATTTAAGCTGATGCAGAAAAATTTAAGTTTCTTAAATTCAGTCGTAATTTACAAGCCAGTTTCCTTTTAAAGAATGGCAGTGAAAACAGATTCCAAATAATAATCCTTGCGTTTGACCCAGCACCATGAGATGTCTCAAAGCTTTTTCTCAGTACTTTCTGTAAAGTGTAATAACTGTGGTATTTGTACAATAGAATACAAATTTACATTTGTATAACAGCTTTCACATCGGGAGGACTATCCCGAGGCACTGGATAGTCAGGGATTTGGACCCGAGCAGGAGTATAGTGTGGGTTGTTCCAATTGTTCCCTCCACAAGCCACAGATTATACAGAACTCTGCAGTTCAAGGCGTCTCCCATAACAGGCTCTGTGAATCAATCACCTTGTATCCTCACCCGGCTATGCTGGCTCTCCCATCTCCCAGAGGATTGAGTTCACAAACCTCATACTCACTTCTAAAGTCCTCCACAGACATGCTCCTCACCGCCTCTGTAACCCATTAATAAACCTTTACTAACCTGCTCTCCTCTCGGCAGACACTAACCAGCTCCACTATCGATGGTGATGATTTCAGCTTTTCTGCCTCACCCTCTGGTCTCAAGATCTTCCTCTTTGACCACCCTCCCACCCCTCCTCACCCTCCACCTTTCTTGATTTCAGCGCCAAGCTCGGATGCAAACGCTTCACTGTCCCGTGTGAATTTAAGAACCTTTAAAATTCTGTGCGAGCTTCAATTTGAGAACAAAATGATGTTGTGTGCAAAGGCTGGATAGAATAATCTCAGGTCTCAGAGTTGTTTACTTTCCACTTGAGTGAATGAAGCCTTCTGGGAGAGTGTGCTGATGTGTGAGAATGTTATTAGCATGTGAGGGCTACATCAGAAATATGTATTCTTACCAGGATTTACCTTTGATATAGAAAAGGATTTGCTTTCAACAAATACACATTTTCACTTTCAATAGAAATAATATGAGGGAAAACTAGAGAGGCAAAGGCAGAAGCTCCTCAATTCACAGGTTTGAGATGTATTGGAGACATGATAAGGCTCTATATCAAATGCAAAGATTATTGTTGTTATTATCTATCAATGTCAGCCTGGCTGAGGGTTAGAGATCTCACCTCTGCATCAGAAAGTTGTGGATTGAAGCCCTATGTCGGGACTTGGAATCACATAGTCTACGCTGACCCTCCCATTCAGTGCTGGGGTGGGGGGTGGGGGGGGAATGTGTGCTGCATTGTTGGAGGTGTTGTCCTTGGGATGGGATAAATGGCCTCCTCCAGTTCCTGATTTTCCTATGTTCCTATTCGCAACCCTGTTCCTCCTATTGCATAACACTCATAAGACCATAAGACCATAAGAATTAGGAGCAGGAGTAGGCCGTTAGGCCCTTCGATCCTGCTCCGCCATTCAATAAGATCATGGCTGATCTTCAGACCTAACTCTAATTACCTGCCCCATCCCCGTATCCCCTAATCCCTCTATTTAAAAAAAAATCTATCAGTCTCAGCCTTGAAAATGTTCAAGGACTGAGCATCTACAGCCTCTGGGGTAGTGAATTCCATAAATGTGGTGAATTCCATAAATTCACTACCCTCTAAGTGAAGAAATGTTTCCTCATCTCTATTCTAAAGGCTGACCCTTAATTTTAAGACTGTGGTTATAGATTCTCCTACCAGGGGAAACAGTCTCTCAGTGTCTACTTTATCTAGCCCTTTAAGAATCTTACATGTTTCAATAAGATCCCCCCTAATTTTTCTGTACTCTAGAGAGTACAGCCCTAGTTTATTCAACCGATCCTCATAGGTCAGTCCCCTCATCTCAGGAACTAACCTTGTGAATCTATGCTACACCCCCTCTAAGGCAAGTATGTCCTTTTTTAAATAAGGAGACCAAAACTGCACACAATACTCTAGATGCGGTCTCACCAAAGCCCTATACAGTTGCAGCAAGACTTCCCTACTCTTGTACTCAAAACTTTTTAAATGAACGCTAACATGCCGTTTGCCTTCTTAGTTGCTTGCTGCACCTGCAAACTAACTTTTTGAGACTGGTGTACAAGGACACCCAAATCCCTTTGAATACTAACACTATCTAATCTCTCCCCCTCTAGAAAATAATCCATTTTTTTATTTTTGTTACCTAGGTGAATAATTTCACACTTCCCCATACTAAATTCCATCTGCCACCTACCTGCCCACTCCCCTAGCCTATCTATATCTTGTTGCAATCTTTTTGCATCATCCTCAGAGCTCACTCCTATCTAGTTTAGTGACATCCAAGAATTTAGACACATTACATTCAATGTCCTCGTCTAGATCATTGATGTAAATTGTAAATAGCTGAGGCCCAAGCACTGATCCTTGTGGCACTCCACTAGTTACATCTGAATCCAGTCAAGTTTCGAACAGTTTTTGTTGAAATTTCAGTCTTGCTGATAGAAAGTTTGAGCTCATCTTTTTCATGAATCACTTACAAGATGTTTTATCACCAACTTTGAGCACCAGTGTGGCTGGAGAGAAACGGACGGTTAACTGACATTTATTCAATACAACTTACACACATCACCTTCGATTCCCTTTTGGTGAGATATTGATTGCTGAGAAAATTAATCCACTGCATTTCACACAGCTGACGTTTGGACTGGCTATGGAACAACAACGGGAATAAAGCAATATCATATCACAGACTTTGTTTCTTAATAATAATAATAATAATAATAATCCTTGCATTTGATATAGCGCTTTTCACATCTTATCGACGTCTCAAAGCGCTTCACAGAATATACTGTAAAGTGAATTGACTGTATATATTTGTGGGCGAATCGCGGCAGCCAATTGCGCACAGCATCGTCCCACACACAGTCGTGGATTGAAATGACCAATTATATTATTGTGTTTTTTTTTGGAGGGATTATTATTAGGCGTGTGGAGTAAGGAAACTTGCCCAAGGTTTCGCCCTGACCTGCCTGGATTCGAACACAGATCTCCCCAACTTGGTCTCCCCAGCTTGCAAGATAAGTGCTCTAACCACTGAAACTATTTAATATAAATAGTATTCCATTATTAGCTTGTCCCAGATGTTACTCATCGTAAAGAGTGCTAGTATATGATTGTAAGTAGTTGTTGCAATAATAATAATAATCCTTCAAATTTGATAATTCTATAGAAATGTGTGATAATAATAGGAGACCATTTAGCTCATTATTTTGTGTCATTATTTGCTCCTCTAAGAAGTTAGTCACCCTAATCCAAATTCAACATGCACTGTTTCCCCTTTCCTCCGTTTTCAATGTTTTCCTAGAATCCAATCCAATATTGTTTCTTACATTTAACACAGCACCTTTTACGTCAAGAGGATATCTCAAAATGCTTCACAGGGTTTACTATCAAATGTGGTGACTGTGCCATTGGTGGGAAAACGACACATTTCGCCTACAAAATATAGTCTACACTTTACAATATATTTCTGCAATGACATGACGAGGCACTATATAAAATGCAAGGGTCATTAGTATTAGTATTATTATTAAATGAGACAGTTGGTTTGTTCACAACGATGTCCCACAAGCAGCCATGAAGCGAATGACTGACTTAATCTGAGGATTGTTGGCCAGAATACCTTCTCTTTCCAAATAGTGGCATTGGATCTTTAACATCCACCTGAACAGGCCCAGACAGGACCTCGGTTTACAACAACAACAACAACAAAATTACATTTGTATAGCGCCTTCCACGTCAGGAGGACGGCCCGAGGCGCTGGTTTAATGTCTCATCCGAATGATGACGCCTCCAACAAAACAGCGGTCCCCCAACACAGCAATAGGTTAACATCATAGATTACCTATACTGTATGCAGTATATGAACACGTTTTGATGTGGCACTTGACCCAAACCTTCTGACTCTGAGGCAAGAGTGATACCCACTGTGTCAGGATCAGATACAAGTACTGTATTATTATTATTATCTTTATTATTAGCATTCATTCTATAATTTATTGTGTGACGTGATGGATAATTTCACATCTGTTTTTCATCCCATTTTGTTAAATAGGAATCTGTGAAACCTTGAAACCCTTCGCTTATTCCTTATTCATCCAGTGACTGAGTTCTGTGCAATCAGTTTCAAATCTGACAGGATGAATAAATCATTTTAAAACTAATATATAATGTTTGATGAGTCACCCAGTAAGTGTGTGCGATGCTCTTTTATATATTGTTTTTACCATATTACCTGATTTATCACAGTCACACATATTTAAGGGACTGAGGAAGAACATTTTATCTCAGCAAATATTCTCCCTGACTTTAGCCTTTCACTCGCCTAATGTGTCAGAGCTCAATTTCCACCATTCCTTAGATTTTCTGAATAACAATAATCCTTGTATTTGATATGGCATCATATCACCCTGTTGAGATGCCTCAAAGCCCTTCACAGAATATATTGTAAAGTGAATTGATTGTGGATTTCGTGGGTGAAATGTGGCAACTAATTGCGCACAGCAGTGTCCCACAGACAGTAGTTGACTGGGTGACCAATTTATTTATTTAATCCTTGCATTTGATAGAGCACTTTTCACATCTTATCGACGTCTCAAAGTGCTTCACAGAATATACTGTAAAGTAAATTGACTGTATATTTGTGGGTGAAACGCGGCAGCCAATTGCGCACAGCAGTGTCCCCACAAACAGTCGAAAATGAAAATGAAAATGACCAGTTTTTGTTATTGTGACTTTTTGGGGGGGATTATTATTAAGGTGTGTGGAGTAAGGAAACTTGCCTAAGGTTCCACCCTGATCTGCCTGGATTCAAACACAGGTCTCACGCTTGTAAGGCGAGTGCTCTAACCACTGAGCTCCACATATTTATTGGAACGAATTATTATCCCCTGAAAGTGATTTATGAATTGATTAACAACTGGGTTCCTAACTACAGCTAAGCAAACAGAGATGTGTGGAGTAAGAAAACTTATTTACGGTTTTGCCTGCCTGGGAATTGAACCTGGGTCCTCTGGCTTGTGAGGTGACCACGCTAACCACTTTGCTACAGGACTCCAGGGTAATAATGAGATTGAGGAATTTCATTAAGAAATACCCCAAATTAGCTGCTTTTCTAAAATTATGATGGCATTGCTACTGGAGTCAGGTGAGTAAGGATTGGAGTGATTGGAGTGAGTGAAGCCTTGGAATAAACAGTGTAATGGAGTACAAACTGGGGTGTGAAGATCAGCAATTCTTGTAACCTGGGTATGAATAAATCATTTTAAAGCCCTGGGCCTGTAGTTCTGCCATTTAGCAAATCCTCAGTATTGCTTTAAATAACCCAGCACAGAGTAAAAATGTGGACTGATAGGAAACCCAGGGGGAATCATTCCTGTGGAATTTAACACAACGTATTTTGAAGTAATGTTAATAGAGCTACTGCAAAAGGATGTTTGCAGCTACAATATATTTAATTGAGGGAAATGTAATAAGAGCGGAACATAAAATGGCACGCAAGGGAGGGAATCCTGATTGCAGAGTTGAAGTGCGCACTTCAATAGATGCTGATAGCACACA
The DNA here is from genome assembly GCA_035084275.1 of Hydrolagus colliei. NCBI lineage: Eukaryota > Metazoa > Chordata > Chondrichthyes > Chimaeriformes > Chimaeridae > Hydrolagus > Hydrolagus colliei. Next base: position 12,643,918 of record CM068758.1, on the reverse strand, counting down.
AGCTTCGAGGGGGATTGTAAATAGCTTCAAGGTGGAATTATTTCGCAGCAAAACGAAGGTTGATAGCATATACTGTTTGATTGGTCAGCCAGTATCCGACACTTGTGGAAATCCATCATTATCATCAAATGCTTTACAAATGCAGAATAGGTGCACGAGCTGGGAGGGAGGTACGGAGTCGGTCTAAGAGGTGGGTTTCCAGAGGGCTTTTCAAAGAGGAGAAGTGAGAGGAGAGCAGTGGTAATGATGATAATAATAATAATCCTTGCATTTGATTTAGCGCTTTTCACGTCTTCTAGACGTCTCAAAGCGCTTCATAGAATATACTGTAAAGTGAATTGACTGTAGATATCTGGTAGAGGGATTTGGGACGAGAGTTCCAGTGGCCGAAAGGGGAGGGACAGGCAAAGTAATTAAAAGTTCGACCACCGATGGAGGGATGCCCTTTGTGTGAAATGAAATAAAATGCTGTTAAAAATCGATTCAGTGTCTTTACAGGACAATTCTCCAATTACTGAACTTTTCTTTAGAAGTATTTAAGCTGTGATGGGCATTCTATAGCAACAACAACTTGCATTTTCACAGTGCCCTTTACACAGGATAGCGTGATATTGACTGAAAGGGCAGACAAGTGGCAGATGACAAAAGTTCATTTCAGCAGGAAAAACACAGGAATCACCTATAATTTAAAGGGAGCAAATCCTAGGAGAATAGAGTATAATAATAATAATCCTTGCATTTGATCTTGCGCTTTTCACATCTTCTAGACGTCTCAAAGCGCTTCACAGAATATGCTGTAAATTGAATTGACTGTGTATTTGTGGGTGAAGCTGAGCAGCCAATTGCACACAGCAGTGTCCCACAAACAGTGGTGGAATGAAATGACCAATTTTTATTATCGTTTTTGGGGGGATTATTATTAGGCGTGTGGAGTAAAGAAACTTGCCCAAAGTTTCGCCCTGACCTGCCTGGATTCGAACACAGGTCTCACGCTTGAAGGACATTGCTGTGTGCAGGTTGTACTGCTGCATTTGCCTACAAATACACAGTCACTTAATTTCATAGTAAATTCTGTGAAGCGCTCTGAGACGTCCTTCCACCATGGTATATACCAAATGCAAGGATTATTATTATCATTGTCATTCTTATTTTCATTATCTATTTCGGTGTGGGGCGTGCCACATTGCTGGCACAGCTTCGCTCCCTTTTGGTATCCATTAAATTTTGCCTCATTTTAGATTAGATGTGCAACTGTGTAGCTCGATAAACAGTATTCTCTCTAACCTCTCTGAGAGGCACTATAAATGAGACTCTGTAAATGAGACTGTACAAATGAGACTCTCTATAAATGAGAGCCCATAAATGAGAGAATCGAAATGAGAGGCTCGGTATGAAGGAGAGACGCCACATAAAGGTTTATATTATTGGTGCTTGGATCTTTAGCACTGGATAAGATTTCAAAACAATGGGTTAGAGTAAAGGCGAAGGCTAATGTTGTACAAAATGGAGCCTCTCTGAGTGGCAGTTAAATGGGCAGAGAAAACAGCCAGCGTTCACAAGGAAATTACCGTGTTCCTAACAGGCCATTTGCAGATAATGAAATAGCGAGGAATGAAATAGTCCATTTAGCACCAAGAAGCAATTTGTGGTGACTTGTTCCCATCCAAAAGCTTTCCCCGACTCACTTTCACTGCAAGGATATTGCAAGGAACACAGACACATCGTAAGGCCATCTGCCATTCTTGTGTCCAAATGTGTACTGATCCCCTATGTTAGAACAATGTTATGAGCAATTGTCAGACAAGTTCGAGCTCTTCAGTCTACAGAGAATATATCTCTCAGTGGACCTCACAGAGATTCATATTTTAAACGGAATTGAAAGAATAAACCCAACGCTGTAAGAGACAATAAGACAACAACAACAAAATGACATTTATAGAGCGCCTTTCACATCGGGAGGACGTCCCAAGGGACTGAACAGTCAGGTTGGGACCCAAGCAGGGGCGATGGGCTGGGTAGGGGGGTGGGGAGGGAGAGAGTTGGGAGAGCAGCAGAAGGCATGATCGAAGAGGACGGTCTTGAGACCGGCCTTAAAGGAGGCAAGGGAGGCAGTGAAGCAAAGGGACTGTGGGATGGAGTTCCAGACTGTGGGGGGCAGAGAGGCTGAAAGCCTGTCCGCTGATGGTAGGGTGGGTCAGGCGGGGGCATGGAGCAAACCAGAGGGGGACAACAGATTGGAGAGATAGGAGGGGGTAAGACTGTGAATTGCCTTGAAACTGAGGATGAGGATCTTAAATTCGATGCTGTGGGGGATGGGGAGCCAATGGAGCCGGGCGAGGGGTGAGGCAGTGGCAGAGTCTGGCAATGTTACGGATGTGGTGGAAGGCAGTTCTGGTCATGGCATGGATGTGGGGGAATTGGAGGCAGTGTGAAAATAGGACCGGAACATGTCAAGGACAGAACCTTGAAGGTTGAGGTGGGAGGAGAGGTGGTGGAGGAGGATTGAGTGGTCCGCGGTATCGAAGGCAGTGGATAGGTTGAGGATGAACAGGAGGCAGAGGGAGCCCTGGTCATAAATGGTCAGGATATCATTTGGATATCACAGAAGCCCAATTGGAGGGGCTTATGGAGGGAGTGGGATGAGAGAAAGGAGCGAAGCTGGGAGGCAACGACTCTTTCAAGGACCTTTGACAGAAAAGAGAGGTTGGAGATGGGCCTGTAGCTTGAAAGCTGCGACGCATCAAGGGAAGGTTTCTTGAGGATGGGGATGATGGCGACTGTTTTGAAGGGGGTGGGAATGATACTGGATGAAAGGGACATGTTGATTGTGTGTAAGACAGCAGAGTAAGAGGTCATAGTTGTTGAACTGTAAAGAGCAATTTCAGGGAAGTTGTTCTGTAAGAGCTCTGAGACCAGGATACTGGGGTTATTAATAAGCAACTTGGATCTGTGATGGGGGATTAGTTGGGTGGGTCTTTAGGAAGGACAACACCAACAGCAACTTGCCATTACATAGTTCCGCCCTTCACACGGGCACTTAACAGTGGCAGAGCGTGATGCTGAGCTGGGGAGAGCGTGACGCTGAGCTGGGGAGAGAGGGGAGTTTGAAGAGCATTGCAGAGAGGGCTGCAATGTCGGAGGTGCCGTCCTTTGGAATAATGTTAAACCATGTCCCCTCTGCTTGATCAGATGGATGGTAAAGATCCCGTGGCACAGTTTGAAAGGAGAAGGAAGTTTCTTCCTGGGTCCTGGTCAACATTTCCCCCAAAATAAAATGGGTTCGCTCACTTACTGCATGTGTGAAGGTTATTCTTCTTCTTATTAAATCCGATCAACTACATTTTGTAAAGTCCTTCGAGGCGTTTGTTTTTGTGTGATAGGTGTCGTGTGACATGTTCCATTATATTATGAGAAATAGATGTCAGGAAACTACCGCAGAGAATGGATCGGAATAATCACGTTGTCATAAAATATTCACATCCCCAAAACAAAATTACCCTAATGTGTGAATTATTCATCGTTCCCTGAAATAAAACCTGTGTTAGCAACCCAGAGATTTAGTAAACTTGATAGCATCCTCTGCACAGTGACCAGCAAATGAACACTCACAAGCTATAGCAGATTCCAACGGCATCGTATCGAGCAGCTTATAGTATAATAGTGATAATATTAGAGTGTCAGCCTGGCACGGCTGGCCTCACTCTCACCTCTGAGTCAGATTGTTGTGGGTTCAAGTCCGTGTCGAGATTTGGAATTCATTCAGTCCAAGAGGACCCTCTAATGCTGCGCTGGGCAGGTGTGGTATTGTCGGAGTTCCTGTCCTTCAGATTGAGATGTTAAACCCAATTCCTGCTTGCCTGTTCAGGTGGACGTTAAAGGTTCCTGGGCTTCATTTGAAAAGAGAAAGGAGTTAGTTACTCCCAATAACCTGGCCAACGGTTCCCCAGAAAAAAAAATCACTCATTCACTTCACGGCTGTTTGTGGGACATTACTGGGCACTAATTGACTACTGCATTCGCAAAGGTCCCATGGTGCTATTTGAAAAACTCTCTAGCAGTGTCCTGGCCAACAATCACCCAGACAACATTGGTTTTTCACTCAATGGTTGTTTGTGGTACCATTTGGCTGCTCTGTTTGCCGACAAAATACGTTGTCACTACACTTTACACACATTGAGATAGCTCAATGACATGATAGGGTGCTGGATCAAATGAAATATACAGTGTGTTTATATAATAATTCATGCATTTGGTACAGAGCCTTTCAAGTCAGGTGGTAGGATAACTCATTATGTTTCGCAGAATATATTGCAAAGTGTAGTGACTGGGTGTCTCTTTGGGTTAACACAACAGCCAATTTGTGCACAGCAAATTCTTACAAACAGCCATGGCCCATTTATGGATTAAACATCTCGTCTGAAGGACAGCATTTCTGATAATGCAAAAGAGCGTGAGCCTGGACTATACGGGCTTCAAGTCCCGATGTTATGTGTGAAGTGGAGTCCTCTAGCTGAGTGGTTGGAGCACTTGCCTATTAAGCGAGTAATCTCGGTTCGATTCCGGGAAGTGCAAAATGTTGCGCAAGTTCCTTTACTCGGCTTTGTTGAACAACGGTAAGAGTAACAGTGAGTAGGAACCCAGTTGTTAGTCGATGGGGGGACCGCTTTTCCATGGGTGGGGGAGGAGGGGGTGGGGGGTAGTGTTATGATTCCCTTTTAAAAGAAATAATAAATTGGTCGCTGCAATCCACGGCTGTTTGTGGGGAGGCTGCTGTGCGTAACTGGCTGCCGCTTTTCGCCCGCAGAATATAGTCAGTTCACTTTACAGTATATCCTGTGATGCGTTTCGAGACATCTCGAAGACGTGATAAGGAGCTGTATCAAATGTGAGGATTATTATTATATGTTGAATCCTGGTGTATCTGTTTGCATGCAGCGGCACTCAGTATTCATAATTTAGCACCTCGGCGACCCTATACTGTGTGTGTTTTACAAGGTGACTGGTGACTGACAGCTTAAACAATCTCATTACCACTGAAACAGTGGGAGAGCGGTGAGACTCAGCAAATCAGGTTGATTTTCGCATTGTAAACTCACCCTGAGCCCAGCCTGCCTTCAGAATTCAGACTATTATTGAGAGAGAGAGACAGAGAGAGAGAGAGAGAGAGAAAGCAGCGACTTTCACTGACAGCAAGATCCCAGACATTGTGAACTGATTTCAATCGTTTCGCCAGCGAGTAGATAATGAAAGCAGTGAGGGTGAGAAACTTCTGTCCCAAACACCAACAGCTTGCAATCTGCCTCGTCCTAATCTTAACTGTCTCATCCCATCCAAAAAAAAACTGGATAATTTCTCGCTTTGGTCATCAAATCGGAAGCTGTTTTTTATTTTGTTTAAGAACTACAGAGATCTGGCGTTGGAATTAAAAGTCTAAATGCAGTAATAATTAACGTAATTTAATGCGGCGCATTTCCCAGCGGGAGCCATCTCAAAGCGCTTCACAGGATTTAATCTAAAGGAGGGTGACTGTAGTTTTGTGGGAGAACAAATTGGAGGATTTTTCTCTAAATCGCGAGGAACGATATTAAGAAATAGTTACCATATTGATAAAAGGAATCCCTTCTATTTCACTCTATAATAGTGCTGCCTGACCAGCTGAGTGTTCCCAGCAACTGCTGTTTTGTTTAATAATTATAATAATCCTTGCACTTAGCTCCTTACTGCATCAACACAATGTACTCTGAAGTGTGGGGCCATTTGTGCACAATATTGTCCCACAAGTAGCCACAAAGTGAATTACTGATTTTATCTGCAGAACTGTTGGCCAAGTTATCGGGAGAAACTCCTTCTTTTTTTCAAACAGAGCCACGGAATCTTTAACATCCGCCTAAACAGCCCACAGACGCCATCTAAATAATGATTCCGCTGTATCCAATGCTCGAGTTATTCAATTCCAACTATAAGAACTCAAGAGCTCCTCAGAATTACACATCATTGACATTCAAAATGACTTTGTTCATAAGGGACTCATTTAGTTTCGGCTCTGTTTATCATTTATTTTTATCTGCATTGAGGAAATGAAACCTGGATGTAAAATTTGCATGATTTCTTAATCTATTCCTTGAATTAATCCTTTGGCATTTCCTAATTATCACTACGATTGTTTTTTGGTACGACACGTCCACAGTATTCCAGAGCACTGCTGATGACAGCGCAGCCCAGCCTGGCTCATCGACAGAGTTTGGAGGAGCAGACGAGTGACTGGAGGCAGGGAATCCACCCACTCAGCTCCTGATAACACTGGAAGCCAAAGCCCTAATGGGTAAGGGTGGTCCAAGATGGACAAGCAATGGGAAGGAATGATTGCCACATCATTACCAATATCAAGATCAAGATCAAGATCAATGTCAATGTCAATATCAATATCAATATCAATATCAATATCAATATCAATGGCAAGCTATTCGGATTTAGCTGCTTAGACCCTAAAGCACAATCTGGGGTCCCCAAACCTTGGCTGTTGCCAACTTGCGCCTAATATTTTCCAGAATTAGGTCAGCAGGATGCGTCCCTCCAGAGAGGGAGAGAGAGCGCGTTCCATCCCAACAATCTGTCTCTGGGATTTCCATATGTAGTTGGGACGCATGGAATTCTCAGTTTGGTTTGGATTCTCTGAAGCACTTAAGGTGATGGGTTTCCACATGTGGCAGACAATATAAAAACACAGGCCGTGGGTGTCTGACACATGAGGAAATGCTTCACCGTGCTTTAGAGTATCCAAACCAGACTGACAGTGTGCCACCTACACACGGAGATTTCCCTGGAATGGAAAGTGTATTCACTGCCTGAAGGGGCAACCTTTGCTTACCAGGAAAGTATTAAATAATTTTAAAAAATCCTTGCATTTGGCTTATAACTTATTACATGTTCGAGACACCTCAAAGTGCTTCACATGATTTAGAGTGTAATGAATCGTGCATTTTGTTTTATTCTTTTTTGTTTCAATAGTTATTTTTGTTTTAATAATTATTTTAGTAATACCTGCAGTTACTTTCTGGACTGGATTTTTAGAAGAGTAGCAAGTTTATCCTTCTTCTCAGCCCTGATACATTATATTTTCTAAGTGGAATAACCAACAGCAATCTTAGAACGGCGTGGATTTCACTCCAAGGCTCCAACCGAGAACTTTGATTTCAAAAAGAAATGTCAGTTTGGTGATTAAGAATGTGTGGGAAACACTGTTTAAAGCTTTCCTTCAGAGGAGGATTGATACTGTTGGAATAATTGAATCATGAAAGCGTGAGTCAGCAGGCAGTGTGAGTCAGCAGGTAAAGCCTCAGTTTAATAATGTTTCTGCTCTCGGTCGGTCCCAGGATCCGCTATTGAGAAGCCCTCTGAGACGTGTGGAGGGCGCTATATAAATCAAAGTTGTTGTTGTGTCTCTCTCTCTCACACACACACGGATACACACACACAAGCTTACTGCAAAGCACAGTCTGCCCTTTTCTAAACACAAAGTACTACAGATGCTGGGAATCTGAAACAAAAACAAAAGTTGCTGGGGAAACTCAGCAGGTCAGGCAGCATCCATGGAGAGTCAACGTTTCGGATCTACAACCCTTCGTCAGGACTGGGGCTTGTTTGGAGGGCGAGGTTTCTTAAAGACGTTAAAAGGGGAGAGGCAGGACATGGAAGGCAAAGGAGACAAAGAAGACAAAGGAAAAGGAAAAAAGAGTGTGTTAACTGATGGGTTGAATATGTGTTAAAGGCTTCAGGGCCCTTTTCTACTTGCCTCAACCCCTCGACATGACCTATGCCAGTAAAACGGGGGAAAGAATACAAATTGATTTTTCTTGTGGTAGATATTAATGATCCTACGGCACTACTGGAAACTTGCTGGGAGTTTCTCCTCGAGTCCTGCCCAACAATATCCCAGATAAAAAAACATGTCATTCACTTTGTGGTTGCTTGTGAGACATTGCTAAGTGCAAATTGGCTGCTATGTTCCAAAAAAGCTATAATAATTTGGTCACTCAATCCACGACTGTTTGTGGGACGCTGCTGTGCACAATTGGCTGCCGTGTTTCTCCTGCAAAATATACAGTCAATTCACTTTACGGTATATTCCGTGAAGTGCTTTGAGACGTCTAGAAGATGTGAATAGCGCTAAAGCAAATGCAGGGATTATTGTTAATCTTATTACTGTATTAGGCTTGCCTACATAATACATAATCACTCCACTTTAGTGCCATTTCACACAGAAAATACACATTTTACAATATTTTCTGTGAAGCGCTTTGGGACATCTCAACGATATGATAAGGTTCGATATCAGATTCAAGGATTATTATTATTAGAAATATCCTGCGAAGTGCTTTGAGACATCTCGAAAATGTGATAAGCTGGTTCAGCAAAATGTTTTCAATTCTTTATTATTTTTATTTATTACGTTCGGTGTGTTGCGGCATTTGGCTCGCTTTTGCACAATCCGTGTGCACAATTTTCCCAGGGAGTTATTACTTCAGGCACAGGAAGAAGCTAAACATGTTAGTTGTGCAATGATATGGGGGTTTCAGAAAAGTGTCTAGACAAGTTCCTGAGAGGAGGTGATTCCAAGTGTGAAGTGAAAGTATTCCACATTGATTCACCCAGATAATAACAAAACAATCATCCTTACATTTTATATTGCACCTTTTGCGTCATCAACGTGTCTCAAAGTGCTTCACAGGTGTTCTTTCTGTGAAAAGGAGTGACTGCGTGTTTTGCAGGTGAACGCGGCAGCCAATTTGCGCACGGTAAAGTCCAATCAGCAGCCACGGAGCGAAAGACTTTGGGGAATCTTTGAATAAACACAAAACAAACTGTAGGAATAAAACAGACAGATAAAGGGTAAAAGTTTGTTCCTTCGTGACTTCAGCTTAGTGTTACTGTATTTGTTCAGCTAATACACAGTAATATTTAGCCTCTAGAGAGACAGAGCTTTTTTGAGATGTTCCAGTCATTGTAACAAAATAGCCTGCTCTCTGACCTTGTGCTTTGCCAAAGTTTATTATCAAAGGGTTTGGGAGGCAGGCTGCATTAGCAGTGTTTGACCTTCTCTAACCTCAGTATAAAGTGCTCTCTGGGGACATGTCCTAGCTCACAGTTTGTGTGTTTACTGCATAAGTGGAGGTAAGCTTCACTTCAAAAGAGACTCAGCAATTTCACGATGCGGGCTCCAGACTTCACGTTTTTCCGTAGCACTACATTTCACCCACAAAATATACAATCAATTCACTTCACAGCACCCTATATAGCGTGAGGCGCTTTGAGACGTCTCAATGACGTGATAGGCATTACATCAAATGCAAGGATTATTATAACACATGAAAAGCAGCAGGCCTTCCAGCCCATCGAGGCTGTAACATCCGCTTATTCGATCTTTTAATCCCAAATTCCCATCCTTTCTCCACGGCCCTTAATACCCGAGCTTACCCCAGCATTTGGCTATCAAAAGCAAGGATTCTTATTTATTATTACCATTAATATTAATCTCTATTTCAAATATCTAGATAGCCACAGATATATGCAACACAGAAGACTATTAGGCGCAGGTTGGCAAGTGCCAAATCATGCGGATCCCAGAGTGTGTAGTGGGGGTATCTGGTGGAGTCACTCCACGACTGTTTGTGGGACGCTGCTGTGTGCAATTGGCTGCCGCATTTCGCCCACAAATACACAGTCAATTCACTTTACAGTATATTCTGTGAAGTGCTCTGAGACGTTTCAATGATAAGGCACCATATCAAACGCAAGGATTATTGCTATTACTTTTTTAAAAGAGACAGAGAAAGGCAAAAGTATTTGGGGAAATGTTAAGCCGAGCTCTCGAAGAAGTTCTACGTGGCCTGGCATGTATGTGAAGAGGAAATGGTCTGTAATGATATATCAATTGTAATTATGTAAAATACTGAGTAGGAATGATTTCAAGTACTATATCTGGCTCTGGGTAATAGGATGAGATGGTACAATAATGACTTAATTAAAATCACCATCATTAACATGAAGAGAGAAGGATAATTTGTATGAGTAGAGAGCATGTATACTATACCTGAACCGCTTACCTTGTCTCAGTCTACCCTCTGAGCCCCATCTACAGCCAAAGCCAAAAAAAACCAGCCCCCTACCCCCAGCCCCCTACCCCCAGCCTCTGCGCCCAGCCCCAGCCCTTGCCCCCCCCAATCCCAGACCTACAGCCCAACCCCCAATCTCCCAAGCTTTGATCTGGATTTCATAGAATCATAGAATTTTACAGCACAAAAGGAGGCCATTCGGCTCATCTAGTCTGTGCTGGCTCTTTGAAAAGAGCAACTCAATCTCACTGCCCCGAGATTAAAGGTTAATAATAATAATAATAATAATAACGCTTGCGTTTGATATAGTGCCTTATCTTTTAGACGTCTCAAAGCGCTTCACCAAATATACTGTAAAGTGAATTGACTGTATGTTTTGGGGTAAAAATGTGGCAACGAATTGGCCACAGCAGTGTCCAACAAAGTAAAAATGATTATAATAATAATAATAATAATAATAATCCTTGTATTTGATATAGCGCTTTTCACATCTTATCGACGTCCCAGAGCGCTTCATAGAATATACTGCAAAGACTGTACATTTGTGGGTGAAACGCGGCAGCCAATTGCACACAGCAGTGTCCCACAAACAGTCGTGGATTGACCAATTTTATTATTGTGGTTATTTTTGGAGGTTTTCTGATCACCACACTATAGAAAGGATGTTAAGGCATTGGAAAGGGTGCAAAGAAGGTTTACTAGAATGGTACCAGGATTGAGAGACTTCAGTTATGAGGAAAAGCTAGATAGGCCAGGTTTATTCTCTTTAGAACAGAGAAGGTTGAGAGGAGACCTAATAGAGGTTTATAAAATCGTGAGGGAATTCGACAGAGTGAATAAGGAAAAACTGTTTCCACTGGTGGGCGAATCTGTGACTCGTGGTCACTGATTTAAAATAGTTTCAAAACGAAGCAGAGGGGAGCTGAGGCTGACAGTGTGAAAGAGCTTAATTAACCCTCAGGTTAATCACTGTATCTTTGTAATTATGAAGTCAGCTCCATCACACCATTGGGCTCAGTAACTCCCCACAGTCTGTTTCTCTGACAATGTCATCAGCCCCGACTGTTTGAACAAATCAATCAATAAAACAAAATGAATCATAATTCTTTGCAATTGTAGCTTTGAAGGGCCCCTGATGGTAACATTCTCTCCTGATACTCTTAACTGAGAACTGTAATGTTTAAAAAATGAGTGAAATATGAGCTGTGTATCGTACAAAACAGTACAAATTGACATTGATTAGGCGACTTTCACGTCGGGAGGATGTCCTAAGGGGTGGGGTAGTCAGGACTTTTCTCTTGAGCTGAGGGTGGGGTCCAAGGCGGTGGTGGGGGGAGGGGGGATGGGGAGCCAATGGAACTGGGTGAGGAAAGGGGTAATATCAAATTCAACGATTGCTATAGAATCACGGAGCGTAGTGTGGGAGAGGACATGGTTTGGATACTCTTAAGCACGGCGAATGGTTTCCTTCATGTGCCAGAAACCCGCCTGACCAAAAGGAAATGGAATAAATTCTACCCGTTCTGAAACACGCTGTTCACAGAGTAAATCTTGGTTGGAATTGTACCCGAATGGTTTCAGCCTAGAAGTGCAGGGCCAAATCTTTCTATTTAATTCCTCTCTACAGTTTATCACAAGCTGTGGGTCTAGAGAACAGGAATGGGCTTTATCTCCCCAGCGTCCACAGGGGGTGATCAGAGGCAATATTGTTTAGATGCGTTTGTTTCGTGAATGGCACTACCGTAGCATGTTAATTTCTGGCCCAACAGGTGATTTTATTGTACTCATTGCAATTTAACTCACAACAGAGCACTAACAACTCTCCTTTGATGAGCACCTTGTAATATATTGTATGGGACCCCAGAGAGCACTGGGATAATAATGTGCGTTTCAGACGGCGAGTCCCGCTGGCTGTTTTAAACGCTTGCGAATTCCATCTCTTGATTTTGTAATAAGGTTACAGGATCCTGCTCCCGGGTTTAGAAACTAATAGAATGTGCGGGTGAGGGCAGTAATGACAATTCTCTTCTGCAGTTGAATGATAAACGCTGTCTCCAAGCTTTTTATGCATCGCAGGCTGTCAGTGATTTATAACAGACTTTTAGCGGCTGTCCCTCCCTCCCTCCCCTGTTGTCTCCTCTCCTCCCTCCACCCTCTGCAAAGAAGAAAGCTAGGCTGCGGATAATAGCAAGTGATGCGCAGGGAGGAATGGAAGCTGCCAGAGAGCGATAAATCACAGCCCAGGTACTGTCCAGCAGGAATAAACTGCCGAATTAAAGGCGTCTGTGTTAAAAGGAACTCTGTCTCTCTTCTTGTCCGACCAAATCGATTTAGTTTCCCCTCCTCCCTCACTCCACCACTGCCTCTCCCCTCGGGTCGCCGAGACCCTCATCCACGCATTCATTACATCTAGGCTCACTACACCAACTGCCTGCTTGTCGGCCTTCTCAACTCTTCTGTCCACAAGCTGCGAATCACTCAGAACCCTACATCTCTCCTACACCAGGAGATTCTTCAGAGATGAAAAACGAAAAAGCCAATTGCCCTCAGCATTTTCTAAACAAACAGTCCGTTGAGGATTAAGTGACCAAATTATCATGTATTTTCCCTAAAAACTTTTAGTGGCCTCGATGAATACTTTAACTCTTTTCTCTCTGATTAACACCGCACCACAAAAGGGAATCTTGAAGCTCTGGGAAGCGAGATTATTCAAAATACCGCACTATTTCTGCAGAAAAATTAAGTGATGAATAATATCTTCTGAAGGCATTGAAAGCTCAGGCTCCCAATCTCCTCTCCAATTTCCAAGAGGATTTCACAAATTCCAAATGAACTAACCGGAGATTGCTTGGCTCTGCAGCTGTGGATACAGTCCGAAGCGAACAGCAGTCATGCTTGTCGTACAGAGAGAAAGGGCTGGATGACGCATACAATTGCAATAATAAGGAGGAAAAAACCTGGCGTTTCATATGGCGCCTTATCACATTTTTTGCGATGTCTCAAAGTGCTTCACAGTACATATTGTAAGGTGAATTGATTGAATATTTTGTGGGCAAAATATTTTGTCAGCACATTAGGCACAGTGACCCAATTATTTTTTGTGAGATTATTACCCCAGAAAGCAATCCGCCAAATCAACTAACAACCGGGTTCCACTTTCTGCTTGGTAAGCAGAGGTGTGCGGAGTAAGGAAACTTGCCTAAAGTTTTGCTTCGCACAGAGATCAAACCCAGGTCCTCTCTCTTGGGAGGTAATCATTACTCTACAGGATTCCACAATCTTCAATTGTAAAAATTCTAAGCACAACCAATAATAAATAATAATAAATTTTGCATTTGATATAGCGCCTGTTCACATCTTCGCGATGTCTCAAAGCGCTTCACGTAATTTGTTTTGACTGCATATTTTGAGGGGCAGGCAGGATATGGACATGGATCAGGACAACTTGTACCAACGTCTATGGCTTTGAGTCTTGCCAGTGCCTCCAAACCTTCATACACCAAGCTCTGTGTGTGTGCGTGCATGTGTGCGGGTGTGTGTGCGTGCGTGCGTGTGTGTGTGTGCGTGCGCGCATGTGTGATCACGCAAACCCATGACTGGAATTTAATCTGCATAAATATCAGGAACCCATCAGCAGAGATATGTTTGCTCTCACGGTGTTTACATTTCTGTTCACTGAATTAGCCTCTTAATTGCTTAGAGCAATTAAAAGAAACCCAATTATCAGCCAGACATATTTTGGTAATTGGCCATAATTTAGTAAGTAAATAATTTAGTACGTAAATAATACTAATCCTTGTATTTGATACAGCGCCTTGTAGGTCAGAAGGACATATCCAAATACTTCACAGGATTTACTGTTATTTTGTAAGTGACTGTTATTTGGCAGCCAATTTGTTTTGGTATAGTTGTATTTTGGTAACTATTCTTGTTTTGGTAACAGACTCCGTTGTCAAACGTAGAGGGCCCCATGTGAAGGGCACTATACAAATACAAGTTGTTGTTGTCACCCCTCCTGTTGTTATTGTGAATCCTCCGCTCCACCCTGCCTTCAGCCACCACACCCCAAGGCTCTGGAACTCCCTTCCTCACTCCCTTTGCCTCGCCCCCCCCCCCCCCCCCCCCCTCTCTTCCCGGTTTCAGCTCACAGTTAAAGACCTTTCTTTGCGACCGCACCTTTGGTCACCTTCCTGCCCCTGCCCCTGGCTCGGTCCTGGAATCCGCCATTGTGAAGCGCTCTGAGACACCGTCCGGCGTGCAGCGCGCTATATAAATCAAAGTTGTTGTTGTTGTTGTAACATGATATATTTTGCTAACTGGTTGTTGTGGTCACTAGTTACATTTTATAATAATAATAACCCTTGCATTTGATGTAGCGCTTTTCACATCTTATCGACGTCTCATAGCGCTTCACAGAATATACTGAAAAGTAGGGAACGGCGATATGGGAATTTCCCGATATATCCATATCGGTTGGCTCATATCGAGATATACCGAAATATCGACATTTTCTGTTTTTTCGTACTGTGCATGCGCGCGCATTCGGGGCCTATCTTCTCAGGAGGTAAATATCTTTCTCTCTCTGTGTCTCTCACTCTCTCCATCTCTGTGTTTTTCTGTCTGTGTCTCTCTATGTCTCTCTCCCTCTCTCCTCTCTCACATCCCCCCTCATCTCTATCTATCTGTATATTATCACATCCACCCCGTCTCTCCCCCCACCCCCCCGCCGTCCCTCTCTCGCACCCTCCACCCCCGTCGTCTCTCTCCCCCTCCCCCCAGCCATCTCTTTCTCCCTTCCCTCCCCCCCCCCCCGCCGTCTCTCTCTCCCTCACCCCCAGCCGTCTCTCTCCCCCTCCCCCAAGCCGTCTCTCTCCCACTCTCCTCCCCACCCCCCCCCGCCGTCTCTCTCCCCCTCCCCCCCCAGCCGTCTCTCTCCCCCTCTCCCCCCCCCAGCCGTCTCTCTCCCCCACTCCTCCCCAGCCATCACTCTCCCCCTCTCCCACCCAGCCGTCTCTCCCCCTCTCCCCCCCCCAGCCTTCTCTCTCCCCCTCTCCGACCCCCAGCCGTCTCTCCCCCTCTCCTACCCCCGCAGCCGTCTCTCTCCCCCTCAGCCATCTCTCTCCCTCTCTCCCCCCCAGCCGTCTATCTCCCCCTCCCCCCAGCCGTCTCTCTCCCTCTCCTCCTCCCCCCAGCCGTCTCTCCCCCTCTCCCCCCCCCCCCCCAGCCGTCTCTCTCCCCCTCTCCCCCCCCCCCCCCAGCCGTCTCTCTCCCCCTCACCAGCCCCCCAGCCGTCTCTCTCCCCCTCACCAGCCCCCCAGCCGTCTCTCTCCCCCTCACCAGCCCCCCAGCAGTCTCTCTCCCCCTCACCCCCCCACCCACAGCCGTCTCTCTCCCCCCACCCCTTGCATACCTGTATATTGTATTCGAGGACTATGAATACAAGATGGCGGCTTTGCACCTCGGTCTGTGCATTGTGTATAGAGATGAGCATTCTGGGTCTTGTAGTTGATTGTGCTCGCATCCCGATTTTTTACCTCGATATACCGTTTTTCGATATATCGATATTTTTAAAATGTATATATCGGCATATCGATATGAAAATAATATCGGGTTTAAGCGATGTACCGATATATCGCCGTTCCCTACTGAAAAGTGAATTGACTATATATTTGTAAGCAAAACGCGGCAGCCAATTGCACACAGCAATGTCCCACAAACAGTCATGGATTGAAATTGACCAATTCTTTTATTGTTGTGTTTTTTTGAGGGAGTATTATTATGCGTGTGTGTGGAGTAAGGACACGTGCCCAAGGTTTTGCCCTGATTTGCCTGGATTCGAAACCCAGGTCTCACGCTTGTAAGGCGAGTGCTCTAACCACTGAGCTACAGGAGCTCCATAACTTTGGTAACTCGCTATGCTTTATTATCTTGGTACACAGTTGTTGTTGCCAACACAGTAACTAAACATGTATCATCTCACATCCCTGTGCCTGGCAGAATCATTCTCTGCTGTTCCTGTTCGCTTCACTGAGGATAACAACTCAGAGCAATATGATGCTACCTTTGCTGTCTCCTCCATTTCATTCCTTCAGTGAAGTGATATTGAGTAATGAGGCTGAGTACAAAGCAACGCAGCAAAGCCTTATAAACTCTTCTAACCCAGGAGAATGATAATCTAATCGTGATAATAATACTTGAAGTAGCATCTTATCACGTCATTGAGATGCCTCAAACACAATATGTTGCTGAGTGTACTGACTGTGTTTTGTGGATTAAACGTGGCAGTCCACAGCATTCTCCAGCAAACAGTCGTGCATTGAGTGACCAAATTACCCCTGGAAAGTGATCCACAATCGACTAACAACCGAGTTCTTACTGTTAGGTAAATAAAAATAATAATAATCCTTGAATTTGATATAGCGCATTTCAAAGCTTCTAGACAGCTCAAAGCACTTTACAAAATGTACTGTAAAGTGAATTTGACTGTATATTTGTGGGCGAAACATGGCAGCCAATTGCGCACATCAGTGTCACTCAGAGAAGTGAGAATTTCATCGACTCAACAACAAACAGTCATGGATTGAAATGACCCATTTGTTATTGTTTTTTTTAGGGATTATTATTAGGCATGTGGAGTAAGGAAACTTGCCCAAGGTTTCGCCCCACCCAGAACTCAACCCGGGTCCTTTCGCTTGCGAGGCGAGCACTCTAACCACTAAGCTGCGGGACTCTGCGTAGAAGAAGGGCTGATGCGGACACAACCATTGCAGCACGCAAGATAGAGAGGAATGGAGGAATAAATAAGGTAGAGGTAGAGAATTAACATTACATCTTGAGGAAATGCACCTGCTACAGTTAGTGAATATATCCGGTCAAGTGTGAACGAACAGATAACAGCTGCTAACGTTCAATGGAGATTGGAGATATATTCACTTTGGGAAGTTGACTTTGAGCTGCGAGGAGTAAAACTGAAATAGCAGACAGTGTAAAGAATAAAAATACTGCCTTTTATCTACGAGAATGTTTTCCTTGAAAGTACAGCTCAGTAACTCACACCACAACAAGACGACTGTTATTCATGGCTTTAGTTATGGTACAATGACTCACGGCCTCTACTGTGCAATGTAAATATAAAACATATTACTGTATATATGAATCCTCGCATTTGATACAGAGCTTTATCATGTTGAGACACCTCAAATATATTATAAAGAATATATTGTAAAGTGAATTTATTTTTTGTAGGTGAAACGCGGTAGCCAATTGTGCCCAGCTGTGTTTCACAAACAGTCGTGGATTGAGTGACCATATTTAAAAAAAATTCAGCACTGTTCAGTTTCCTATTTATTCATCTTCCATGAAGTTAGAGCACAGAATTTGCTGGTTTAAGGGAGCGAGAGAGCAGTCACTTTCAGAGGATATCAGAGACTAAGGTAGCCTGGTTCAGTTGATGATATTCTCACGTTTCTGAGTCAGAAGGTTGTGGATTCAAGCCCTACATCAGGACTTTGTACAGTACTTATGGTCGAAGATGACACTCCAATACAGTAGTGGGGGGAAGCTGCGTTGTTGTTGGGGGTACTGGCCTTCCGATAGAACATTAAATCAAAGTCCCATTTGCCTGATCAGGCAGATGTTAAAGATCCAACAACAGTATGCATTTAAAGTATATAGCAGACCTCACACAGGGTAGTTGTCAGACCATTTTTACTTTAAATTCTTGAATTTAGTCTTACTTTGGAAACCCCTCATTCAATAGCTCTTAAGAAGTCCTGGCTTCCCAATGTGTCCTCGATTTAGAAATTTTGAACAAGTTAACAACAACAAATTACATTTGTATAGCGCGTTTCATGTCAGTGTCATCATACGTTTTTAGACCTAGTGAGATGCTTTTATATCACAGAAGATGGCCTCTCGTCTCATCGTGTCTGTGCTGTCTTTAAAGGAGCAATCCTTTCAGTCCCATTTATATCAAATAAAAGGATTATTATTATCATTCTTTTCAGATACCTATCTTGTTGCCTTTTGCCTTATTCTACCCGCAAATACACAGTCAATGCATATTACAGTATTTTCTGTGAAGCGCTTTGAGACGTCTAGAAGATGTGAAAATGCTATATTAAATGCAAGAAAAATTATTATTGTTATTATTTCGAAAGCCAATATGGATTCCATCTGTATCACTGCTCCCGGCAGTGTGTTCCACATCCTAACTACTCTGTGTATGAAAACATTTCTCTTAACCTGCCCATTTGCTAACCATCTTAAATGGAGGCCCTCTAGTCACTGACCAGTGGAATTAATCCCTGCAGTGAATGGTCTCAAAGAACGGCTGGGACTGGGTGGAATTTCAGGCCTCCTCTGTTCACTCCCAAACTCTTTGCATCAAAAATCGTATGAAAATGGAAGCCAAACTGAGATGTTGCTCTTTGCTGCCCTCACCCTCTGGAACTCCATCCCACAATCCCTCACCCCCTCACTTGCCCCCTTCAAGACCCGTCTCAAGACCCTCCTCTTCGACCGTGTCTTTGGTCACTCTCCTATCCTTATCCTCCCTGCCCTCCGCCCATCCTGCTCCCAACCACCAACTCGGGTGCAGATCCTTGAGCATCCAGCAGCTCGGGATGTCACTCTGACGTGAAAGGCGCTATAAAAATGTAATTTGTTGTTGTTAATTTCAGAGCATACAATAGCCCTAAGCCAGTTACCTTCTGGCACTATAACAACAGTAAATTACGTTTGTCCACATCAGTTTCAGAATATCAAATTGGACTTAATGCGGCACAGAACCAATCCACTTGACATTCAATATTGGACTAGAGATGGCATTTGTGATCTGTTTTGTGTCTCTTCAGTGGTGTGCTGACAATAATGTGGGTGCTTGTCAGTTACTCATTGTATCTTTTGCTTGCACTGTAGTCCTCACAGGACGCTCAATAACAGTCAATCCCACTTACAGCGTCCAGATCGTTTATCACTGGGTTCCTTTTGGGAACAGGTGAAGTATTAGTGAGATAATTGCACTATAAAGTAGATCAGTAGAATTCTCTGAAATGCTATTCACAGGCTTCTCTGTTACCTGTGTCACATCTTGCTCCGCTCAGTGTAAAGAGAAGAACCTCCTCCAGGCTGTAGATCACAGTCTAGGCTGAGGCTCTGGTTCAGTGCGGGGGAAGCGTTGCAATGTTAGAGGTGTGGCTCTTTCCGATATATATCTAGTCTCGGTTTTCCGGGTGTAATAATCCCTTAAAGAAAAGAATAATAATTTGGTCACTCAATCTACACCTTGTGGGACGCTGCTGTACACAAAATGTAATTTTATCGTCATCGTTGTTGTGTGCAATGAGCTGCCGTATTTTATGTACACACAGTCAATTCAATTTACAAAGAGGAGGGTCTTGGGACAAGTTTTGAAGGAGGCAGTATATCCTCTGAGCACTTTGAGGCGTCAAAATGATGTGATAAAGTGTTATATAAATGTAATTTTGTTGTCGCTGTTATATCAAATGCAAGGATTATCAGTATTACTTCCATTTAAAAAAGTGGCTTATTATGTCCTTGAGACGTCTCAAAGCACTTCACAGATGTGGTGTGGTGATTGTCTCTTTGGTCGGCTAAATGGGGCAACAAGTTTTCATATAGCAATGAAGCCATGAAGCAAATGCTCAATTTTATTTGGCGGATTGTTGGCCAGGACACTGGGACAGAGAAACTCACCTCTCTTTTTGAATCATACCTTTAATATGCACCTGAACTGACAGACCTCTGTTTACTGTCTCACCTGAAGGATGGTGCGTGACAATCCGGCACTGCCCCTGGCTGTATGTGTGAGACTGCAAACTCAATAATCCCAGTGTAGGAATACAAGTCCAAGTCCCACACTCCTGTAGGCTTGAACCTTCATCTTTTTGATTAAGGGATGTGAGCCCTGGTGATGAGAGGCTAAACCGAGGGTCCCATCTGCCTACTCAATGTAGACCATATTACCCTGTGGCGTAGAATTGTAGGAAAAAATAATAATATTTGTCAAAGAGGCAGAATGATGGAGCAGCAAAAAAGTCCTCTACGCTGTTACAAGGTTAGCTGTGACGATATGTTGCATATTTTGTTGAAATCATTGTTTTTGGCTTGTACCTGAGGGGTGTGTGTGCCTCTGACTGCAATGTCACATTGAGTTATTCACGGGAATGTGATCCCATTCCCATCTGACTGGACCATCTGTACAAAGAACATACATTACCTCAACCCTCGTCTTCAGGCTATGTAATGGTTTAAAGACGTTATTAAGCAGCACACGGTGAGAGGTTCTGCACATGGCCACTTAGCCAGTACATTTAAGACCATATTGTTGCTCTAACGCCACATGCCATCTCCCTGTTAAACAGACCGAATTGTTGCTGTGTTGTGGTATAAGAGCTCATTGACCTTTTCTTGGGTGACATTGGCTCTCTTTATTGCATCTGGTTGGGACACAGCACTATACGTCTCCCATCTGCACCATTTGCTTTTAACCACTGTTAATTTTGAGAGCCTGCACTTCGGGAGGTAGCCAATGTATGAGTGTGTAATGAAACACGTCCTCCCGATGTGAAAAGGTGCTACATAAATCACATACCCTAGCGGTTAGAGCACTCGCCTCACGAGCAAGCGGATCCGGGTTCAATTCCTGGGAAGCTTGAATCTGGAGGAAAATATTGTGATTTCACAAGCCTCTGTTTAACTAGCAATAAGAAGGAACCTGGTTGTTAGTCATTTGGTGAATTGCTTTCAAAGGCAATGATCCCTGCAATTGTTTAGTTTTACAGTTTTTGGTCTCTCAATCCACGACTGTTTGTGGGACACTGCGGTGCTCAATCTGCTGCCATGTTTCACCCACAAAGTCCACAGTAAATCCACTTTACAATACAGCCTTTAAAGCACTTTGAGACATCTCAATGGCACGATAAAGTTCTTTATCAAATGTAAGGATTATTATTATAACTATTATTATGATAAATGCAATTTGTTGTAGTTAAATTCACAATTTCAGGCCTTATCCAAGTCTAGTACCATGTTGCGTTACCTTGAACAATGCCAGTGTCCTCTATTCTCATTGTAAAGGGTGCAATTTGTCAGTGCAGCACTTTCACCTGTGAGACAGAAGGCAGTAAATTCAAGCACCACTTGGGGACTTTGAGCTCACAGTCTAGGCTGACGTTCCAGAGCTGAGGGCAGTGTTGCATTGTCAGCCGTGCTGACCTTTGGATGAGACCTTTAGGTCTTCTCTGCTTGTTCAGGTCCCGTGATGCTATTCAAAAAGAGAAGGGAATTTCTCCTGATGTCCCAGAGAAATGCCCCTAAAAAAAAAGGTCATTCACTTCAAAGCTCTTTGTGGGACATTACTGTGAGCAAATTGGCTGCAGCATTGACCCACAATAAACTCAGTCACTTCACCAACAGAGATTCTGTGCGACAGTTTGATGTTGTAGATGCCGGATCAAATGCAAGAATTGCATTTGAGGATAGGTTGAATAAACTAGGGCTGTATTCTCTAGAGTACAGAAGAATTAGGGGAGATCTTATTGAAACATATAAGATTCTTGAAGGACTAGATAAAGTAGGGACTGAGGGACTGTTTCCCCTGGTAGGAGAATCTATAACCAGGGGTCATAATCTTAAAATTAAGGGTCAGCCTTTTAGAACAGAGTTGAGGAAACATTTCTTCACTCAGACGGTAGTGAATTTATGGAATTCACTACCCCAGAAGGCTGTAGATGCTCAGTCCTTGAACATTTTCAAGGCTGAGACTGATAGATTTTTGAAAAATAGAGGGATATGGTGATATGGGGATAGGGCAGGTAATCAGAGTTAGGTGAGAAGATCAGCCATGATCTTATTGAATGGCGAGGCAGGCTCGAAGGGCCGAATGGCCTACTCCTGCTCCTAATTCTTATGGTCTTATGTTCTTAATTGTTCTTACCTTCAAACGGCTTAAGCTTGTAACTGACAAGCTCTCTGCCGTCACTGTGAGGCTGGCTGGGTGTGTGATAGCAGAGGCTGTGATACAGTGGCTCTGATGTGTATATACTAGCTGTGCTAAAGACAGTTTAATAAGAGAGATCTTTTATAGCAGCGAAGATATAGCAGCTGTACTAAGCTTAAGAGTAGCCACAGAATAAATATATCCCTGTATCCCTGTGGCTGACTGTAGCTCCCACTAGTTTTCAATCACAAGACTTTTAGATCTGACTAGACCCAGTCGTCCAGGCTGTGAGTTATGAGTCTTACACACAGGAATAACTCATGAAATAAAAACATTGAGAGAGAGAGAGAAGCGCTTTGTGGTTCTGCACAAGAAACTGGAAGAAAATGCTTCGAAATTAAAGACTGCACATAAGAATTTATCGAATTCCTGTGACTCTGAAATACATAATAACAATTTGCGCTTGTTTAGTGCCCTCCACACAGGGAAGTGTCCCAGCCTGACTCCACTGTAAGCATAGTCGAAGAGGAAGATTTTCAGGTGGGAAATTTCAATAGATCAAATTTAAATCCAGGTGCAATTTTACGCTGTATATTTTGTAAGATGCTTCGAGATGTCTATCGTATTTACGTGCATGGTACTGTATCAATGGAAATTATTAACAAGATTGTATAGCATAGCAAATGGCTGCCGCATTTTGCCCACAAATACACAGTCAATTCACTTTACAGTATATTCTGTGAAGCGCTTTGAGACGTCGATAAGATGTGAAAAGCGCTGTGTCAAATGCAAGGATTATTATTATTATTAAAGCAATCCTTGCATTTGATATACTGTAATGCAAATTGTCTGTATATTTTGTGAATGAAACAAGACAGCTAATTCACAAAGAATGGTGGAGGTGAGGGATCAAATTACTCCACCACGTATACGTTCGACATCATTTATATTTCATTGAGCTCAGAATTGGTCAAAGTGTGAAATGGCCTCAAAACAACACCAAACTGATCAATAAAAAGCATGTTCCCGCTTGGCAGTTTAAGATGATCAAACATAAAAGTCAAATAAGCTGAGCTGTAAAATCTCTCTCTTTTGTGTCGTGAAAACTCCTTGGTGGTCCTCGCTGGGAAACCAACGGGAACTCCTGACTAATAATACAACATAAGCAACAGCTTGGATTTATATAGCGCTCTCCACACCGGGCGGTGATTCTGGACGCTTAGTGCTATCGACGCCACACTCTAGGGTCCCCATGCCCTGGCTCTTGCCAACCTGCGCCTAATACTTTCTGGGACTAAGTAAGCAGGATGCGTCCCTCCAGGGCGAGAGCACAGATTCCACCGTTCCAAGAATCTACCTCTGGAATTTCCACGTGTGTGTGGGCGGGAGGCATGGACTTCTCAGTGTGGGTTGGATACACTTAAGCACGGTTTCCGCCTGTGTCAGGCACCCGGCTGAGCAGAAACACACGAGTGTGAAACACAGCAGTGTCGGGGAGCGGCTCACAATCAGCATTCCACACACAGAGCCTGCAGCTCACACAATCTGAGACAATGTCAGCCCGAGTCACAGTTAGACACTCGCAAGGTTTGGAAAAATAAACGAATCACGTTCCAGGGCAAGGCAGAGGGTGATTGGAGTGCAATGGCTGGTGTTAATTTCAAACACGTTCACTGCCTTTATCTGTCGAAAAGAGTTGACTGGCTGGGATTGACGAGCTCAGTCTCTGTAACATCTCTGATCCAGTGAAGCCTCTGACCTTCCCCTCTCCCTCCCATAAAATCACAGTCTTTTTCACAAGCCGTTCTCCTGGAGCGGTTAAGTTAAGAGACGTGAGTGAAATAATTTTTTTGAGACAGAATGGCCCCGCAGGCTAAGACTACATACAATTTCAGGCTTCTGGTTGCCTCTGCACTTTTGCAGCTGAGTCTGTGAGGGGTACAATTTCCATTGAGTGGTAGAGTTAGCATAATCGTTAATAATAATACTAATCCTTGCATTAAAACAGCGCCTAATCACATTGATTAGGCGCACATTGAGAGTGAGTATGTGAGAGTGTGTGAGAGAGTGTGTGTGTGTGTGTGGGTGAGAGAGATTGTGAGTGAGAGAGACAGAGTGGGGGAGATATGTGGGTGTGAGCGAGACATTGTGTGGGTGACAGTGTGTGAGTGAGACTATGAGAGAGACATTGTGATGGTGAGAGAGTGTGTGAGTGAGACTATGTGGGAGAGAGATTGCGTATGAGAGAGATTGTGTGTAAGAAAGAGTAAGTGTGTATGACAGGAAGATTGTGTGTGTGAGAGAGAAGCAGAGGCTGTACTTAGTGGATTTCTGACAAAGAGTCACATCCAATGTACATCAACCGTTTCTTGTTCTGATGGGGTTGGAGTGAATTTCCTGTTGGTATTTCAAATGACCAATTAAATCAGTGGCTGAGAGCAGAGGCCTGTGAATCCTTTCTGGAGCTGAACCGATTGCTATTTACTGGAATAAAATGCAAAATACTGCAGATGCTGGAAGTCTGAAACAAAAACAGAAATTAACGAAGGGTCATGGACCTGACACGTTGACTCTGCAGCCAGAGAGAACTGATCGTGTACTCAAAACTGGAAAAAATTGACATCTGACACAAAACAGATCAGTTTCAGCAAGATTGAAACAGAGCCTGACACTCTGGCACTTGCATGCACACACAAACACATAATAATAATAATACTTGCATTTGATATAGCGCTTTTCACGTCTTCTAGACATCTCAAAGTGCTTCACAGAAATATATTGTGAAGTGAATTGACTGTATATATGTGGGTGAAAGGCGGCAGCAGTATCCCACAAACAGTCGTGGATTGAAATAATTAAATAATTATAGGGATTATTATTAAGCGTGTGGAGTAAGGAAGCTTACAGTAAAACATACAGTAAAACATACAGTACTGTACATCCAACAAACAGGACATATAACAACAACTTGCACTTACATAGTGCCCTTCGCACAGGGTAGCGTCTCAGAGCGCTTAACATACACACATACACACAATACACTCAGACACACACAGAAGCATAGGCGGGAAAACAGACCAAGATATGTGGTCATAAATTCTATGTTGTTGTTATTTTTGTTGGTGAGAACTTTGATACGTAAGAACATACCTATATAGGAATAAGAGTTGGCCATTCAGCCCCTTGAGCCTGTTCCGCCATTCTATAAGATAATAATAATTCTTGCTTTTGATATAATACTTTCCATGTTTTCTAGACATCTCAAAGCGCTTCCCAGAATATACTGTGAAGTGAATTGACTGTATATTTGTGGGCGAAACGTGGCAACCAATTGCGCACAGCAGTGTCCCACCAACAGTCGTGGATTGAGTGTACAATTTATCATTGGGTTTTTTCTTGAGGAATTATTATCAGGCGTGTGGAGTAGGGAAACTTGCCCGTGTTTTCGCCCTGCCGGGAATTGAACCCGGGTCTCTTGCTTGCAAGGCGAGTGCTCCAACCACTGATTTGCAGGACTCCCAAACCACGGTTGATCTGAACCTCAAGTCCAATTACCCGCCCTTCCCCATATCCCTGGCTACCCTTACCTAACAAATATCTATCCACCTCAGTCTTGAAAAATCTGAATGGATCCAATATCCACAGCCTTTGAGGGGAGAGAGTTCCAGATAATCTAGCAATTATAGTTTAAAAATTGATGGCCAGGGCATGTGAATAATTGAAATTGGTGATCAGAATGTGAGGACAGAGTGAGGCTGACATTACCTAACAGTCAGTCAATGTTGATTGATGATGTGGTGCTGTGCAACAACCCAGGGCCAAAATAATCAACTGTGGATTTTTATTTTGATGAAGTGGCCGGGACTAGATTCCTGTTTGTTCATCTTTCAACTTTTCACCAGAGGTATAAATGACTTGGATGAAGGAATAGAGTTTTGTATCAAATTACTCCATCTGATCCTTTCGTACCAGGATGATTTCTCAAAACGCTTTTCAGGATTCAATGTAGTCTCCTGCACTAGGCTCCGAACCACATCACTCCCACCCTCGCCTGCCTCCATTGGCTCCCCGTCACCCAGAGGATCGAATTCAAGATCCTCGTCCTCACTTTCGAGGCCATTCATGGCCTTGTCCCCGCCTATCTCTCTAACCAATCCCTCTGACCTGCTGTCTCCCTATCAGCCTGCCCATCCCCTCCGTTCAGCGGGCTCTGGCCTGCTCCATGTCCCCCGCCCGAACCGCCCAACCATCGGCGGCCAGGCTTTCAACCTCTCTGCCCCCACACTCTGGAACTCCATCCTACAATCCCTTCGCCTCGCTTCCTCCCTTTCCTCCTCGACCGTGCTTTCTGCTGCCCTCCTAACTCTCCCCCACTTTCCTACTCTCCGTCCCCCTGCCCCTACCCTTCCCCCCCCACTGCTCGGGTCCCGACCTGCCCGTTCAACGTCTTGGGACGTCCTCCCGACGTGAAAGGCGCTCTATAAATGTAATTTTGTGGTTGTTTTGTGTGTGACTACAACAGCCAATTTGCCCACGGCAGGGTTCCACAAACGGCTATGCAGTGAACAACTTATCCTATCTGGGGCATTGTTGACCAGGACACTGGGAGAGAACTCGTGGTGCAATTGTTCTCGAATAGCGCCACGGGATCTTTAACATCCACTTGAACTGAAGATGGGATCACGGTTTGACGTCTCACCCGAAGGACGGCATCTCCGACAACGCAGTGCCCCCCCACCCCCCCACCAACCCTCGCTCCCCCCGCTCGCCAATGGAAGTGCATGTGCAGCGAGCGACAAGTCAAGACACACTGAATCACAGGAATTATACTCCTGATCTGTCATTGCTTGCGCTTTAACCGGCTGCATTGAATTTGGCACGTGCAGTTGGATTATTGATTAACTTGGATTTTATATGACTTATATGCCTGGAACTCAGATTCGCTCAAGTCATATTAAATGTTATGATGCCGACTGATGTGACATTATGTGAGCTTTACTCTATAAACACACCGGCACACACTAGTTGGGCTGAACGGCCAGTTTCTGTTCTGCCACTTTTCCTGCAGCTCTGTGTAATTTTGCACAGTGAATGCACTAAACAGCAATTCCCTTTGAAACTCACTGAGGTGAGATGTTTGGGTGTCAGAGAGGTGCTGTGTGAAATGTAAGGACATTTATTTTGCAGTCACAGGAGAGAGCTAGCACATAGCTAATTGCAACTGCACACTGCTCAAAGGAGTCATAAAAGGTGTATGTGGGAATGTTATTGCTTTTTATCTGTGTTCATCAGAAATTCAGAGACAAGCAAGCTTATCAGGGCTCTCCTGTCTCTTGGTCAGCCTTGCTCGCTGCAGAAGGTCCTGGTAAATCTCCTGAGAATGGAGAGCGATATATTGTCAGCGTTTTCATTGAGATGATGTATGTGGCAGTTCAGGGCTTCATGAGGCATTTAATGGGTCCTGCACTCTGAACAGATACTGTGCTGGAGGCTTATCTCCACGGGAACCGTTTTAATGCCTCGGAATTATTTGACCTGTGAAGCATGTTCCCATTTTACTGCACATAATATGTTTAGGGTCAAATTCTTGTGCGGTGTTTCATGGAGAAGGTGAATGGAGCTTTGCTAACCTGGACAGATGTTATAGGGAAACAAGCTGCTTGTGGGTTGAGAGGCTGAGGGAATGAGGGCAATGTGAAAATGAAGTACAAATTGCTTTGTAAGTCCAATATGATGAATTAAAGATATTATAATAATATTGGACGCAGCACCTTTTTGGAACTCCAGGCCGCAGTCCCCTCCGCCTCGCCCCCTCCCTGACCTCCTTCAAGTCCTGCCTCAAGAGTCTCCTCTTCGAAGATCCTATCAGCAACTCCCAATCCCCCCCTTCCCTCCCCCCACTGTCCACAGCTCGGGTGTGAACAGTGACTGTCCAGCGCCTTGCGACGTCCTCCAGATGTGAAAGGCGCTATACAAGTGTAATTTTGTTGTTGTTTTTTCTCGTTGGGACGACGTCTCAATGCACTTCCCAGGAGGTAATAATAATAGCAATCCTTGCAATTGATATGGCACCTTATCAAGTCTTTAAGATGTCTCAAAGCCCTACACAGAATATACTGTCAAATGTATTGCCTGTATGTGTGAAACCCAGCAGCCAATTGCAGGCAGCAATGTCCCACCAGCAGCCTTCGATTGAGTGACCAATTTCTTTTGAAGGAATCAATACCCCCGGAAAAGTGATCTGCCAATCGATTGACAACCGGATTCCTATTTATTGCTAGGTAAACACAGCCCTCAGTTTCACCTTGACGGAAATCAAACACAGATGAGCGCTCTAACCACTGAGTTGCAGGACTCCTGCAGCGTAGCAGTTTTATATTCTGTGGGGGAACATGGCAGCCAATTTCCGCACATCGACGTCCCACAAGCAGCCATGAAATGGTGGCCACTTTTGAATAAAGAGAATGTGGCTTTGTTGCATTGGATGTCTTTGCCTTGTACCAACCCACTTCATTAAACCTGTTAAAAACTGCGGATAGTCTTGGATGGTGCCTTTGGTCATCTCCCTCCTTTCCCTCTCCCCATTCCCCTATCCCTATCCCCTTTCCCTCTCCCCATTCCCCTATCCCCTTTCCCTATCCCCATTTCCCTATCCCCTTTCCCTATCCCCATTCCCCACTTGCTCGATTATCAGTCTATCTATGTGAAGGCCTCCAATACATTATCCTCTGAAAGATACAAGAGTGTGAGTTTTCTCTCTTCCAAACACAGTGTCTAACCTCTCCGACGATGATGAAGCGAGACAGAGAGTTACAGCAGTAGACCTAATTGGGGGATGTGAAATATGTGTAATGGGATTAGGTCTTGCAGAAAGCATTTCACTCACTTATCATCACTGGAGGAGTAGAAATCCATTCGTTCTCCCCCAAATAATTATAATTTGGTCAATCAATTCACAACCGCTTGTGGGACACTGCTGTGCGCAATTATCTGCCGCATTTCGCCCACAAAATATGCAGTCAATTCACCTTACACCATATTCTGTGAAACGCTTTGAGACATCTAGAAGATGTGATAAGACACTACATCAAATGTAAGGGTTATTATTACAGGATTACTATTATTCACTCCATCAGTCTGGGCTGCACTTGATCACACGCTCTGGACATGACAGAGGAGTGAATAACAGGTGGGTCATTC
This sequence comes from Hydrolagus colliei, assembly GCA_035084275.1. NCBI lineage: Eukaryota > Metazoa > Chordata > Chondrichthyes > Chimaeriformes > Chimaeridae > Hydrolagus > Hydrolagus colliei. The sequence goes on along the minus strand of CM068758.1, from coordinate 12,614,644 downwards.
ATACGTTGAGTTGACCACCTTGACACAATGACATGCAGTTGTTTCTGCCAGTGTCTACAGCAGTGCAATGGTCTTCGATGATTGATGCCTCTCGATGGTGCATGATGATGGTTCTCTCGGGGGATCGGAGGATTGCAAAGGATTTGAAAGTGTCTGAGCTCTGGGTTGATCGGCAGTGGGTAGACACAGTATATCACATAACCACCAGGCTGTGAACTGCACGTGAAATATCTTGAAGCAAGAGGAAGGCTCCCTGGATTGCTTTCTCTTTGCTGCTGGAAGGGCGACTTCAATGAAATTGCGAAAGCAAAGCAACAAAGGAAATGTCTGCAAGTCAAACCTCGCTCTCAGCTCCTGGTTAATTCTAACAACATGGAAAATATTTATAATAATCTTTGCATCCTGTAGCTCGGCACTTGACTTACAAGCGTGAGACCTGTGTTCGAATCCAGGCAGGTCAGGGCGAAACCTTGGGCAAGTTTCCTTACTCCACACGCCTAATAATAATCCACCCCAAAAAAAAACATAATAATAAGAATTTGTCATTTCAATCCATGACTGTTTGTGGGACGCTGCTGTGCACAATAGGCTGCTGCATTTCGTCCACAAATATACAGTCAATTCACTTTACAGTATATCCTATGAAGCGCTTTGAGACGTCGATAAGATGTGAAAAGCGCTATATCAAATGCAAGGATTATTATTATAGTAGTATAACAGTAGTTTGTTAAAACAGCTATTATGGATTTTGTTTTGGTGAAAATCTTAATTTACTGTCTGGTCTCTCGATACTCACTCACCGAGCGGTGGAAATAGCTTCTCCCAGTTTCCGTTTTGTAGTGAACACCTTTCAAAGGATATATACTTGAAAAGGAACAAAAATGCAGAGAAATGGAGTGAGACCAAAGTAGTGGGACTAGTTGGATAGTTTTCAAAGAGCTGGCACAGGTACAATTGGTCTAATAGGCTCCTTCTGTGCTGTAAGATTCTACGATTCTACATCTATCGGGGCCTCCTCTCTACCTACTCTATTTCAAGTTAAAACAGCCACAGTTTCTCTCGTGTCTCCTCACAGTAACAATAATAATCCTAGTATTTCATGTAGTGCCTTATCACGCCATTGAGACATCTCAAAGCAGATTATAAGAAAATAAGAAACAAAAACAAAAGTTGACGTTAGTCCTGACGAAGGGTTGTGGACCCGAAACTTTGACTCCTTTTCCTTTCTCCATGGATGCTATTTGACCCAGCAACTTTTGTTTTTGTTTCAGATTCCCAGCATCTGTAGTATTTTGTATTTTGTTTATAAGAAAATAAGAATTAGGAGCAGGAATAGGCCATTCGGCCCCTCAAGCCCGCCCCGCCATTCAATAAGATTATGGCTGATCTTCTAATCTTAACTCCACCTACCTGCCTTATCTCCATATCCCTTAATCCCTTTATCCATAAAAAATCTATCAATCTCAGTCTTGAATATGTTCAAGGACTGAGCATTTACAGCCTTTTGGGGGAGAGAATTCCATAAATTCACTACCCTCTATATATATTATACTGTGAAGTGAATTGACTGTGTATATGTGGGCGAAACGCGGCAGCCAATTGTACACAGTCAAGTGACCAAATTCTTTTTTTCAAGGAATTGTTATCCATAGAAAATGGTCCGCCAATCAACTAACAACTGGATTCCTTCCTTACTGCTGGGAAAACAGAGGGGTGTATTGGTAAGGAAACTCAGCACGAATTACCCAGAGACCTTCTGCTGAATCAGAGCTCAAAGGGCTGATGGACAGAGAGGGCCGAGGGAGCTGTACAGAGCAGAGTTACAGCAGACCATAAAGACCTTAACAGAAGGCAGTGTAATTAGCTGCACTGAAGTGCGGATCTCACGTATGTCCACTCAGCACTTTCTGATCAGTTACATTTCATGTGGGTTCAGCCAGCATTGTGTTCAGCAAGAAGGTTTTCTTCTGGGAATGTTTTTGGGGGTGGTGAGAGGAGTGGGGTGGGGGAGGGAGCTCCTTATTACTAAGTCTATTCTTAGCTCAGTGTTTAGGGAGATGGAGTTAAGCTGCTTTTAATAGCGTGACTTATTGAATGGGGCTGGCAAGTGATACCAGACCTCATTACTGGTGCCTTCTTCTCCATGGCTCAGTGACTGGCCTGTCCAGGCTATCGGCATTGGCCACAATTCTTTGTCTTCTAATTAAATCGGGAAAGCGCAGAGATGTGACTCATTGGATGCAACACCATCAATTTACGTAGTGCGCGATTGACCGCACTGATAAATTAGGACGCTTTATCTTCAAGGTCGCCAATCAGCCCACAAATACACTGTTCTTACTTGCAAAGGAGCCTTTTTAATTACTTTTGATCAACCTTAATAAAAGCCAGACGCACAGCAATTTTGGCCGAGTCATCGTAACCCTTACATGTGATTCCGCATCTTTCACTTTGGGGAGGACATCTCAAAATGCTTCACAGGACACAATAATAACAACAACAACAGCAATAATAATAATCATCATCTAGTGTCCGGCGATATATCGATAAATCGGTTATATCGGTATAATTTTTCATATTGATATGCCGATATTGGAAATTCAAATATATTGGTATATTGAAAAATTTGGTATCAAAAAAAATATCGGTATATCGCAAATATCGATATATTGTGGCCGGCGATATATCGATTATATCGGTATAAAGCGAACTTTTTCAACTTACCTTGTCGCCAGCATTGCAAACCTCCTGGACCTAGAGCACGGAATGCGCGCGCACACCTGAGTGCACACGCATGCGCAGTATAAAAAACCCAGCGATATCGATATATCAGTATATATCGATATGAGCCCACTGATACATCAATATCGGAAAATTTCCATATCGACGGACCCTACAATCATCCTTGCATTCGATATAACGCTTTTCACGTTCCTAGGTGTCTCGAAGCGCTTCACAGAATATACAGTACTATACTGTAAAGTGAATTGACTGTATATATGTGGACGAAACGTAGTGTAAAATGGAGTAACCAGATGTGGGTGCTTTGTGGGTGAATGCAGCAGCCAATTTTGTGCGCAGTGATGTCCCACAGATATCCATAATCAATTTTATCTGGGGGAGCGTTGGCCTGGGCACTCTATGTGAATAGTACCATGAGATCTTCAGTGAGCACCTGAACAGGCACAAATGGTCCTTGGTTTAATGTCTTACTTGAAGGACGGCACCTCCGGCCACCCACATCCCCCAACCCCCCCCCCCCCCCCCCACCACCCCATCCAGGACTACTCTGGAGCAGGGATTATGGTCAATCTACAATGGTGAGATCCTGGTTTAAATCCCCACTGATGGAATAAAGAGCCACCTCCTCACTAATGGAGGCTGTTAAGAGGAGTAAATGAAAATCTGAATATCCATCTTCAATCCTGATCTCAGTGGATTCAAGGCTGCAGTTGTCAATTTAGCAACCTCAGTCAGAAACTGTGAGGAGGATACTGGAGACCATGGAGTTTCTCTATTCTGAGCCTATTTTGATGGGAGATGTGTTCTGAATTTAACTTCAATCCTCTGATGGATTTGGAAGTGTTAGATAGAAAGGAAGAGAGTTCTCGTTGCACAATGAGAGTGCATTGCAACTCCATTTACATCAATGTGCATTTGCCCGTCAAAGAAATAAACAGAACAAGCACGTCCATTTGAATTTTTAAATCCCATTTCCCCGCCTCTACCTTACACGTCTTAATACTCTTACTTTGATTGTATCTCTCTCCCTCATAAACATCTGAATCGATTCCGCCTCTTTGCCTCCTGGCACAGTGTGTTCCATATTCTCACCACCGACTGTGCGATCTCAGCATCAAACCGTCCTAGATTGCATGCCTCTGTCTGCCAGAGGGATGATCTGTCCATTACCCAGCTTGTCAATTCCCTTCATCATTTTAAACACCTCATTCAGATCACTGAGCTCCTCAGCTCTAAAGGAATTTAACCGAAGTCCACGCAGCCACTTACCCTAGCTTAGCTTCTTCATGGCAGCTATAATCCTTCCTAACACAGGGTGCCTTAAACTGAATGCAGCTTCCTGAACATGATATGTCCAGCACTCTGTATCAATTGAATTCAAACTCTGGTCATTTTCAAGCCAGTGGGAGAATAGCTGGGGGTCAAGAAATACAGTAATACAGGCAACTCACGAACAAGAAGTGGGATAGAGTGAGGGCATGGAGATGTATAACATTTTTAAATTATATTAAAAATATAAATATAATTTTAGTGTTTGTTTTGCCTCCTTTGTGGAGTGTTTAAACAGGGCTGACTGGTGCACAGTGCTCAGTGCTATGAGTCGACCCTGACTTATGTCTTTGAAGCACACATGACAATGTGTCAGCATAATGAACAATTCAGAAGATGTTAAAGGAACAGTCTTGCCCTGGGCAAGAGCTCACCATTATGTGCCTGAAATCTCATCTTTTTAAGCTATTCTTTTCAACATCTGCTTTTGCTGGCAAAGCTGACTCAATGAGACCCAAACATAATGTACTCACAAGCTCCCGTTGACTAATAATGGTAGAAAGAAATATACTTTGCCTCAGGCAGAAGACTGTTTGCAACATGAACAGAGAAATGATGTCTCTTCAGTGCCAATGTATGGTCTGCTGTGATGTGCTGGAGTTGCAATAAGGCATGTGAAGCAGTCTCATAAACTGGCTAGTTTATACAGGGAATTAAATAACTATCTGAAAAGGAGGGGATAGGAACTGTACGATAATTACTGTATCGCCTTGTTTTTCAGAACGTCCAGAATTTATCAAATTCATTCATTCAGCCTCAGTTCCGATTTTCAGCACATTGTATTAGTAATAGTAATACCAGTAAGGTTTTAAAAAATAATTTGGATCACCCAATACAAGATTGTTTGTGGGAGGCTGCTGTGCACAATTTACAATGATACAATGTCGGAGGTACCATCTTTCAGATGAGATGTTCACCTTAGGTCCAGTCTAGTCATTAAACATCCCACGGCACAATTTATGAAGAGAATTGTCTTAAGATTCTACTCTTTCACCCACCTTTGGTCACCCTCCTAATCCCCTCTCTGCCCTCCAACCCTCCAGATTCCAGCCTCCGTTTTAGCTCCAAATCTTTGACTTTGTCCAGCGCTTTGGGACGTCCTCTCAATGTGAAAGACACTATACAAATGTAATTTGTTGTTGTTGAGGAATGAGAATTTCTCTCTTCCAGGCCAACAATCCTCCAGAGAAAATTATTCATTCATTTCATGCCTGGTTTGGGGGACATTGCTGTGTGCAAATTGGCTGCACTTACAGTGAATTATACAAAGTGCTTTGAACCACTCTTCTGATGTGACAACACACTATATCAAATGCAGGACTTATTGTTGTTATATCTGGGAATCTATTCTTGCCTGTGGTGCACTCTCTACCTGCTCCATTTAGCTCTCTCTTCCCCCTGTGTTATCAAGGAACCTGCCACTCACATGCTGATGTTTGATGAACTCATAAGTCATTAATTTCTTCAGTGAAGGGGATTTTGTATAGACTTTTCAATTTGTTATTGTTGTGCTTACAATGGCAGAAATAATGCAAAATAATGCCTTTATCAACACAATTATACAAAACAAAATAATTTACTGCTGTATTCCCACATATTCTCATACATTAACTGTGTGTGTAACATGGCCTTGGGGGTGAAGCTTCATAGGCTGTCAACGTAAACTGCGACTTGACATAAGTTGTTTATGATGCATTATTGGTGTGATGTTGTATTGCTTTGCATTTTGTCTACAATGGAAAATTATAGATAATAATTCTTTCAAACAAAAATAAAAAATTGGCCACTCAATCCATGACTGTTCGTGGGAAACTGCTGTGTGCAATTGGTTGGCACGTTTCGCCCACAAAATATATAGACAATACTATATTCACTTCTGTGAAGTGCTTTGAGATGTCTCAAAAAAGTCATGAGGCGCTATATCAAATGTAATAATTATTATTATTAATAACTACCATTTGTACATTTGTATAAATATACTGCTGTAACTTGAGAAGTCTAGAAGATGTGAAAAGCGCTATATAAAATGCAATGATTATTATTATTATTTAAGTGAAATTTTGTTAATGACTACTCATGTCATTTGTGTAACCTTGTAAGCTTGTTAGAAATAGATATTATCTGTCTTTGTCTTCATCTAATGTTCTCGCTCGGTTTAATAATAATCTTAAACATTGTTATATTTTATATAGACCATTTAATGTTTATGAGATGTCTCAAAGAGCTTCACGGGATAGACTGTAATGTGGATTTACTGTGTACTTTGTGAGTAAAATGCTGCAGTCAGTTGCAAACAGCCATGGTTTGGGATGGTAATGAGGGGGGAAAGGCACTTGCAACTAGTTGGTCTGCCCTGATGTGAAAAGTAAGACAAAGAAGTGTTAATTAGATGGCCTTGATGTCCTTATTTAATGTTAATCGTGAAGAGAAGGAATGTTGAAATGAGACGGCCTTTGTTAGGTTAGATAGTATCGGTGAGACACACCAGATGGTCTTGTAGTCAGAGTTGAAAGAAAGGTCATGAAAACGAGCTTGGTCACTTGTACAGATGTTGAGCACTAACAAGCCTGAAGTCTGAAAGAAGACATGAAGAACCACTTAAAGGAGGAAGATTAAACTCCCGCTACAAATTATTCTGGTCTCCTTTCCGTACAATTAAAACTGCCAGAACACTTTTGCCATTCACACAAACATCTCTGTGATCTTATGTCGAAAGATCAACAGTGGATATTGGTGAAGGTAGTGGGTTAGATCCATTTCTTGGTGGGATAGGGATAATTATACATCTCCTTTACCTAGCCCCTTTCCTTAGATATATACCTGTTCCTTCCAATCTGGGATGAGCGTCACACTGGCCCAAGGCAAAGAATATAATGTTCTTTATAAAATAACAATCTGTCCTTCAGATGAGACATTAAACTGAGGTCCCATCTGTGCCTGTTCACATTAGATGTTAATGAATGCATGGCACTGTTAGAAAGAGAATAGAGTTTCTTCCAGTGTTCTGTCTTATTATCCGCCAGATAATATTCGTCACCCACTCCATTTGTAGGACATGGCTGTGTGCAAAATGCTGTTATATTCGGCTACAAAACACACAGTCACTCACTAATCCTGTGCTGTGATTTAATATGTCCTCTTGATGTGCAAGGATTAATATAAGCATTCATTTTTGAAATAATCTCAACTAATATCTTGAAATTGGAGTTAATTTGTGCAGCCCAGTAATTAGTGTCTGTGTAGAGCAACCCAGAGTCTTACGCCTTGTTGCTGATAAAAGGGTTAACGGCAGCCCAAGAGGAACTGAAACCTCAAGTTAATTCACAGAAACCAAACAATATGAGAAATAGCGGGATACCAACAGCCTGGGGAAGGAATGGGTGCGTCATACACATAGCGTACGGCAAATAATCATGACGTTAATGATCGAGAAATATGGAGCTAAAATGCCCCTGAAAGGAGACTGGACAAGTTCAACCCCAGTACATCTCGCAATAAGTCAGGCACAGCTTTAGGAAATGGCTGTCCACATGAGTTTGTGATATTTCTTTGTCCAACAAAAAAAATTGCGAGGCAATGACCTGTGCTTTTTTGCCACAGGAGAAACATCACAGCACATCTGAACAGGCAGAGAGTGCTATATATAGCTTTCAGTTACAACACAGTTTTAGACAATTGTAAGAAATGCTTGAGCTACGTTTAATGGCCCGTCTGCCTTGATTTCCCAGGAGATTAGATTCCTGACTTAGCTGCTCCGTTGCCAACTTCCCCCCGGGGACAACATTTCTGCACCAATGTTTTTCCAGAGTTGCTCATTATTCCCATTTAGTGTAGCATGGTAAAGACTCGCTGCTTAAATATCCTTCCTGGGTCCACTCCATCTGTGTGTGAGTGTGTCATTCATGTTCATGAGTAAGAGTGTGCATCAGGCTTAAGCTCACACTGTATCCATATGTACAACATTCACAACTTTTTGCCCAACTTTGCCCTGTGCAAGTTGCCCACCATGTTGTTGTAGGCCACCTACAGAAACACAGTCACTACATTTCATGGTAATAGTGCTTTGAGACGTCCTCCCGATGTGAAAGGCGCTACGTCAAAAGTCTGAGTCCCACGTCAGCACTTTAAGGTCTCTGGAGCGGCTGTCACTGCAAGAAATGACAACCTTCAAATGAGATTTTAAACTGCGGTCTTCTCTATTTGTTCAGGTGGATGTTAAATATCCCTTGGCGCTACTGAAAAGAGAAGAGAGTTTCTCCTGGAGTCCAAGCCGACAATCCCCCAGTTAAAAATAAGAATTAACCCTTCACTTCATAGATGTTTATAGTAATAAAATAATAATCCTTGCATTTGATATAGCGCTTTTCACATCTTATCGACGTCCCAAAGCGCTTCACAGAATCTACTGTAAAGTGAATTGACCGTATATTTGTGGGCGAATCGCGGCAGCCAATTGCGCACAGCAGTGTCCCCACAAACAGTCATGGATTGAAATGACCAATTTTATTATTGTGTTTTTTTTGGGGGGAGGGATTATTATTAGGCGTGCGGCATAAGGAAACTTGCCCAAGGTTTTGCCCTGACCTGCCTGGATTCGAACACGGGTCTCTCCAGCTTGGTCTCCCCAGCTTGCAAGACAAGTGTTCTAACCACTGAGCCACAGGAGCTCTTTATACAGTAATACTCCTTTCATTTGATATAGATCCTTATCACATCTTCGAGACATCTCAATGTGCTTTACAGAATTTACTAGAAAGTGAATTGACTGCATATTTTGTGGGTGGAATGCGGCAGCCAATTGCGTACAGCAGTGTCTCACAAACAGTCATGGATTTTTTAATCTTATCATTACTATACACAGAAAGCAATTCGTCAATTGACAATTGCCTGAAAGGGTGCTGGAAGCTGAGTCAGTGAGAAATTTTAAGAGAGAAGTAGATAGTTATTTGGGCAGGACAGGTTTGCAGGGCTATGGGGAGAGAGCGGGTGAATGGGATTGATTTGGACAGCTCTTTTCAAAGAGCCAGCACAGATATGATGGGATGAACGGCCTCCTTCTGTGCTGTATAATTCTATGATTCTAACAACTGGGTTCCTACTTATTGTGAGAGAAACAGAGGCATGTGGAGAAAGGAAATTCGCCTAAGGTTCCGTCTTGTCTGGGAATCAAACCTGGGTCATCTCGTCTGTGAGGCAAGATACCAATACATTACAGGACTCCACTATATTCAGTGAAGCACATTGAGACTGCTCGGGTTCAAATTCCCGACTGTTCAGTGCCTTGGGACATCCTCTGGATGCGAAAGGTGCTATACAAATGTCATTTTGTATTGCATTTTTGTATTGAAACAACTAATCCAGTACATGAGAAAGAAAGTAACGGTGGGGTTTAGGAGAAGGTGGGAGGCTGGTGTGGAGTATAAACACTGGTATGGAGTAGGTGGACTGAATGGTCTGTTCCTCTGCTTATCTTTCTATGGAATTTTATATAATGTGAGAGAGAGAGAGAGAGAGCGTGGGGAGCGTTTCTGAATGTAGAGACGGCTTGGGCAGTAACGACCTCCAGGATCAATGAAATGTAATCCACAGTGCTATCTTGTGAGAGCTTTAACAGAACTCCAGGAAAGATTTATTTAGGACAAAGCGATCAATGGCAGGAAGTCATTCCCTCTATTCCCTGTCCACTCTTTTCAGAACTAAAGCTGGCCCAGTACCTCGGAAGTGTGGTGGAGAAGAGAATAAGGCATTTCTGCCACCATCCTATGGAACTCCATGCCACATTAACCTTCACTGTGCTTTCTCTCTTACCTCTTTAAAGGTGTGTCACAAAACCCTCAGCTGAGCTTTCCAAATCCCTTACTGTCCGGGCCTTGTGATGTCCACCCAATGTGAAAATACCCAACGTGAAACTATGCAAATATCTTATTGTATTGTAGCTCCAACAGCAACAACAAAATTACATTTATAGAGCACTTTTCATGCCAGGAGGATGTCCATTGGGAGAGAGAAAGGAAGGAAGGAAGGGAGGGAGGGAGGGAGGGAGGGAGGGTATAGATGGAGTGGCAGGACTGGCCCCTGAATACACTCCATCAGGTGAATTCTTCAGAAGGAGACGGAGCAGAATATGTGAGAAAAGTGGGTCATAACCCACCCACCCCCTCAGCCTTCCAAGAGCAGCTGATGTGGAGAAGGAATGTGAATGTAATCTTGGGTCTCTAACCCAATACGTGCAAACAATTACCACAGCTCTTGTATGAAATGGAGCCCCAGGCAAGCGCTGCGTGAAACAATAACATACTCGATACAGTGACTGCAGCATCACTCCATTGTAAAGTGTGTCAGCCTGTCTCAGTCTCTCCCACTCTCGCCTTTGAGTCAAAAGTTCAAGTCTTGTGTTTCCTTAAGATTTGGAACTCGTGTAGTCTAGGTTGAACTGTTTCCAGAGAGGATATCTCCCAAATTTCCCAGCTCAAAATGTCACCACTACAATTTATAAAAATAATTTTTTTTCAAAAAAAGTGTTCTTTCCATCCTTGACTGTTTGTTGGACACAGCTGTGGGCAATTGGCAATAGAGTTTTGCTCACAAAAAATACAGTAAATTCAATTTACAGTACATTCCATGAATTGCTTTGTGTCATGATAAGGTGCTATGCAAGTATTATGTTTTTAAATTAGAATTGAAGAATCTGAGGTACATGTACCATGGGATTCACCTGAGTGACTGTTCAATGACATCTGTCTACAGAGATGGACTGTACTGTAATGATAGTTCAGCTTCCAGATGAATGATCACTGGTGGATATGAGGAACAAAAATATTGTCAGAGCAGCTGGCATGTGAAGTGAAGAATCTGTCTGAAGAGCATGTCAACTGGAAAGAAGATATCAGATCAAACAGCAAAGAGCTGTCACTGATGCAAGACCTTCCATACACAATGGGACCCCTCCAACTTCCAGAATGTGCACTCTTTAGTGTAACGCAGAGTGGGAGTAGGTAGCACTTTGTGTAATGTTGTAGTCTTTGCCAGTGAAGGTCGACCATCAGAGGTCAGGCTCCCACTCCATTCGACAGTCCCTGGTCAGCCATGTATCTGACACATACAACAACAACCAAATTACACTTGTAATTTCATGTCAGGAGGATGTCCCAAGGCGCTGGACAGTCACTGCTTTAGCCCCAAGCTGGGGATGGGACAGGACTGGGTTGGGGGTGGTGGGGGGAGGGAAGGAGGGAATTGGAGTTGCCAATGGGTCCATCGAAGAGGAGAGTCTTGAGGTGAGACATGAAGGAGGCCAGCAAGGGGGTGAGTAGGATGGAGTTCCAGAGGTTGGGGGCAGAGTGGCTAAAGGCTCGCCCTCCAATGGTGGGGGAGGTGGGTAGCAGGACGTGGAGCAGGCCAGAGCCTGCTGAGCAGAGGGGGTGGGCAGGTTGGTAAGGGGATAGGAGGTCGCAGATTTAGGGTGTGGCGAGGTTGTGGAGCCAAACCCAGTGTGAATTAATTCGTGGAGGGAGCTTTCCATTCCCCACCACTGAGTGAACATCATTCTCTTTACAACAGAAGTAGAAATGAACCAGGAAATGAGATGTACAGTAGAGATAACCTGATCACTGAGAGCCTGCTTGGCTTTGAGAAGACACCTTGAAATCAGTTATATCTGGCATTGCTATTGGTTGCTAGCTTGGCCCAATTACATGAATCTCTTGCAACTGGGTCAGAAGGTTCCAGCTGCACATTCATAGTCTACCCCAGTGGTTTCCAAACTTGGGGCACGCCTCTCTTGGGCGGAGGCGGTGTACCATTGGCTGGGGGTGGAGGGGTTCCGCTGTTAATGTACTTATTACAGGTAAACCCTGCTTAACATTGCGACATTTACTAATATGTCGTTTGCCAGCGGGTGGAAAGGGGGCGCCGATGGTGCTGGGACCTGGGAGTGAGTCAGGCTGGCATTGAATGAGACCAGCAGCGAGTGAGTGAGCCGGGCAGGCAGTCAGGGAGAAACTTTGCACTGAAAAGCAAGCTCACACATCACACTAACAAATACGAAGTGTTGTAAATTGTAAATGTAACTACTGTAATTGGTTTCACAATTTTAATAATTTTTTCATTCAATTAAAATTTTGCTAATACGTACTTAAAAAAGGGATTAAAAACAGGTAAAGAAAACATTTAATTTGCTGTTATCGTTTGTGAAAATTATTCAATGTGAAGGAGGGGGGGTGGGTGCAAAGAAAACTTTGCTGAGTTAGGTATAGTGGAGGGGGACGGGGGGGTGGTATGCCGCTATTTAAAATTTGGAAGCCACTGGTCTACACACAGTGATGAGGGAGCACTTTAGAGTATATTCTGTTAAGCGCTTTAAGGCATCACAATGTAGTGATAAGCTGCTATTATTAATTGCAAGGATCATTATTGGTAATTTTTAAACATTCACTTTAGTTTCCAGCAGTGACTCGATTCCAGACCCTCACTTCATCCTCCTCTGTTCCTCCGCACAACAACATTTGATCAAATTCGTAGCAGTTCAGACAATAATTCTGTGCCTCTCTTGATTTATTTTCACTTCTCTTCCATTTCAGTGCCTGAGTTTCACTTTCACACCGTGACACTCACAATCAGGTAAAGGAGGCTGTGATTTTCAATTCTTGCCATTTTCACCTTCTTGAGAAATATTAAAATGAGTTTGGGATGAATATTTCTGACCTTTTACTTTGCTCTCAGATATCTAAGCTGATTGCAAAAGGTTGCTTCTTCCAACAGTCAAACTTAGTCTCTCACCCAAGGTCCAATTTGGAATTGTGGAGGTGTGCGCAAAGAAGGTTAGGAGAGGTCATTGGATAACAAGAGAGAGATATATGTGTGAAGAAAGTCTTTCAGCCCATTTAATTCCAACACAGCACCTGATCAAGTCTTTTCAAGGCACTTCATGGAATTTACTGTGAAATGTAGTGACTGTGAATTTTGTGGGCGGGATTTGAACAGCAATGCATTGCTGGGGGTATGCTGTATTGTTGTTATGACAGCCAATTCTGGTCTCCTCCTCCTGCCTCGAATCCTCCGCTCCACCATTGGCAGCCGTGCCTTCAGCCAGTATGCCCCGATGCTCTGGAATTCCATTCCTCACTCTCTTCGCCTCGGCCCCAATCTTCCCAGTTTCAGGTCTCAGCTGAAGACCTTTCTTTTCGACCGCACCTTCGGTCACCTTTATCCCCTGCCCCTGGCTTGGTCCCGGGATCCGCTATTGCGAAGCGCTCTGAGACGCCGTCCGGTGTGGAGGGCGCTATATAAATCAAAATTGTTGTTGTTCTGACACAGCGACGTCCCACAAACAGCAATGAGGTGAATTACCTGTTTTATCCTGGCTGGGTGGGGAAATTGTTGGCCAGGTCACCGGGAGAGAGAATCTCTCTTCTCCTTTTGGCAGTCGGGACCTCATATTAACATCCGAAGGACAGCACCTCCGATAATACAGAGCTCCACCAGCACTGCACTGGTACATCAGCCTAGACAGTGAACAAACACCAGAAGCATTATGAGAAGATTTTCAGAAGACTTTTTTTAATGCTCTATTACTTTGTTGGGCTACCGTGTTCGGGGGCTGGTTAAAACAAGGACGTAATTACCATCCAGCCAGGATGGTGGCTGCAGTGAGAGACTCAGAAAATCATCCCCCACTCACATATAAAGGGAGTTCCAGTGTTCTCCAACAATCCCCGCTCCCACCCCCTCCAATAAAAAATGTGATCTCTCTCTCCATGCCTGTTTGTGGGACACTGCTGTGCATGACTGGCTGACGCATTTCATCCACTAAACAAACTGTCAGTGTTCTTTACTGTGATCGCTTTGAGACATCTCAACAACACGATAAGGTACTATATCAAATACAAGGATCATTATTATTATTATCCAAAAGTATTATTCTGGGTTTACTTTCTCAATCCTATTTAAAATGTCACAAATCTCTGAGATGCCTTCTCTGATGATTGAAGAGACCCAGCTAGTCTGGTGATTGGTTGCTCTGCATATCTGAAAAAAACAGGGCAGACAGACTCAATCCAAGATTCATTCATGAACCCCCGCAGTACAATTCCTAAATAAATGTCTAGCCATTTATAGGCTGGCTATAAATGTGTAATTAATTGCAGCTCTACTTTAAGAGAGAATGACAATGTAAACAGACGGCATGAAATAAACATTATTTGCAGCTATTATTCTGCGAAGAATACGAGGAGTAAATCAAGTCCATTTAGACAATGCAGTGGTCTGAACAGACACAACAACCAGAGAAGACATTTCCTAACCATGATAATAAACCTTACATTTGATACAGTGGCTTTCACATCAGGAAGGACGTCTCAAAGAGCTTTACAGGATTTAGTACGAAGTGGAACAACTGTGCATTTTACAGATGAAAGCATTAGCCAATTTGCACACAGCAATGCCTCACATTTAGTGAATGATCAATTATATCTGGGGTTTGTTTTCCATGACACCTGGAAAATTCCTTTTTCTTTTCAAATAGTACCATGGGATTTTTAACATCCACTTGAACAGACAACAACAACAAAATTACATTTATAGAGCGCCTTTCACATCGGGAGGACATCCCAAGGCACTGAAGAGGTCGGGACCTGAGCAAAGGAGATGGGCAGGGTTAGGGGGGGAGGGCCGGGAGAGAGTTAGGAGGGGAGGGAGAGAATTGGGAGGGCAGCAGAAGGCACGGTCGAAGAAGAGGGTCTTGAGACCGGCCTTGAAGGAGGCGAGGGAGGGACTGTGGGATGGAGTTCCAGAGTGTGGGGACAGAGAGGCTGAAAGTCCGTCCACTGATGGTAGGTCGGGTTGAGCAGGGGACATGTAGCAGACTGGAGCCCACTGAACTGAGGGGACGGGGAGGTTCATACAGGAAGCATTCTAACAGAATGGTGGACCAGGCTTAAGGGGCTGAATGGCCTACCCCTATTCCTATAAAGCGCTTAACATTACTGGCTATATATACAATGGTCTGAGATGCTTGGACCTGACCAGATCAAATAACTAGACAGGACAGCACTCAACCTGTGTCAGCCTAGACTATGAGTTCAAAGTCCTGATGTGGTAATCTGATGTGAAAGGTGCTATACAAGTGTCATTTTGTTGTTGTTGTTGTTGTTGACTCCCACAACACCTGACACAAAGGGGAGAGTGCTGCTGACTGAGTCTGGCTGAAACAATATAGGTGTGGAGTCCAGTGATGCCTTTCCTATAGTGTATTGTTTTAAATGATTCAGCTGTACATAGATCATGATTAGGCACGGTATCGTACAACACATCACACACAGAATTAAACAAATGACTTCTGAGCCATTTGTGGAATTGACACAGGAATAATTAATTTATATTGAATCCTCCGTGGGATCAAATGCCGAGTCTCTTTGATCAATTTATTAAACTCTATCTATTTGTAACCCGCAATTTGTGCTTCTTCCTTTGCTGTATGATGAATCTGATGGACTTTTCACACATTTTGCAGCAAACTTGGCTCCATCGATAGCAATCGCGCTTCCGAGTCAGAAAGTTGAGTGATTTTGAGCTCATAGTCTAATTTGTTGTTGGTGAGATGTCCGTTGGTTCAGGTGGACTTTAAAAATCCTCTGGCAGTATTCAAAGGGAGAAGGGAGTTTCTCCCAGTATCCTGGCCGACAGTCCCCAATAAAATCCGTCATTTCACTTCATGGCTATTTGCAGTATGTTACTGTGCGCAAATTGGCTGTTGTGTTAATGTACAAAACGTACAGTCACTACACTTTAGAGTAAACACTGTGAAGCATTTTGAACCATCTCAATGATGCAATAAAGTGCTCTATCCAATGCAAATATTATTATTAGCAAAGAGCAAATTTATTGCTGGCAATTGATTGTAATCCTTAACATGAAAGAATATTTAAATAGCTTCAAATAATTTTTCTTTGACGTCTTTGTGAGTCAGCTCAGGGGGTTGGAAGCAGCAGATTCATTAGTTTGGCCTTCACCCCCACAGTTACACAACATGACACAGTATATGTTAGAAACTCATTGAAGTGTAGAATTATTGGTGGGATTAATGAATGAAGCATTTAATGGGCACAGTGCCTCCGAGCTTGGAGTGGTAAGTTATGGCGTTACAACCAATAAATCTCTGTGGGTGCTCTTACATCCCACAGCAGAAGAAATAGGAACAAAGAGTATGACAGAGAATAGAGTGTGGGAGAGAGAATGTGATTGTGTGTGTGTGTGTGTGTTTGTGAGAAAGATGGGGAAAATATGTGAGAAAAAGAGAAAGTGCATGTAAGGGATTGGGTGGCTGTGTGTGAGAGAGAGTGTGTGAGAGACAGAATGTGAGACATTCACGGCCTTGCCCCCGCCTATCTCTCTGACCTACTGTTTCCCTATCAGCCTGCCCGCACCGTCCGTTCAGCAGACTCAGGCCTGCTTTGCGTCCACCGCCCTAACCGTCCAACCATCAGCAGCCGGACTTTCAGCCTCTGCTTCCACACTGTGGAACTCCATCCCGAACCCCTTCCACCTTGCTTCCTCCCTTTCCTCCGTCAAGCCCGCCTCAAGACCTTCCTTTTTGACCGCGCCTTCGGTTCCCCCACTAACTCTTCCCCTTCTCCTCCCCCTACCCCGACCCTCCCCCACCCATCCCCGCTCGGGTCCCGACCAGACTGTTCATCGCTTTGGGATGTCCTCCCGACATGAAAAGCGCTATATAAGTGCAATTTTGTTGTTGTTGTTGTTGTTGTTGAGACAGAACATATGTGAGAAAGAGAGAGTTTGTTTGAAAAAGGGTGTGTGAAAGAGAGTAATAGAGTGTATGTGATTTTGTGTGTGAGATAGAGAGAGAATGTGAGGGAAGAGAGGGAGGAGAGACAGTGGAGAAAAGTGGAGTGAAGGTGGCAGAGAGATGAGGAGAACAAAGAGCAATGGAACCTTCTGGTCACACATGGAAGACTTCATCTGGACAGAGAAAATCTCTTTTCTTTTCGAATATAATATTAAAGATCCCATGGATATTAAAGATCCATGGGATCTTTAATATCACCCAAATGACGACATCTCTGATAATGTTGCAGATCCCCAGAGCTACACTGGAGCATGATCCTAGACTGGGAGCACTTGACGCAAGAATCCACAATCTTATGACCAACAGCAACAACAACAGATTACAGTTGTAAAGCAATTTCACGTTGGGAGCAGGTCCTTTTCTAGTATGTGAAGACTAAGAGGTGAGAATTGGTAAATTCCCAGATCGGATCTTCATATTCAGGACCCCGGCTGGATTCATCCCGATTTCAAAAGTGCAAAAATATCGCAGGTACTAGAAATCTGAAAGAAAAACAGAAATCGCTGGGATCACTCAGCGGAGGTCAGGCAACATCTATGGAGGAAGGAAAATTGAGTCACCGTTTCGGATCCACGACCCTTCGTCAGAACTTTCCCCCAGTTCTGACAAAGTGCCGTGGAGCCGAAACGTTGACTCACTTTTCCTTTCTCCATAGATGCTTCGTACTTATTTCTTGGGTTGAAAGGACCATTTCGCAACCCAGTGTGGCACAAAGTCAGCAACTAAAGTATAGTCCTAGCCCGACAAGCAGCGGGAAGCTTGTCAGACAGTGCTCTCAATTAAGTGACAGATTTTTAGCTGCAGCTCAACACACATGCTGTGGTCTCCAAGCCTCTTGTCAACCTACACCTAATGGCATTCTGGAATGAGTTAAGTCTGCGGAGAGAGCTTTTTGCATTCCACGCATGGGAATTTCCATGCGTAGGTGGCTCACATATCTGGTTTGGATACTCTTTAGCTCAGTGATAGGTTTCTGCATGTTTGGCTGATTCCCCCCCAAAATCAAGTCATTCATTAATACTCCAGCACACTGTACCTATTTTCGGCAAAGACTTTTATTGATGCTGACAAGAGCGCGGAAACAAGCCTTCAGCACTGAAAGATACAATTGGGAACAATAACAATATTGACTGTGGGAGTTGATCGAACGAGCCAAGGTAGAGCTTACATATTACATGTTATACATCCTATTCTCTCCATACCACCCCCACCACCATCCCCCCCTCCCCCCACAACACACGTTTGCTTTCCCAGTGATATGAGAAGTAAAGGGCAGAGCTCCTCCCTCCCGCCCCCAACGTTCCTCATCATATAAAATTGATCACTTGCTTCATAGAGGTTTTTGGAGATGTTGCTGTGCACAACCGGACACCTCTATTTTTGTCAAAATACACAGTCACTGCGTTTCATGGTTAATCCAGTGGCGGGCTTTGAGGCATCGCGATGATGTGATGGGGTACTGTGCCAAAAGCCAAACAGATTGTTACATTAACTATTATAGTCTTATTTTTAGTAATGAAAAATTAGAAATCAGATGCTTGACACTGTTCCTCCATCCACCCAAAGGAGGACAGTCAATGAGTTGGTCATTTGACTTTGATAGAACAGGTACTGCCTGACAAGCTTTCCTGCTGCTTGTCCATATAGCACCACCCTCCCTGTTAGGGCTTTGGCTTGTAGGTTCAATAGGAGCCTAGCTGAGGGGGAGGATTACTTGTTCCCAGTGACTGGTCCCGAGCTGTTAAATTGCAGCCAACCTGGTAGAGCTCTGGGTGTCTGTCGTGAAATGCCAGCAAGGCAGGAACAGCAATTAAAGAAAAGCCTAGCATGAGATGGTACACACAACCTCAAGCAGATAGGCCTGAACAGGCACACAGTCTAAAGGGCCTTGCGATGCTTGTATTGTTTAGAGTAATTGCCTGTCCTGTTAGATCAATGCTGGCATTTTGAAATCCTGGAAATTGCTGCTTGCCTGCTTAGCGCCGAATGAAACCAGAGTTGATTAGATGAATGGGAGGCAATTTCAGCAGGAAAGTGCTGAGCAGGGAGCAGGACATCGGAGAGGCTGGAGGAGAAGTAAACGGCAGAGTGCCATGAGCACTCACACTCTTGCTCTCTACAAGCATTTGGGGGTGGAGACAAATGACACATGTGGCTCACGGCAGGGATGAAGGAACCTGGCCAGACATTCCAGGATGTTCTCTCGTGAGACTCCCGTCAATGGGTTATAATATTACAGTAAAACTCAAATAGGTCTGATGTGTATCAATGATATAATCACCTTAGTCGTACATCTGCCTAGTCCTGTTCAAGAGTTTATATTCCAAGCAGGTTTGAACATATGTCATACTTTGCATAAGCCATATTAAATATATAGGCCAAACTGATATGACTTAATAATAATAATAAGCCTTGCATTTGATGCAGCTACTTATCAAGCCTTCGTCCACGACCATATCATTCCCACCCTCGCTCGTCTCCATTGGCTCCCCATCCCCCAGAGGATCAAATTCAAGATGCTCATTCTCACCTTCAAGGCCATTCAACGGCCTTGCCTCCACCTATCCCTCCGACCTGCTGTCTCCCTATCAGCCTGCCCATCCCCTCTGTTCAGTGGGCTCTGGCCTGCTTCATGTCCCCCAACCGAACCGCCCTAGCATTGGTGGCCGGGCCATCAGTTTCTCTGCCCCCACACTCTGGAACTCCATCCCGCAATCCCTTCACCTCGCTTCCGCCTTTTCCTCCTTCAAGGCCGTTCTCAAGACCTTCCTCTTCAACTGTGCCTTCTGCTGCCCTCCTAACTCTCCCCCCCTTTCCAACTCTCCTTCCCCCCGCCCCTACCCCGACCCTTCCCCCCATGTTTGGGTCTCGACCTAACTGTTCAGCACCTTGGGACGTCCTCCCGATGTGAAAGGCATTCTATAAATGTAATTTTGTTGATGTCTCAAAGCGCTTCATAGGATATACTGTAAAGTGAATTGTCTGTATATTTGTGGGTGAAACACGGCAGCCAAATGCACACAGCAGTGTCCTACAAACAGTTGTGGATTGTAATGACCCATGTTTCTTATTGTTTTTGAGAGATTATTATCAGATGTGTGGAGTAAGGAAACTTGCCCAAGGTTTCGCCCTAGCTGGATCTGAATCCAGATCTCTTGCTTGTAAGGCAAGTGTTCGAACCACTGAGCTACTGAGCTCGAACTCCACAGGACTTGTGTGAGGTTTACTGTAATAATAATACTAACAATCCTTTCATTTGATATAGCGCCTTATCTCGTTGTTGAGACCACTTCTCAAACCACTTCATGTACCTTAAAGTGACTTGACTATGTATTTTGTGCACAAAACTTATCATTCCCCCCCCTCACTTGCTGTGGGAAGCGAATTCCATCTGCCACATCAGTGAAGGGTTTAACATCAGCTTCTCTGCTCTGTGTCTTCACTGAACTGCCTTTAGGAGTATAGATGGTATTCCCTCATTTCTATCCGGTGACTTCCATTCCCACTCCCTGCCGGGCTTCCTCATACAGCTATTGGCCACCTCAGGTGTGTCAGGGTGGCTTGGTCAGCAGCATGCTCAAATGGTTGTGGGTTCAAAAACATTGGGACAGAAGCAAACAGAAGTTGCTAGGGAAACTCAGCAGGTCAGGCAGCATCCATGGAGAAAGGAAAATGAGTCAACGTTTCGGGTCTACAACCCTTCGTCAGAACTGGGGCTTGTTTGGAAGGAGAGGTTTTTTTTAAGGACGTTAGAGGGGGAGAGGCAGGACATGGAAGACAAAGGAGATAAGAAGACAAAGGAAAAGGAAAAAAGAGTGATGGGTTGAAAATGTGATAGCGACTTCAGGGGGAGAAACAGAAGGAGGTGGGTTTAAATGAAACTGGGGAGAAGAGGTGTTTAGTGGTGATAGAACAAACAAAACACCAGAGAGGCAAGGGGTATCTGGAGTTATGATTGTGATGGGGGAGGGAGTGGGAGGTGGGGGAAGAGAAGGGGAAGCTCTTATGGCCTTATGGCTCATGGCCTTCATTGGGACTTTCATCTTACAGTCTAGGCTGATGCTGCAATGCAGAGCTTGGGTGCACTGAGTTGTCTAGAGGTGCCGTCCTTCAGATGAGACTTTATAAAATGCCATGGGATGTCCTCCCAACGTCGTATTGTTGTTGTATAAAACGCTTTTCACGTCCTCCTCTTCTTGTTGATATTAAAGCAGGGTTGCTCCTGTCTGTTCATGTGGATGTTAAAAATCCTGTTAGGTTATTTGGAAAGGGAGTTTCTCCTGGTGTCCTGGCCAACAGATACTTACAAAATACACAGCCATTATGCTTTACAGTATCAACTTTGAAATGTCCTTCTGAATGTTCTACATAAATGTTAGTTGTTGTTTCGTTTATTGCTTTTAGACAGGTTGAATAGAGATAAAATTAATAATTACTGGGTCAGAGATGTAAAGAAACCAAAAAACAATTAGATTGTTTTATGATCATTGCACTTGAGTTAATTAAAGTTGCTGTCTCACTGTGTCTCGCTCTAACTAACTGATCATTAATCCAGGTTTCAATGTGTGTGAGGTTCACTTACCTCTTCCACAGATCCAGTAACCGTCTATCTCACAAAGGGAGCTCAGTGGCGATTTGTTTCCCTTGTGTTTTTATTTACTAATTTTTACTAATTACTGTACAGTATTAATTGGTGACGGACTATTTAGCACTACAATTCCTGTCGCATAAGTTTTCACAACAGTCTGCAAGATCCGATCAGGTGAAGAAGACCCTTTCATAACAATAATAATGATAATAATACTAGTAATCCTTGTATTTGATATAGCGCTTTTCATGTCTTCTAGACGTCTCAAGGCGTTTCACATGTTATACTGCAAAGTGAATTGATTGTATATTAATAGGTGAAACACAGCAGCCAATTGCACACAGCAGTGTCCCACAAACAGTCCTGGATTGAAATGACCCTTTTTTTTTTCCAAGTGATTATTATTGGGTGGAGTAAGGAAACTTGCCCAAGGTTTCGCACTGCCTGGAATCAAACCCAGGTCTCTCACTTGAGAGGCGAGTGCTTGAATCATTGAGCTATAGGATTCCCTCTTCCAGAAAATCTGTCCTATTGCCCTCATACTACAAACACAACAACAGATTACATTTGTATAGCACCTTTCACATCAGGAGGTCATCCCAAAGTGCCGGATAGTTAGGGATTTGGACCCAAGCATAGTGTTTAGGATCTGGAGGAGTGGATGGCAGGGAGGGTAATAATAATATTAATTTGGACACTCAACCCCTGACTATATGTGAGACACTGCTGTGCGCAATTGCCTGCCACGGTTCTCCCACAAAATGTACAGTCAATTCACTTTACAATATATCCTGTGAAGTATTTTGAGATGTCTCAAAGATGTGATAAGGCGTTATATCAAATGCAAGGGGTATTCGTAGTGGAGTCCGGTAGCTCAGTGGTTAGAGAACTCGCCTCGCAAGCAAGACACATGGGTTTGATTCCTGGCAGGGCAATACATTGGGCATGTTTCCTAACAGGCTGTGCGTCGCTTTTCCTGGCAGGGTTTCACAGAGCAGAGCGGTGCTGTTTATCTCACTGACTGCAGGCTTCCCCCCTCCCCCACTCCACCACCCTCCAGCCCTGTCCTCCTCCCACACATTGTTGCTCACTTGCGTTATTTCAGATAGATGTTGCCGAGGGAAAGGCACTGTGTGGGACGAATACAAAATTGGCTTTCTAATGTTTAGCTATCGATGAATGCCTGCATCCTCCTAAAATGCTGGTTTGTGCATCAAAGAAGTCAACACTAATGGCTGACTGGCCAAGAACAGAGGTCGCAGAAAGTGACACAACTTAGCCAGTTCAACTTAACCCTGACGAAGGGTTGTAGACCCGAAACATTGACTCTTTTTCCTTTCTCCATGGATGCTGCCTGACCTGCTGAGTTTCCCCAGCAACTTCTGTTTTTGTTTCAGATTCCCAACATCTGTAGTATTTTGTGTTTTGATTGAGTTTCTAGTTGTTTTTAATGTTGTTCTAAATGTAGACAGTGCCTGACTTGGCCGGTGCATATGTAAATAATGTGTGTTACGCTCTCACTTTAGCAAAACACTTATCTTGAGAGTTATCTTTGATGGCGTCCTCAAAGAGATGTAAGTAGGATTGAAAATGTGAATCTAGAACAAGGGGATGAAACATAGCAGAAGAACAAGAGTACAGAGGGTTAGAAGGGTCAGCGTCTTGGGACGTCCTCCTGATGTGAAAAGCGCTCTATAAATGTAACTTTTGTTGTTGCTGTTGTAGAATTGCAAAGGACAATTTCAGGACAGAATCCAGGAAGTATATATTTTCTCAGAGGGTAACTAATGACAGGAACATGTTCCCAGGAAGAGTGGTTGGGGCCCAAGGCACTGGGACTCATTTAAAAAGTAGATCAATGCTGGGAGGACAGGAGTGTGGGTGTTTTCTGGACGGATGAGATCAGATGGGCCAAAGAACCTTCTTCATCTGAACTGATCTTGTGAAATGATCACAGTGTAATGTGGGACATTTATCAGTTTCAGAGGGCACAGCTTCAAAGGTGGGTCCTAATCCAGGGCTGATGACAGCACAGCCAACCTAGCTCATCGGCAGAACTTGGGGGAAGGGAATCATCCCACTCAGCTCCTGTTAACCCTGCAAGTGAAAATCTAATGGATAGGGTAGTCCCAACTAGACAGGCAGTGGGAAAGCTCCCAGACAGCAATATAAATGGTAAGCTATGTGGTTTTAGCTGGTTAGACTCTGGCAGCTACCCCAATACCCACTCTGGAGTCACTAAGCCTTGGGTCTTGCCAACCTGTGATTAATACCTTCTGGAATTGGGTAAGCAGAATACATACCTCCAGGTAGAGAGAGCGCATTCCATTCCAACAGTCTCTCTCTGGAATCTCCAAGTGTAGATGCATAGAATTCTCAGTTTGGTTTGGATATTCAAACAACGGTGATGGGTTTCTACATGTATCATGACATCCGTATGGCAAGATGCTAAGAGCTTTTGCACATTCCTCCAACTAGGTTTAAAAGAAAGAACTATATAATTACTGTATATCAAAAATAATTGACGCATTTATTACCCATGTGATAGACTGTTTGGGGGCTGAGTCGGACATTGACCATGTGACGAACACTTCCACTGTGACTCACACCTCATTACAAGAGGTGGAGCCCTGTAGCTCAGTGGTTAGAGCACTCGCCTTACAAACGAGAGACCTGAGTTTGATTCCCGGCAGGGTGAAACCTTTGGCAAGTTTCCTTACTCTGCATGCCTAATAATAATCCCTTGTACAAAAACAATAATAAATTGGTCATTTCAATCCATGACTGTTTGGGACACTGGGGACAGTGGGACACTACCGTGCGTAATTGGTGGGGGGGGGAAAATGCCCCAGAATGTGGTTGAAAACTATTCCAAAGGAATGGTCTCCACATAAACAGGGCTGGGACAAATGTCCTGGCTTAGCGAATAAATAGGGAGGTAGAAAGGGCTTTAAACTACTAAGGGGGGGGGGAGATAAAAGCATAGTCAGGTATAGTCCATCACAGTTAACATTAGGATCGACGAAAGTGGGAGAGCGGATTAACAAGGGACCAGAGCAGAATGTGTCAAGCGGGGAAAAGGAGCCCAGTGACAGGGTACTGGTGAATAGGCTAATAGCCGGAAGTCAGAATTAAGGGCGCTATATCTGAATGCACGTAGCATTCGAAACAAGATAGATGAATTAAATGCAAAAATAGAGACAAACTGGTATGATCTAGTAGCCATCACCGAGACATGGTTACAGGGAGATCAAGGGTGGGAGCTAAACATTCTAGGGTATGTGGTATATAGGAAAGATAGGCAATGTGGTAAACGAGGAGTGGGGGTGACCCTGCTAATAAAGGATGAGATAAAAACAGTGGAGAGGAAAGATTTTAAATCAGAAAAGCAGGATGTAGAGTCAGTATGGGTAGAGATACATGACAATAAGGGGCAGAAAACTCTAGTGGGAGTAGTTTATAGACCCCCAAACAGCAGTCAAAGTATCGCTCAAGGTACAAATCAGGAGATTAGTAGAGCATGTAGCAAAGGAAAGACAACAACAACAACAACTTTGATTTATATAACGCCTTCCATGCCGGACGGCATCTCAGGGCGCTTTAAGACACTAATTGTGGGTGATTTTAATCTGCATATAGACCGGGACAACCAAATTGGGAAAAGTAAGATAAAGGAAGAGTTTATAGAATGTACTAGGGATAATTTTCTAGATCAGTATGCTGAGGAGCCAACCAGAGAACAGGCCATGTTTGACCTTGTTTTGTGTAATGAAATAGGGCTGATCAGCAAACTGGAACTTAAGGCTCCTCTAGGCCAAAGTGATCATAATATGATAGAATTTAGCATTAAGTTAGAGAGGGAAGTAGTTAAGTCTGAATCAAAGGTCCTAAATTTAAATACAGCCAATAAGCCTAGATTTGAAAATTTTCTTTACACATAATTATACTACTACTAATAATAATCCTTGCACATCTGATGGTCGTGCCTTATCAAGTCAGAAAGATGTTTCAAAATACTTCACAAGATTTATTGTGAAATGGAGTAACTGTATATTTGTAAGCAAATGTGGCAGAACAATTGCACACAGCAGTGTTCCACAAACAGTCATGGATTGAGGGACCACTTTTTTTTATTTGGGGGCTTTTAGGCCAGGACACTGTGAGAAATTCCCTTCTCTTTTCGAACAGTTTCTTTGGATCTTTAACATCAACAACAACAAAATTACATTTATAGAGCGCTTTTCACGTCGGGAGGACGTCCCAAGGCACTGAAAGTTAGGTCGGGACCTGAGTGGGTGTGGGGGTGGGGTTGGGGGTAGGGGGAAGGAGAGTAGGAGAGGAGAAGAGTTAGGAGGGGAGCAGAAAGCACGGTCGAAGAGGAAGGTCTTGAAGGAGGAAATGGAGGAAGCGAGGTGAAGGGATTGCAGGATGGAGTTCCAGAGTGTGGGGGCAGAGAGGCTGAAAGCCTAGCTACCGATGGTAGGGCGGTTCGGGCGGGGGACATGAAGCCGGCCAGAGCCTGTTGAGCGGAGGGGACGGGCGGGCTGATAGGGCATCCACCTGAACAGGCAGATGGGAACTCGGTTCAACATCTCATCTGAAGGACAGCAGCACTAACAATGCAACACACTCCAGTGCTGCATTGGAGTGTCAGTTTAAGAGATGTGAGTTCAAGTCTTGTTGGAGGATTTGACTTCTGACTCACAGGTGAAAGTGCTACCACTGAGCCAAGGATGGTTGCATGTTGCCAGCCAAGCTCTGTGTGATTATTCCTTAAATGTGCAAAGTAACAAGGGAACGCTGAACAGAAATGCTGTTGTTCGTTATGTCATTGATTGAAATGTGATGTACGATTCAGGCTTGTTTTGCTTCTGAATTTATCTGAATAACTTCATTTGAATGGCAGCCAAAGAATGGGTTCCCAGGAAAGCGAGGCTCTGCACATGTTGTGGTCTCATGCATGGCTGGCATCTGTCTGTGCCTTTGAGAAACCTGACGTCAAACAGATTTCATCAATTGACCAAAACAACAAAGAAAAGCAGGAAAGACAGCAGATGTATACTAATGATAATCGTTGCATTTTACACCCACTCTATCCTGCCTCACCGCCTCTCCTCTCACCTCAACCTTCATGGTCCTGTCCTTGATTGGTTCAGATCCTATCTCTCACACCGTCGTCACATTATCTCCATAAATTGCTTCTCCTCCCGCACCGGCACCATCTTGTGTGGTGTTCCTCAAGGCTCTGTCCTTGGTCCTCCCTTCAGTATCTTTTTGCTTCCCAACAAAGGAATGTAATTTTGTTGTTGTTGCTGATCTCTCTTGTTGATGTCATCCGCAGACATTGGGTGAACTTCCATATGCATGGGGATGGCACGTAACTCTAGCTCTCTGCCTCCACCCTTGATTCTAGGACCACTGCTATCTTTCCAAAGTGTCTGTCAGACGTCAAGTCCTGGATGAATGCTAACTTTCTCCAGTTGAACGTCATCAAGAATGAGGTCCTCCCGTCAGCGATTTCACACCTCAGGCACTGGCAGTATCACCATCCATGGGTGCACACTCCACCTCACCGAGCCAGACTGAAAAGGGCAAGGGAGGGAGGTGCAAGGCCATGAAAATATTGTTTGAAAGAATGGAAAACACGGAAATAATGGAACAATTTCAGTGAAGAAAGCTATCATACTAACCTTGCTATTTTGCATTTATATAGTGCCCTTCACCTGGGGTAATGTTCTGAGAACTTCATCAGGAAGCCTGAAGAGTTAAAATGATCCTTGTGGATGTTTTAAGTGACTGATATCAGCGGACACTTAGTTTCTGCCGACCTGAGTTTCATTCCTGTTTGAAATGTGACCTCAGGCGCTCACACAGCAGCTTCAGAAACTCAATTCAACCCAGATTCTGTTTTTGTGAGAAAACTCTGAGGTCCTGTCTGTGCCTGTTCCAAACCAGGAGGGAAGAATTGGGAAGGCCGACAAGCAGATCCTCTGACTATTTGAACATTGTAGAGAGTTTCTCCCAGGGTCGTGGCCGACAATCCTATAGATCAATATTATAATTATTCTTGCATTTGTTGAAGCATTTTATCATGTCATTGAGATGCCTCGAAGAGTTTCACAGAATATACTGTAAAGTGAATACAGTAAAAGCCCGTTTATCTGGCACCCTCCGGGGGGTCGACTAATTGACTGTGTCAGATAATTGAGCGGCAAGTGGCCGAAAACCCAACACAAAATATTTACTTATTTTAAAACATACCATATTAATAATACACTAAATAGCATCAGAATATTGTATGGATACTTACCAATAAAGATTCCAGCACACTCGGTAAAATGATCGGTAAAACAGCATTTTTTACCGATCGGTAAAACCCCAAGTTCGTAAGTTTAATAAGTGCACACGCATTGCACACATGCGCAAAGTAAGCATACTCGCGATTGCTGGAATGGGGAATTGACCTGGGAGGGGGTAGAGCAATCCGGTTGATTGGGTCACGGATAAACGGGCTTTTATTGTATTTTGTTTTCACAATGTTGCAGCCAATTGTGCGAAGCAATGCCCCACAAACCATCATCCATTGAAGGACCAAATTATGATGAGAATTTTGTTTTTGAAGGGCTTATTACCCACGAGAAGCAATCCGTCAATGGACCAAACTCTAGATTCCTAATTACAACTTTCTAACTCAGTGCAGAGAGGCGCAACCGCCTGAGCCAGGCTGATAGTTCCTGAGCATGTATGACTAGTTTTACCTAGGCTATTTTCAAAATGTATTTATTAAGCAAGCCTTGATGGTCTCTACTTCAACTATATCCCTTAGATGATTGAATCAAAAACTTCTAACTGAATTGGCTATTTTATTGCTTTGAAACTCATTTGATTTAAGCTTTTGCTAAACATATTGGCTCCATCAAGCATCCTAACTGAGGAAACCTTGGAACCAGAGAGATATTAAGTGCATTTTTCATCTTTCAGCAGTAAAGCAGCAAGAGACACGCGGAGATCTGTCAGTTCGCTCAACTTTCCATGATTTCTGCAAGGGAACATGGAAAGTGGAGTCCTGTAGCGTAGTGTTTAGAGTATTCAGTCCTTGCCAAGTGAGAGGACCCAGGTTCAATTCCTGGGCAGAACAAATATGAGGTGTTTCCTTACTCCAAACGCCTCTGTTTACCTGGTAGTAAACAGGAACCCGGTTGTTAGTCGATTAGTCCACTTTCTGGGGATTAATAATCCCTTAAAAAAAAGTATAAAAAAACAAATAAATAACAATTTGGTTATTCAATCCACGACTGTTCCACATTTTGCCCCAAATATACAGAGGTTGACAGAGGTGTATCCTTCAGATAAGGGGAATGCCCACAAAGTATACTTTACAGTATATTTTGTGAAGCACTTTGAAATGTCTCAAAGAGGTGATTAGGCGCTATATGAAATGCAAGGATTATTAGGATATTATACCGAGGTCCTGTCTGTACCTGTTCAGGTAAAAGATTAAAGATTAAAGATTCTATGACACCATTTGAAAAGAGAAGTGAGCTTCTCCCAGAGTGTTGGTTAGCAATCCCCCAGATAAGATTTGTCTCTCATTTCATGCCTGTTTGTGGGACATTGCTGTGCAGAAATTGATTGCCACATTCGCTTACAAAATACAGTCATTCTACTTTATAGTATATCCCATGATATCCACACATACTCTGAGGCAAGAGTACTTCTGGCTGAGAGGATACTAGATGAACAATCATTGTGTTGCAATATACATAGATGTGTATAAAAAGCAAACTTTTCCCACTGTGTGTTAATTGCTTGTCGCTTCAAATTTCTGGACCTGAAATGAGACGCATCTAAGAGTGTCTATGCCTTGAGTGTAACTAATGAACGAGTGATTTCAAACTGCGCTGTTGGTTTCTCGACATACTGCACTCATATTTGCATCAATAATTTCAAAGCAAGTGTCTGCATCAAATAATGACAGCACTGGGACAAATGGAGAGTAATTTGGGGGGGTCCCGCACCAGAGTAGATAAGACTCTGGTGTTTGCCAGAGTCTGAAGCGGACCACAATCATCATTCAAAAATGAGCCTGGTGTATGTTTTAATTTTTAGCTCAATATTTAAGCAAGTGCTTGTTAAGCGTGGCGCAATAAATATTAATGCTCACATTGTCCAGATTGCTTTGTTGGGCAAATGTGCTATTATCAGAGGAACTGCAACCAACCTCCACTGAACCTAACCAATCTACTCTCCCCCTACACGCCCACCCGGACCCTCCGTTCAACAGGACTTGGCCTGCTCCAAGCCCCCCGCCCGAACCGCCCCACCATCGGAGGCCGGGCCTTCAGTTTCTCCGCTCCCACCTTATGGAATGCCATCCCTCAATCACTCCGTTTCGCCTCTTCCCTTTCCTCTTTCAAGGCCAATTTGAAGACTTTCCTCTTCGATCGTGCCTTTTGTTCCACCCCAAACTCTTTTACCTCCCCTTCGTGTTTCACCCCTTCCCAAACACTCCCCTCCCAGCTCGGGTCACACGCCTCTTGTTTAGCGCCTTGGGACGTCCTCCCGACGTGAAAGGCGCTATATAAATGTAAATTGTTGTTGTTGTTGTTGTTGAAACTATTGTCGGGGGGGGTCGAGGAGAGGGTAATTGGCGCGATGGCAGCACGCCAAAATCCCGTCCGTCACATGAGCAAAATAGTAATCAGTGACTAAGCTCCGGCAGGCAGTGATGTTGTCTTGTTATGATGGCAGTTGTTATGATGGCAGTTGCTGGGAATAATCCGCTAGGCTTTCAACATGACTTTTCTGAAGAATAACTGGGATTCGCAGAAGGTCCAGTTGAGAAAGAGGCCACTTGGCTAGCGTTTCTAACCAGTGAAAACCACAAAGCTTGCACTGATGACACTGGCTGGCCTAGCTTTCCTGCTGTTTACCTAGCTAGGACCAACCTATCTGTTAGGGATTTGGATTGCAGGGTTAGCAAGAACTTAGTGAGAGAATTCTCCGCCCCCAGTGACCAGTCTGCCCTTCCAAGACCTACTAATGATAATAATAATAATAATAATAATCCTTGCATTTGATATTGCGCCTTATCATGTCTCTGAGGAATCTCAAAGTGTTTTTTCAAAATAAAGAGAATTGACGGTATAATTAGTGGGCGAAATGTGGCAGCCAATGTGACCAATTTATCATTATTGATAGTAATAGAATGAGGAGAGGCAGTATAAGCGAGATGGTACAATTTTAAAGGGGGTAAATGAACAGAGAGATCTGGGGCTTCATATAAGCAAATCTCTGAAGGTGGCAGGACAGGTAGAAGATAAAGCTGTTACAAAAAGCATATGGGATACTAGGATATATAAATAGGGGCGTAGAATACAAAGTCAGGAAGTTATGATGAATATTTATAAAATGCTGTTAGGCCTCAGTTGGAGTACTGCGTTCAGTTCCGGGCACCACACTTTAGCAAAGATGCTAAGGTATTGGAGAGGTTACAAAGGAGATTTACCAGGATGGTGCTAGGACCTTAGTTATGAGGAGAGGTTAGCAAAACTACGAGTATTCTCCCTAGAGCAGAGAAGATTAAGAAGTGATTCAATAACGATTTTCAAGATCATGATGGGATTTGATAGGTTGAACGCGGAAAAACTGTTTCCACTAGTATGTGGGTCAGTAATCCGAGGACACCGATTTAACAGAGTTGGAAAAAAAAATCACTCAGCGAGTTGTTTGAATCTGGAATGCATTGCCTGAAAGGATAGTGGAAGCCAAATCAGTAATAACTTTTAAGAGAGAAGTGGATGGGTGTTTGAGGAGGACACAATTGCAGGGCTGTGGAGAGAAAACGGGCTAGGGGATTGCGTTGTACCGTGTTTTTTTGAGCTGGCACAGACACGATTGGCTGAATGGCCTCCTTCTGTGCTGTATGATTCTAACAACAAAATTATATTTGTATAGTGCCTTTCACATCGGGGGAACGTCTCAAGGTGCTGGACCGTCAGCGTTTCGGACCTGAGCTGGGGTTAGGATCGGGGGTGGGTGGGGGGGGGGGGAGGGGGGTGGGGGGGGAAGTGGGGGAAGGGAAGAGAGGGGAACGGGGGTGTCCGATGGCACTGACGAAGAGTGAAACCTCTTGTTCATTTCTGGACTCTGGATACAGCTTTCCAGCAGATGTCACCACAAGCCTCAGAATTGCCTCATCAGCTGTCCAGTGGACATTTGCCTTGTACTTGGTGCAAAGGAACAATGACTTGCTGTTTTATAATGCCCTTCACATAGGATAATGCCTCGGAGCGTCGGAGCACAGTGATGGAAGGACGGATGAGGATAGGAAGGATAATTATTGATGCAACCGTTAGGTTTTGAGAGAGAGTCAGTACACAGTCAATTCACTTTACAGTAAATTCTGTTAAGCTCTTTGAGATGTTTCAAGGATATGACAAGGCATTATATCAAATACAAAGATTATTATTATCAAGATTACACTAATTGCCTGCCATGCAGCATGCCAAACCAATTTGTACTTGGTGAGAGCTCTACAGGCCAAATTGTCTCTCTCTTGGCTGACAACCTCTCTGGATTTACCTGAACGTTTGGTTTCAACCTCAGGATTGCCTGCCTGACTGGATCACAGCACACTCACGCCTCTCAGCGCCTTGGGACTTCCTCCCCATGTGAAAGGTGCTCTATAAATGTAAATGTAAATTGGTGTTGTTGTTGTCGTATTGTTCTCTGTTCTCCAGTACAGTGCAGGGGGAAAGCGTTGCATTGTCGGAGGTGCCTTCCTTTGGATGAAACTCGGCTCCCGTCTCCCAGTTCAGGTGGACATTAAAGATCGCATGACACTATTCGAAACGAGAAGGGAGTTTCTCTCTCCCGGTATCCTGGCCAACAATCTCCAAAATAAAATTGGTACATTAGTACATGGTTTTGTGGTACATTGCTGTATGCAATTGGCTATCGTATTTGCCTGCAAAGCATACAATCATTGCACTTTGCACTTTATCCTTTGAAACGTCCTCTCAGTGTGAAAGCTGCTGTATCAAATGTAATTATTATGATTTCTCAGTTCTCTATGGACTGTGCCATGCAGATGTGTTCGGGAGAAACATCAGTTTGAGGGAATAAGCAGCAAAATGGCTTTTGTCATCTTTAATTGCTGGACACTTTTCCACTAAACCAGCTATCAGCAGCAGCTGACTTTGAAAACACATCACGTGTCTTCAATGCGTGCGGAAAATGTATTTCACCTCTTTTAAAACCAGTATCATAATGGTCAGAGTACTCGACTTGCAAACGAGGAACCAGGTATGATTCCCGGGCGGGGTAATACCTTAGACAAGTTTCCATACTCCTCACGCCTCTGTTTACTCGGAATAAGTATGAAGTTAATCGATTGGCGGATTGCTTTCTGGGGGGAATAATTCCTACCCAAAAAAATAATAATTTGGTCAATGAATCCACAATTGTTTGGGGGACACTGCTGTGCACAATTGGCTGCCGCATTTCACCCTCAAAATACACAGTCAATCCACTTTACAGAATATTCTGTGAAGCACTTTGAGATATTATGAGTTGTTAGATCTCCTCCATCCACCTTCCCACGCCTCCCCCATCCTCTCCTCCAATTCCAACTGCGAGGAGCCAGTGGACTTCCTTAAATCTATCCATTTAGCCACCTATGCCCCATCAACCACTAGCCCCCCATTACCTCTCCCTCAGGATCCACCCCCACCTACCACTCATTAAACACCTTTGATCCTATCTTTCTCTCCGCTCTCTCTGCTGTCATCCTGAAAATGAAATCCACCACCTGCACCCTCGACCCCACCCTCACCTCTCTCCTCATCTCCCAGCTCCACCTTCTAAGCCCCCCTCCTAACTGATATCATCAACCTCTCCCTATCCACCAGCACTGTTTCCACTACTCTAAAAACAGCTGTCATCACCTCAATCCTGAAAAAACTTTCCCTGGACCCATCCCTTCTCTCCGGCTACTGCCCCATCTCCAACCTCCTATTCCTCTCTGAGACCCTGGAATGAGTGGTTGCTTCCCAGCTTTGTTCCTTTCTTTTTCACAATTCCCTCTATGAACTCCTACAATCTGTTTCCATGCTATGGGTAGCATGGAAACAGCCCTAGTCACAGTCTTTAACGACAGTTTAAAAAGCTGTGATCAGAGCTTTCTCTGCATCTTTATCCTCCTTGATCTCTCTGCTGCCTTTGACACTGTCGATCACACCATAATCCTACAGCATCACCTCTCCTCTCAGCTCAATCTTCACGGACCTTTGCTTGGTTCACCTTTTACCTCTCTTACTGTATCCAGTTTGTTGCCACCAACGACTTCTCCTCTATCCTCCACACTGTCACCTGTGGCATCCGCCAGGGCTCTGTCCTTGGCCTTCTACTTTTCAATATCTACATGCTCCCACTTGGTAACATCATCTGCAGACATGGGGTCAACTTCCACATGTATGCGGATGACATCGAACTCTATCTCTCTGCCTTTTCCCTCGATTCCAGGACTACTGCTGTCCTGACAGACATCAAGTCCTGGATGAGAGCCAACTTTTTACAGTTAAATGTTGACAAGACAGAAGCCCTATTGATTGGCTCGCGCTTGTGCTTTCACACATCAGTCACTGGCAGCATTCAACCTCTACGGTGGCTCACTCCACCTCACCAAGCCAGTCAGGAACCTAGGTGTCTTGTTCAATCCTCAACTGTCTTTCCTCCCCCATATCTAAGCCATGACCCATTCTGCCTTCCCTCACCTCCGCAAGATTTCTGACTCCGCCGTTACCTCACCCCTCAGATTGCTGAAACTCTCATTCATGCCTTCATCACATCCATGCTCAACTATGCCAATGCCCTGCTTGTTGGCCTTCTCCACTCCTCCATCCATAGGCTGCTGATCATTCAGAACTCTGAGGTCCATGTCCTCTATTGCTCCAAGCCCCGTAACTCCATCTCCCCCATTTTCGCCCGACTCTATTGGTTCCCCATCACCCAGAGGATTCAATTCAAGATCCTAATCCTCACCTTTAAAGCCCTCCATGACCTTCCCCCACCTTGCCTCTGCAACTTCTTAACCTCTTACCAACCTTGACTGCCCCCTCAGCTCACCAGACTCTGGACTGCTCCTTGTCCTTTGACCCACCCGCCCCACCATCAGCGGGCAAACCTTCAGCCACTCTGCCTCTAACCTCTGGAATTCCATTCTGTAGTCCCCCTGAACTCAACCACAATTGTCTAAAATTCTTAAACCCAGTTTTGAATCGGAAACTGCCTTGTCTAAGAAGTGCAGCAGATAAGCTCCGAAATGATGGTTTGGGGCCTCAAGTGTGAATGCTTCATGGTGGCTTACCTGCTTGATGGCTGGTGTTTGTGTGTGTGCACATGGCAGGTGTGTGACTGGAGCCGAGGGATGGCTCTCCTCATATCCCCTTCCCTTTGGGAAACACTTTTGGCCGACTGAGTGCCTTCTGAAAATAGCACAGCTGAGACAGAGACATCAGAGGCACAGGGGAACGCCACATTCTCAGTGCCCTGGTAACACACTCTCACTGCTCCAGCACATATTGTCCATGTTAGATTCCCAATCAAATCACCATCAAGTGAACCTCAACACCATAAATCCTCTGACCATGTCCCTGAGAGAGCCAGGTGCCAAACAGATCAGAGAAACTGCACCAATGACATCTCTGTATAGTCTAATGTGACGCCTCTCTAAATTCTGATACTAGCAGCAACGTTTCTATAGTGTCTAATATTAGCAGTGAGGCCTCTGTACAGTCTTTTCTTAACAGCCAAGCCTCTCCATAATGTGATATTATCAGTGTATTCTATATACGCTCTGAAAGAGATTTGAATGGAGAGAACCAACACAGTGGTGCAATAACCCAAGGTTTGTTAAGTAATACAAATAGCTTGACTTTTTCTTAAAACTGAGACTATAGATACAGTAGAATCAATATTGATTCCATTGAGAAGCACCCTGAGCCTCTACGCAACTAAAACTATTTCAAAGTTACATCTTTCTTTCATGCATTGCTAAAACCACCTGCCCTGGTCACAGAGATAGCCCCCACCCTTCACAGGCTGCCAGCTCTTTTCTCATGGGAAAATAATTGATAAGGAGAAAGAGATATAATACTAATTCCTTGCATTTTGATATAGCGCTTTTCACATCTTATCAACATCTCAAAGCGCTTCACAGAATATACTGTAAAGTGAATTGACTGTACATTTGTGGGCGAAACGCGGCAGCCAATTGCGCACAGCAGCGTCCGCACAAAAAGTCGTGCATTGAATGACCAATTTTTATTATTTTTTGTTTTTGTTGTTAATATTATTGCTTTTGTTGTTTATTTTTGTTGTTCGATTCCCCCCCCCTTGCCCCCTGGCCTTTCCCCCTCTCTTCTTCTTCACTCACTCACTTTTCCCACTTTCTCTCCCCGCTTTTCCCCTTCCCTCCCTCTTGCCTCTTGCCCCCCTTTCTCCTTGATCTTGCCCCCGACTTACCTTTCCCTCCCTCTCTCCCTTACTCCCCTTTTTTCCCCCTCTTCCTCCCTACCTTTACCCACCCCACCTTTCCCTCCCTCTCCCCCCAAGCCCTCTTTTCCCCCTTTCTCCCCTGGTCCCATTTCCGCGACTGTTTGTGGGCCACCACTGTGCGATATTTGGCTGCCGCGTTTTGCTCACAAATATACAGTCAATTTTCCTACTCTTGTTCATCCTGCCCCGACCCTTCGCCCCCTGCTCTTGTCCCCATCTAACTCTACAGCGCCTTGGGACGTCCTCTCGACGTGAAAGGCGCTATATAAATAAGTAAGTTTTGATTGATTGATTATTGTGGGTTTTTGTTGACGGATTATTATTTTGCATGTGGAGTAAGGAAACTTGCCCAAGGTTTCACCCTGACCTGCCTGGATTCAAACACATTCACTTGTAAGACGAGTGCTCTAACCACTGAGCTACTGGAGCTCCTGATATGGATGCTAATTGGAAGGATTCCCTGTTTCTTAATCTTGAGCTAATCAGATGTCCAGGAGTGTGCTTGTCTCTACGAGCTCCTGGTTTTCACATCTGTGCTCATGGACATGATTTCTCAATTCCTAGATGGAAGAATGACATAGGACCTGGGTGCCGAGCAAGGGAAAGTTATCAGAACCTGACTTCAGTCACAACCTTTGCTCCTTCTGATGTGAAAGGCCCTCCACAAATGTAATTTTGTTGTTGTTGTTGTTGTTGTGGTGGTGGTGGTGGTGGTGGTATTAACAATGACACCTCTCTATGGTTTGATATTAACAGTGACACTTCGATATAGTCTCATGTTAACAGTGACAACTGTATTCTATGATTCTTTCTGGTCTAATATTAATAGTGTAATGCCCATATAAGGTGATATTAACAGTAACATCAGTAATGTATTCCCAAACTTATTCCGCTGTATTTCCAAAACAACATTGGGCTGTATTTTAAATGAATCTCAGTCCTGGCCACAACCACCCTTCTCGGCACCTTATACTGTAATCAATTACCCTTGGCCTTGGTAAAGAAAAACTTCCTGGTATCTGCCTGCCTGAAATTGGCCCTTTACATCTCTAAACATGATTCCAATTCAAGATCCTGGTCCTCACAATTAAAGCCTGCCACAATCTCGCCCCACCCTATATCCGTGACCTTCTAACCCCTTACCAACCAGCCCTCCCCCTCCGCTCAGTAGGCTCTGGCCTGGCTCACATCCCCAGACCCATCCACCCCACCATTGGCGGGCGAGCCCCCAACCTCTGGAACTCCATCCTGCAGTCCCTCTGCCTTGCCCCCTCGCTGGCCTCCTTCAAGTCCCACCTCAAGACTCCTCTTCGATTGTCCTATCAGCAACTCCTAATCCTCCCCTTCCCTCCCCTCCACTGTCCTCAGCTCAGGTCTCACACAGTGACTGTCCAGCATCTTGGGATATCCTCCAGATGTGAAAGGCACTATACAAGTATAACAACAACAACAACAACAAATTACATTTATA
The DNA here is from genome assembly GCA_035084275.1 of Hydrolagus colliei. Lineage (NCBI taxonomy): Eukaryota > Metazoa > Chordata > Chondrichthyes > Chimaeriformes > Chimaeridae > Hydrolagus > Hydrolagus colliei. The sequence continues at coordinate 12,577,093 of CM068758.1, read as the reverse complement.
GAGCGCCTTTCACGTCGGGAGGACGTCCCAAGGCGCTGCACAGGAGGCGTGTGACCCGAGCTGAGAGGGGAGTGTTTGGGAAGGGGTGAAACATGAATGGGAGGTCGAAGAGTTCGGGGTGGAACAAAAGGCACGGTCGAAGAGGAAAGTCTTCAAACCGGCCTTGAAAGAGGAAAGGGAAGAAACGAAACGGAGGGATTGAGGGATGGCATTCCATAGGGTGGGAGCGGAGAAACTGAAGGCCCGGCCTCCGATGGTGGGGTGGTTCGGGTGGGGGGCTTGGAGCAGGCCAAGTCCTGTTGAACGGAGGGTCCGGGTGGGCTTGTAGGGGGAAAGTAGATTGGTTAAATAGGGCGGGGCAAGGCCGTGTAAGGCCTTGTAGGTGAGGACGAGGATCTTGAACTCGATCCTCTGGAGAATGGGGAGCCAATGGAGACGAGCGAGGGTGGGGGTTATGTGGTCGCGGAGGTGGGTGCGGGATAACACACGGGCTGCAGAGTTTTGGATGACCTGCAGCCTGTGAATGGAGGAACTGGGGAGGCCGACGAGGAGAGAGTTTCCATAGTCCAGCCGTGAGGTGATGTACGCGTGCACGAGTGTTTCGGCAGTGCCCCCCGCACTAAGATAGTTGCAGAGCCTGGCAATATTGCGCAGGTAGAAATAAACGGTGCCGGTCAAGGCGCGGATGTGGGGGAGGAAGGGGAGTTTTTGATCGAACATGATGCCGAGGTTCCTGATTGGCTTTGTGAGGTGGAGAGTGCAGCCTTGCAGAGGATCGAGTTCAAGATCCTATATTCAAGTATAACTTTGTTGTTGTTGTTGTTCTGAAAAATAGTTTCCTGTGAAATACTTTGGCAAGATTAAATCTGCATCTAGCTGGGGCGGGACATTTCAAGTTTTTTTGTATGACTTTATATTTATTTAAAGGTCGTTTGACTTCCCATGTCTCGACTCTTGCGATGAGCTTTTATAACCTGGAAATGTCACCATGTACAAAGATATTAGCCTCAAACCAGTGTCTGAACTTTCAATCAGTGTAGTTTCAGTATTCTGTGCTAACTTCACAGATTGATTATATATTTTTTATCATAAAGCGTTTCCTTGATTAACCCCAACTTGAAAGTAAACTGTAAACTCCAAATCCTTTTCACCAGCAACATAAAGCTGTCTAAATTGTAAGAGGTGTCTCCCTGCGGATGAGACATTAACTCAAAGTCACGCCTGCCTGTTCAGGAGGTTGTTAAAAATCCCATAGCGCTATTCAAAAAGAGAACAATGTTTCTCTGTCTCTGTCCATGTCAACAATCCCCCAAACTCTACCTTGGGGATTGTTTAATGAGCTCAATCACAATCGGAAACAGCTTCTGAGTCCACGGCCAGCCTGGTGTTTAAGGATTTCTCCCCCAGCACTGCACTGAAGTCTCAGAATTGACTGACTTGAGGCATGAACCCACCAATTTATGACTCAGAGATGAGAGTGTGACCAACTGTGTCAAGATAACCGCGCACAATAGGGTTTGACTGCCTTGAATGCCAGTCTAAATAAAACCTAGCTCGTCTCTATCCTTTCCCTTTGAACAAAAGCTGTACAGACCTGAAGCTGGTTCGGTGAATTAGTGATCAGATGTGAAGCGGATAAGAGCTCACTTGTAATCTGGGCTGAATCATCGATCCAGAAATATGTGAGATAGAACAGTGGGGGAGGAACTGTTGAGTGAGGTGGGGGGGAGAGGGATAGAAAGAAAAAAAGAGCAGAAACACAGATAGCTAGCCCCAATCCATTCCCTTTTAATTTCACTGGACAAGTAAATTAAACAGGAAAGTGAACTGAATGCATAAGGAAAATATTAATGACCTCAAAAGGCATGTAGAGTATGTAAGGCACGTAAGGTGGATTGACTGTAGATTTTTTACGGCAAAATATGGCAATCAATTGCTCATGGCAGTGCCCCACAAACAATTGTGGGGTGGAGTAATCAAATTATTATTTGCTTATTTTTAAGGGATTATTAACCCTGGAAAAAGATCTGGCAATTATAATATTAATCCTTACATTTGATATAGCGCTTTCCACGTCTTCTAGACATCTCAAAGCGCTTCACACAATATACCGTAAAGTGGATTGCCTAACAACCAAGTTTACGTGCCAGGTAAATAGAGGCATGTGGAGTAATTAAACTTTATGGTACAGTTATTCCCTTCCTTCTCCCCCTTATGAAGTGACACTAAGGCAGGGATTTCCACCTTCTCCCCTGGACCTGTGCTGATGTTAGAGTCTGCCTGGAGGGGGTGCTAGCACACTGTGCCGCAGAACTGTGATTTGGTTTTCAGGCACAGCCAGCACCCAAGTGCAGTCACAGCTAAATCAGAGTGTGGGAGAGTCAAGAGTGAATACTGATCACCGCTGACCCAATTAACCCACGCTGCTGTAAACTGTGGAGTATCTTTGAACAAAAGGCAACACGCCCTGGAGAGGACAATGGCCACATTTGCTTCATGCTAGAAGCCATTCCAATATCCATTGATAGAATGACCTCTGAGAGCTCGGGTGCGGAGCTTACAGAACTTTCTTGACACCATACGCCGCTTAATGTTGATTTTATAGTAATACTAATCCTCCCGTTTGATATGTGTGCCAGCCTCGGTTTTGGTGCAGAATCCAAAACAAGGAGCGCAGACTTAAAATTAGAACCAGGCCATGTAAGAGTGAAATCAGGAAACATTTTTTCATTCAAAGCACGGTACAAATCTAGAAGTCTCTCTCCCAAATGGCCGTGGGTGCTGGATCCATCCACACCTTCAGGAATGAGGATGATAAGTTTTTGTTAGGTCAGGGTGTGAAGGGATACGGGCAGAAAGCGGGAAATTGGAATTGGAAGGATTAGTAGAAGTACAGATCAGCCATGATGCAATTAAATGGCGGAACAGGCTCGAAGGGCTGAATGGTTTACTCCTATTCCTATGTTCCTAGCTCAGTCGAGAGAGCGCTCTCATCTCTCAGTCAGAGCTTTGTGGGTTACATTCATAGCAGATACATGGACATAGAAACAGGAGGAGGCTATGCAGACCCTCAAGCCTGTTCCACCATTTTATAACATCATGACTGATCTGTAAGTCAAGCCCAGCTGACACTCCAATGCATTAAACATCATTACAGTTGGCTCACAGATTAAACAAAGTTATTTCTGCAAAATGTTGGGCCATTGTGTGACCTACCGCTTTGCCCACTCTTTTGGTCATCTCTCCCCTGTCCTCCCCCACCCTGGTGCAGAGTCAGCAGTGTCAAGCTCCCTGTGACATTCTCCTGATGTCTAACACACTGTGTGAATGCGAGTTAGCGCTGGAATCAATAGCTTCAGAGCAGTTCAGTTGTCTATTGTGGAGTAAACCCAGGGTATAAACCAGTTGTCACTGGTTCCCCTCAGTAGTGGGCAATGACTCACGGCTTTGTGTGTGTTTTGGAGATGAGGAGCGGTGGGTGAGCAGAAATGGGAGATGGGCGAGTGCCAGAGTGTCACATTGTTACAATCTGTCTCTGACAACTGTTTGTCTGGAGGCGATTCCAGTGCCAAGTGATGTGATAGGAACACCTGTGGAGTCCTGTAGCGGAGTGATTAGTAAGCCACACGGCATGCGTTCGATTTCTGAGTGTGGTGAAAACTGAAGGTAAGTTGCCTCACTATACAAGACTTTGTTTACCTAGCAGAAAATAGGTTAGTCGATTGGCAGATCCCTTTCTGGGGTAATCGTTCCTTAAAACAAGATGTTTTGGTCACTTAATCCACGACTGGTTGGGAGACATTCATGTGTGTAATTGGCTGCCACATTCTGCCTACAAAATATACAGTCAATTAACTTTACAATATGAGGTGTGAAGCTCTTCATTCGCTGCAACTTTCAAATCAATTTCTATAAGTTATTAACAATAAGAAGAAAATAATACTCCATGCATTTGATACAGAGTCTTTCATGTCGGGAGGACATCTAACTTCCTTTTGACAAAACTTACCGTTCAAGTGTACAACAACAACAACAAATTACATTTATAGAGCGCCTTTCACGTGTAGTGTGCAAATTAACTGCCGTGTTGGCCTACAAAATACATAGTCACTCCACTTGAGAGCAGTTTGCCTTGGATGGCTCCAGTGTTATAGATCATTATTGCAGTAATGCCTCCGCATCTGTTGAATGCGTCGTTGCCCTGATTTGGAGACTGCAGACGATGGAGCTCTCTCTCTCTCAGGCAGCAATCAATGAACAGGAGCGTGTAACTGCTATCGACCCGAGTAAATCATCAGCTCGTCTCCAAAGCAGATCAAGGTCTGTCCAAACGTCAAATAATGTTGCAAAGAGATTTATCGGAAGATAAGAGAAGCATGGGTTTCAGCGTTGCTAACAAGCCACAGTTATTGGTGGTAGATTGAAACAATAAATGCTTTATTTATGCTCAAATGACCCGAAGTTAAATTCCTTCATTATAGATATACTCATCTGAGAGGATAAAAATTCTGTGGCCTCCCATAAATCGTTTCTCTCTGTCAGTGCCTATCACGTACATAAGAACTCGCTCACAGTTTATTCAGGGCAGCTTTTTCACTCAAACGCTTTTAGTCTCTATGTCTTTCTTCCTGGATTTATATTCCACTTCTCAAATAATAATAATCTGTGCATTTGATACAACGCCTTTCACGTAGCTGGATATCTCAAAGCACTTTACAGAAATCCATTGTAAAGTGTAGTGACTGTGTATTTTTTTTAGGTGACTGGAGCAACCCAATTGTGCACAGCTATGCAGTGAGTGACCAATTTCATTTGGGAATTCTTGGCTAGGACACCAGGAGAGAGAAATTCCCTTCTTTAACGTTATGGAATATTTAACGTCCATCTGAGCAGGCAACAACAATAACTTCGATTTATATAGCGCCCTCCACGCCGGACGGCGTTTCAGAGCGCCTCACAATAGTGGATCCCAGGACCGAGCCAGGGGCAGGGGCAGAAAGGTGCAAAGGCGCGGTCTCAGAGAAGGTGGGACCTCGGTTTAATATCTCATCCAAAGGACGGCACCTCCGATAATCCAGCCCTGAGCCCAGCGCCCGAGTTACTGACTGAGCCAGGCTAACATCTACAATAATAATTATCTTTGCATTTGATGTAGAGGTCTTCACGTCTTCTAGACGTCTCAAAGCTCTTCCAGAACATACTGTAAAGTGAATTGACTGTGTACTTGTGGGCAAAATGCGGCAGCCAATTGCGCACAGCAGCGTCCCACAAACAGTCATGGATTGAAATGACCAATTTATAATCATTGTTTTTTTTTTAGGGATTAACATCAGGCAGATGGGGTAAGGAAAGTTGCTCAAGGATTTATCCAGGGAAGGAATCAAACCCAGGTCTCTCGCTTGCGAGGTGAGTGCGCAACCGCTGAACTGCAGGACTCCTATAGGATTTGACACGCTGTGGATAATCAGACTGAAACAAGACAAATTCCCCCTCACTCTCTGATCAGTGTAACCTCCTTCCACCTGGTGGTTCTCAAGTCTTTTGTTCAGAGGTCATTTTATGCTTAAGACTCTCTTGAATCAAGTCTGTTTTTCTCTGAATCCAATTCCGATAAAGGACAATGTTCAATGTGCTGGTAAAACAACTACAGTGACTTTTGAGTCTTGTCTCTTTAGCTGGTGCCTCTGCCTGACCCAACCGAGGTGTCCAACTGGTTGGTTTAATAAAGTGATCAAGGCAGGGGAGCACCTGGGCTCACGATGTACGTGCCTTGTTAGTTAATCCCACTCCTAATCGCACTGAACTGCTTTATCAGCTCTCTGCACCCTGAGCCAATTCTTACCTGCAATGTGCAGCCGATGGACTGATATATAAAGCCAGTACGTCGCTGTAATCATTATGCTACCATCTGTACAAGTGTAATTTTGTTGTTGTTCTTGGCTAAAACGCTTTCCATCACAGTTATCGAGCCTTGAAACTGAACATTCAGCAATAACGCCACTATTGATTAGATTTTTTAAATCTCCTTGCGCCAATATTTTTTTATTTGCTCCCTGAAAATTGCCCCCCGCCCCTCCTAACGTCACCCAGATCACCTGATTGGCAATCGTATTTTGATCTCTTCCTTCCTTCCCCCCACCCACCCGCCCACCCTTTCACGACCTGGAGCTGTCTATGTTAATGGCCTTGCAAGCGAAAGCCCTACCACGGTGGTCCACGCTGGGCAAGGAGTTGAAAAGCTTGCCAGACAGTGTTCTCAATGGCAGGCTGTTCGGTTTTAGTGAGTTAGATTTCAGTAGTTTACCCAACGCACACTCTGGGGTCCCTAAGCCTTGGCTCTTGCCAAGCAGGGCCTAATACTCTCTGCAATTAGATAAACAGTGTGAGTCCCTATAGAGGAGAAATGCGCAGTCCGTTCCAATGCACTGAAAGCATTGCACATTTGTAGGTGGCATACACATGGAAATCACAGGTTGATCCAAGTACTCTTAAGCACAGTAAAGCACACTGCAAACATTCCCACTTCTCCCATGAGGAGAAAAGCCTCTTCGTTTTATGCGCACTTGTGAAAAGTAAATTGGGCACTCAGAGAGTTCTAATATAATATAATAATACAATATAGTATAATATAATATAATCCCAGCATTTGATATGATGCTTTTCACATCTTCTAGACGTCTCAAAGCACTTCACAGAATATAATGTAAAGTGAATTGACTGTATATTTGTGGATGAAAATGCAGCAGCCAATTGGGCACAGCTGTAACCCACAAACAGTCATGGATTGAGTGACTAAATTATTATTGTGGTTTTTTTTAAAAGTAACAATGGGATTGATTGAAACGGGGCCTTTACTGACTATCACAGACAAGCTCTATAAATAGTTATTGCCACTGGACACTAATCTGCCTTGTGTCAGAAACCGCATGTGAGCAAAATGACTGCTTAGAGCGGATCTCATATCAATGCAAAAACGTACCATCATCATAGCAAGTGGAACAGCTCAATTTGCCTGGCCTTCATGTCAGCAATAATTGAGACTGACATTGCATCACTCTGGAGCTCGCTGGCTGTGGTCGATTCCAGCCTGAACAGGGAACAGAGACGGAATCATATTAATTCGGGGTAGAACAGAAGTGACCTGGAGCTGAAAGGATGTGTATTGTGTTCTCTATGCATGAGTCAGAAACAGTTGGGGCATAAAGTAACCAGGGTAAGGATTAAAACGGCTGAGTGGGACTGATGGCTCCATGTTATGACAGTTCTTTAATGAGAGTGACACATTCACAATGCGCAAGCCGTTGTGACGCTCCTTCCCAACTGAGAGAGCAATGGCTACACACCACGCAAGGTGGCCTAGTCTATCCGGCTTCCTCTGGCTTTTTAAGCACATTATAGTAATCCATTTGGTATAGGCTCCATATCACATCGTTGAGATATACTACAAAATTACATTTGTACAGAGTCTTTCACATTGAGAAGACGTCCCAAGATGCTGGACGGTCAGGGATTTGGACCTGAGCTGGTGGTTGGGATTGGGAAGGGTGGAGGGCAGGGAGGGTAGGAGGGTGGCTGAAGGTTCCGTCAAAGAGGGGGTTTTGAGACGTGCCTTGAAGGAGGCCAGGGAAGGAGGAAGGCGAAGGGCATGTGGGATGGAGTTCCAAAGTGTGCAGGCAGAAAGGCTGAAGGAGATAAGAGCATGCAATGGGACAGAGATCATTAGCTGTAGTGAATTGTTGGTTAATACCTCGAGGTGCAATCCCTGAAATCAAATTGAAACTGATCTTCTCTGAACTAGATAAGGTTATAATTATGACAATAATAATTCTTCCATGTGACACAGCACCTTATCGTGTCAGGACGACATCTCAAAATGCTTCACTATATTTTACTATAAAGTGTACCTTGTAGGTGAACGTAGCAGCCGATTTTCTGTGTGCCAATTATTTGCAATGTTCGCCCATGAAAGCCCACTGCACTTTTCAGCGTGAAGCATTTTCGTACATCCTCCTAACATGATACGAGATGGCAAATGTAGGCATTATTATTCGTTGGTGTGTCACAGTCCATTAAAAGAGATTTATGGCAATCTTTCAACCAAGAAACACTCTGCCCATCACAAGACAGTCTGCACTGCTTCAGAGGATTTGTAAAATGCTGCCTTCGGTTATCTTAGTGGAAGGAAACCTTACTTTTTCTTTGATAATGATGTGTGCACCCAATTTGGATGTTAAACAATTACTGTATTTCCTTTATTATAGTTCCACATTCTCGAAGACATGATTAGACGCTGTATAAATGCAAGAATTATTAATATTATTATTACAGACAATGCTTATCTAAAAAGCAATAACCTACTATCACAAGACGTTTTAATATTTTTGGAGAATAAAGTAGTGATCAGTTACTATCCCTGAGAGAAAGCAGGCAGCTGGAAGTCGATCAGATCTGCATCTCATTGTTCCTCTGTATTTTTATGAAGCGAAAGGCAAAATCGTGAAGACGCTGGAAACCTGAAATAAAAATAGAAGTCGATGGGAACACTCAGCAGGTCAGGCAGCATCTATGGAGAGAGAAAAGTGAGTTCACGTTTCAGGCCGATGACCTTTTGTCAAAGCATTGCGGCAGGTGTCCATGTGATAGGTGCCAACTCAAATATTTTCTTCCAAGTGATCTCTCCAATTGTCCTTGGATCTCTCCAATTGTCCAGAATGTACAGTCCACTTTACAATACAGTAAAGATACAGATGTCCAATTTACGACATCTCTATTTACACATTTTCGATTGAACAAACGTAATTTTTTAACACCTTTTTATCGATTTACAATATTTTATTTCATTTTAACGACAAAACATTTTGAGTATCTTTTTTGCGCATGCGCAGAATATAGCATATTTTGCGGTAAAATCACAGTCATATTCTGTATCGAAGCGTTTGAACTGGGCAACAGCATATCGCTACCTCAGTGGTTCCCAACCTTTTTTGCTGTGACCCAAATTAGCCTCCCACCACTAGAGGGCGATATTGCGATTGACACTCAGCTCAGCCAAAACGTTATCTCCGTCTGTTTTGTGGACTCAGTTCTTTTGTATGTATGCTCTGTATACAAATTGGTCAGCGGTGTCGCTTTTTTTTAGCGTTAAGAGCTTTTTTATTAATGTTAAAAGCTTTTTTTTAGCATTTTAAAAGCCAGCTTCTTTTGAAGCGACCCCAGGCAATTTCGAGCAATTTACAGCCTCTACCGCATTTCTACAATGTCAGAAAAGAGACCGGTAAGTGAAATTAGCAGCAGTAATACCGCTAGCGGTAAGAAACCCTGCAAAGTCACTACTTTAGATACTAAATCAAGCGCTCTGAGACGCCGTCCGGCATGGAGGGCGCTATATAAATTAAAGTTGTTGTTGTAAATCTTGCCTATGTGTGTTATTTTGTGTGTTTTGCGTGTTATTTTAGTGGGTTTAAAGTCTGAAAATTTAGGTTATATAATGGGACTGTGTGGGAAACCGCGTTCCAATTTACGACATTTTGATTTGCGTGACGTTTTTCAGGAACGCAGCAACCCTGTCGTAAATCGGGGGATACCTGTATATATTTTGTGGAACGCTTTTAAACATCTCAATGATGTTAACTATTTCTTTTCAAAAGCTATTTATAATGGCAAACCTACAGGTCAATGTTAATCCATTGCCAAAGAAGCCAATGTGGCTCTTCACTCATATTTGATTGATTTGTTTTGAGCGTGAGATACAAGCTCGGAGGAATCCACTTGAAGTCTAGGCATCCGGGTTTACAAATCATGAATGGTTTGATAGCGAGCATCCGAGGAACACAATTTCATCTCTTCCCAGAGATTACAGTAAGACTAGGAGGCAAAGTCAGGAGGATGTTAGACAGAAGAGGTGACCAGAGAGAGGTCTGAATGGCAGGTTCGATGGAAGGAAGGCCCTCCTTGTGTGCTGTCAATTTCTATAATTCTATGAGGTCAAGAGTGAGTGAGAGAGAAAGAGAGAGAGAGAGAGAGAGAGAAACACAAGGCAGAACATCTCTATTCCTGTAGTGGAATGTTGCAGCCTCAGAGAGCCAGCTCAGGTGTAGTGGGCCAAACATCTTTCTTCTGTGCTGTAACCCAGCTTGACAGGCTGTGGGAAGCTCTCAACGGCAGGTCACGCAGTTTCATGATAGTTAGACAGTAGTAGTCCTTGCATTTGATGTAGCATTTTATCACATTGTTGAGACGTCCCAAAGTGCTTCACAGAATATACTGTAAAGTGAATTGAATCCACAAACAGTAGTGGATTGAGCGACCATATTATTATTATTTAGTCATTTTTTATTTATTACCTCCAGAAAGCGATACACCAATCGACTAACACTGGGTTCCTACTTACTGCAGAGGAGCGTGGTGTAAGAAAATCTGCCTAAGATTTTGCCCCACCAAGGAATCAAACCCTGATCCTCTCGCTTGCTCTAGTCAATACCCTGAAGAACTGTATACTGGTTAAACTCACAGTTACCACCCGCACCCCCCGCCCCCCACCCCCCACCACACACACCACCCCCACGCCACCAGAGTCCTGAAGGCTTCGTTTTTTACCCAACCGCACCTAATACTTTTCAGAATTAGGTAAGCAGAATGCGTCCCTCCAAGGGGAGAGAATGTGCTTTCCATTCCAGATATTATATCCATATGCAGGTGGTGGACATCTGTGGACCTCTTGTTCTGGTTTGGATATTCTTAAGTATGATGATGACGTATGTCAAACACCCACTGACAAAAAGTAAATCTATTCCTCTGGTTCCAGAGATATAGACTTAAAGAACTGAGTGATTCACTTTCACAACAAGCAGCAGATTCACTAACCCGGGAAAGTTATTCTAAGCTTATTGATCATAGGTACAAGACATGTAATATTAAGAATGAACAAAAAACACAGATTAAACAGATAATTTCCGCCTCTTCTGAATTTTAAGTGAGTTTTTTTTGCCAGTGAAATCTACGTCACAGCAAGAGGCATTGGGAGTCTGAATGCTGCACTAAATGCTGTAAAGACAAGAGAATACACCAAGACACGAGATGGGAAGGTAATGTAACTAAGGAATGCTTAATAATAAACCAGAACAATTAAAGATCCATGCAGTATCAGGGCTCCCAGAATAAATGCAATGGATATTAAAATAAATGGGACTGGAAATGGATTCTCTCAGCTACAGATCTTTGGAAAAGAAGGGAGATACCTAGAGGTTGAGCAGTCAATGAGATCCAATCTTCAGGTAAGGATAAAGTAGGATCCTTGGAATATAGGTCAGCTCAAAACTACACAACTTTACATCTATATAGCGTCTTTCATGTTGGGAGGACATCAAAGCTTTTTAGCAGAAATGGCTGGCCACCTGAGCCTGGGGTGAGATCGAGTCAGCAACAACAACAAAATTGCACTTATATAGCGCCTTTCACGTCGGTAGGACGTCCCAAAGCACTGAAGTCAGAGTCAGAGGGACTAGGGGATGGAGTTCCAGAAAACAGGGGCAGGGTGGTGAAAGTTTCCCTCTGATGGTAGGGCAGACGGGTGGGTTGGTGGTTGTCAAAACTCTAAATAACCTAGGAGCCTCCTGCATCAAGGAACATATCAGTGAGACAGATAATAGTAAATATTATTCATATTGCCTCAAGAAAGGGAGTTCAACTCTATTATACTATCAGAATAATCTTTAAATTTGATGTCCGGAAGATGGCTCCAAACACTTCATCAACTTGCATTTATATAGTGCCTTCACATAGGATAATGGCAGAGGCTCTGCAAATTTACTATGATGTTTAGTAACTGTGAATCAATGGTTAGAGTACTTGCAAGCTTGAGACCTGGGTTCACTTCCCAGCAGGGTGAAATTTTGGGCATGTTTCCTTGCTACACACGTATCTATTTATCTAGCAGTAAGTAGGAACCCGGCTATTAGTTGATTGGCGGATCACTTTTCTGGGGAGAATAATTTCTTCAAAATATATAATCATAATAAATTGGTCACCTCAATCCACGACTGTTTTTGGCTTTTTGCTGTGTGCAATTGACTGCTGCGTTTTGCCCTCAAAATATACAGTCAATTCATTTGATAGTAATATTCTGTGAAGCGCTTTGAGATGTCTTGAAGATGTGGTAAGGTGTTATATCTAATGCAAGGATTATTATTATTATTATTATTTTGCAGGTAAATCTGGCAGGCAATTTGGATACAGCAAAGTTCCACAGGAGCCATATTTGGGGGGATTATTGGCCAGGCCACAGGGAGAAACTGCGTTCTCTTTTCGACTAGTGCCTCAGGATCATTAACATTGGCTGTGGTTGGTTGGGATGGGCAAAGGGATGAGGGGGACAATAATTTAGAACCCTTGATGACTGGGTACTCTGATTTCTATTGAATGAGTGCACAAGAGAGCTGTCCAGCAGCTGTGCCCTTGTTAGCAGCAGCTCAATGGCTGTTTTTAATCATTTTATTAATAATAATAATCCTGGTATCTGATACATCTTACATGTCAAAAGGACAAGCCAAAGCTCTGTACAGCATTTTTCTGTGAAATGAAGAGACTTTGTATTTTGTAGGCAAATGTGGCAACCAATTTGTGTACAGCAACATCCCACAAACAGACATCAAGTGAATGAATATAGGAACATAGGAACAAGTGTAGGCCAGTCAGCCCATCGAGCCTGTTCCGCCAATTAATTAGATCATGGCTGACCTGAATCTCTACCAATTTTATCTGCAGGAATGTTGGCCAGGATACTGGGAGAAATTCCTCTATTTATAAAGTGCTGTTGGATTGTTAACATCCACCTGAACAAGCAGATTGGACCTCGGCCTAACATCTCACATGAAGGACCTCTGACAATGCAGCTCTCCCAATGCAGCTTTGCATTGGAGTGTCAGCCTAGACTGTGAGCTCAAAGTGTCTGATCAGGTGAGCCAGGCTGGCTGACCCCAATTGCAAGCTGAGCATTGCTGCAGCTTCAGCCCATGAAGTGGGATGAAAGGAAGCTCAGATATAAAGGAGTCTGTAGAATAATAGTTTTTTTAAAGTTTTTTTCAGTATAAAATCTGCTTGGAGCAGGCCTTTTCATCTGGAAATCACAATGCGCCGCATTAAAGGCAGAACAAGTAAAATTTACATAAGTACATGAGCAGAGTCAGGGACAGGCCTGTTATCAAACTCACAGCCAAACTCGTCCCTCACAGACAAAACAAGCATCAATGGACTTGCACTGAACCCTGAAGAGATAGATAGGTGTGTTACACGTGTCAGGGCAAGCGACAAAGCACGGGACTGACCCCATCTGAGAATTCCTTTGAAATCCAGTTAAATGGCTGGCGACCATTGCCTCACACCAATGTGAGACCATTGCCTCGCATAGCCACTTACACACTCCAGTCTTACCCACTGGGTATCAACCTTGGACAGGCAGCTTTTTCATTTACATTTCAGCTTTTACTGAATCTGGGTTAAGTTCCCAGGCAGGACAAAACCTTTGGCAAGTTTCCTTGCTCCACACGCCTCTGTTTACCTAGCAATAAGTGAGTACGAACCCAGTTGTTGGTCAATAATCCCTCAAAAAAATTGGTTACTCAATCCATGACTGTCGGACACTACTATGCTCAATTGGCTGCCACATTTAACCCCAAAGTACACAGTCAATCCACTTGACAGTGTATTGTGTGAAACTCTTTCAGACGTTTCAATGACGTAACATGGTGCAATATCAAATTGAAGAATTCTTCTTCTTAATATTTTTCTCTCTATCCTCAGTTCCTATCCAATAATCTATCTCTTTCATTGTGGCTCTTGTCCACCTCAACCTCCACTTTCATTAGCACTGTATGGCCTGAGGCGTGTCTGTTCTGGCAGGATAAGATAATAATAATAATCCTTGCATTTGATGTAGCACTTTTCATGTCCTCAAAGCGCTTCACAGAATATACCGTAAAGTGAATTGACTGTATATTTTGTGGGCGGAACGCAACAGCCAAATACACACTGCTGTGTCCCACAAACAGTCGTACATTAAGTGACCAAATTAAAAAATATATATAAACCTTTCAGGGAGGGTAGTGTCTCGAAGCACAGATGTATTTTTTAAAAAAAGAATTATTACTCAAGAGACATGTGGACTGAAGGGCCTTCTTCATCCAAACCAAGCCTGGTGATATTGTGAAGATCAGGAGATCAACAAGAATGGATTGGATGATACCCCTCCCAGCTATCCCAGCCACCTCCACATCCTCCCCCCTCAACCTCCTCCCTTTCCACCCGCACCTGTCGCCCATGAGTGAAAGCAACACACAGAACATTGTGATCCAATTATGCCAGGAACATTTTAGCAATCAATGGAGCACATGAAATCTACATTTTGTTTTAAAGCTCCAGTCAGAACAAGCAGATTACTGATTCTGGTAAGTAGTCAAGCCTCGATGGATTTCGGACCACAGTCTGGAATTTAAAGTAATGAATAGAATCACAGCTAAGAGGTTGCAGTTTGCTCTTAAAAAGATTACTCCGGAGGCATCAACAACTTCACTGGCCTGGAATTCCTTTAATGTCATTATATTTTCAACATTGTTTCCTGATTCAGGTCCCACTGCAGATAACGAACAGCTTGCAGAGGAGTGGGCAGATATCAAAGGCTTTGGCAGGTTCAATGGGAACAAAGAGGTTTGGGTTTCTATAACCCGCTGAAACTTTTCGCTGAGCCAGAATTTCTGCACTGCAGAGAAACTGCGCTCACTTTGTAACAGATGGCAAACCGCTCAGGCCTCAAATGTTTTGGGGTTAAGTGGGTGTCGGACACCTGTGGAAACCCATCACCATGTTTAAGATTATCCAAGTCAAATTGAGATTTCCATGCATCCCAGAGATAGACTGTTAGAATGGAAAGCACACTCTCTCTCTGAAGAGACACATCCTGCTTACCAAACCCGGAGAGTGTTAAGCACAGGTTGGCAAAAGCCAAAACTTAGTGACCCAAGAGTTTGCATTGGGGTAACTGTTGGAGACTAGCCAGCTAAAACCACATAGCTTGACATTGACAGCACTGCCTTGCCCAGTTAGGACCACCCTAGGCCTTTGGCTTGCTGGGTCAACAGGAGCTGAGTGGGATAATTCCCTGCCCCCAGTGACTGGTCTGCCCTTCCTGCCCTTCCAAACTGAGAATTGCATGCATCTCATGAATATGCCAAATTTCCAGAAATATTTGAAACAAAAACAAAAGTTGCTGGGGAAACTCAGCAGATCAAACAGCATCCAAGGAGAAAGGAAAAGGAGTCAACATTTCAGGTCTACAACCCTTCGTCAGATTCTCCGACTAGGGGAAACAGTCCCTCAGTGTCTACTTTATCTAGCCCTTTAAGAATCTTTTATGTTTCAATAAGATCCCCCCCCAATTCTTCTGTACTCTAGAGAATACATTCCTAGTTTATTCAACCTATCCTCATAAGTCAGTCCCCTCATCCCAGGAACTAACCTAGTGAATCTACGCTGCACCCCCTCTAAGGCAAGTATGTCCTTTTTTAAATAAGGAGACCAAAACTGCACACAATACTCTAGGTACGGTCTCACCAAAGCCCTATACAGTTGCAGCAAGACTTCCCTACTCTTATTTTCTAAACCTTTTGAAATGAACGCTAGCATGCCATTCACCTTCTTAGTTGTTTTCTGCACCTGCAAACTAACCTTTTGGGACTGGTGTACAAGGACACCCAAATCCCTTTGAACACTAACACTATCTAACTTCTCCCCCTCTAGAAAATAATCTACGTGAATAAGACCGAGGCCCTCCTGATTGGCTCAAGCCAGCGTCTCCGCACATCGGGCGATGCCAGCCTCAATATCCAAGGTTGCACTCTCCACCTCACAAAGCCAATCAGGAACCTCGGCATCATGTTCGATCAAAAACTTTCCTTCCTCCCCCACATCCGCGCCTTGACCGGCACCGCTTATTTCCATCTGCGCAACATTGCCAGGCTCCGCAATTATCTTACCCCCTACGCTGCCGAAACACTCGTGCACGCATACATCACCTCACGGCTGGACTACGGAAATTCTCTCCTAGTCGGCCTCCCCAGTTCCTCCATTCATAGGCTGCAGGCCATACAAAACTCTGCAGCCCGTGTACTATCCCGCACCCGCCTCCGCGACCACATAACCCCCACCCTCGCCCGTCTCCACTGGCTCCCCATCCTCCAGAGGATCGAGTTTAAGATCCTCGTCCTCACCTACAAGGCCTTACACGGCCTTACCCCATCCTACTTAACCAATCTACTCTCCCCCTACATGCCCACCCGGACCCTCCGTTCAACAGGACTTGGCCTGCTCCAAGCCCCCCGCCCGAACCGCCCCACCATCGGAGGCCGGGCCTTCTGTTTCTCCGCTCCCACCTTATGGAATGCCATCCCTCAATCCCTCCATTTCGTCTCTTCCCTTTCCTCTTTCAAGGCCGGTTTGAAGACTTTCCTCTTCGATTGTGCCTTTTGTTCCACCCCAAACTCTTTTACCTCCCCTTCGTGTTTCACCCCTTCCCAAACATTCTCCTCCCAGCTCGGGTCACACGCCTCCTGTTCAGCGCCTTGGGACGTCCTCCCGACGTGAAAGGCGCTCTATAAATGTAAATTGTTGTTGTTGTTGTTGTTGTTCTTTTATTCTTGCTACCTAGGTGAATAATTTCACACTTACTAACATTGAATTCCATTTGCCACCTACTTGCCCACTCCCCTACCTTAAGGAGGTGTACTTTGGATGAGTGGTTAATCTGAGATCCCATATGCCTGTTCAGGTGGACGTTAAAGATCCCATGACACTATTGGAAAAGAGAAGGGAGTTTCTCCCAGATTCCTGGCCAATAAACCCCAGATAAAATTGACCACTCAAGTTATGGCTGTTTGTGGGACATTGCTGTGTGGCAAATTAGCTGTTGCACATAACCCACAAAATACACAAAATTTACAGTAAAATTATTTGTAACACTTTGAGACATTTAAACAACATGAAATGGCGTTATTTCAAATACAAGAATCAGTATTACAGTAAAACCTCGATTCAACAACAACAAAATTACATTTATAGAGGGACTTTCATGTCGGGAGGACGTCCCAAGGCGCTGAACAATCAGGTCAGGACCCGAGCAGGGGGGAGCAGGGTCGGGGTAGGGGGAATGAGAGTAGGAGAGGGGGAAGAGTTAGGAGGGGAGCCAAAGGCGCGGTCGAAGAGGAAGGTCTTGAGACCGGCCTTGAAGGAGGGAAAGGAGGAAGTGAGGCAAAGGGATTGCGGGATGGAGTTCCAGAGTGTGTGGTCGGTCAGAGAGGCTGATATTTCGGCCACCGATGGTTTGGCGATTAGGGAAGTGGACGCGGAGCAGGAGGGGGCGGGCAAGCTGATAGGGAGACAGCAGGTCGGAGAGATAGGCGGGGGCAAGTCCATGATCCAACATTCTGAAAGCCGGCCACTCCCTAAAACCGGCAATATTTTAAAGTACAAATAGCATTAATTTTTGTTATGATGTCCAGCAAATCCCCCCCAAATTCAGAACAGCTGCCTGCAGGTCACGCCAGCGGCACTCTGTCACCCGGCGCTGTGGTTGCCGCTCGGCCATTGTTTGGCTTCAGGGCTGTGTTTACAGCTCACGTGGTGTATGGGGCGGGGCTTCCCCAGCCATTTCTAGGGCAGGTTCTAAATACCAACAAACTCCCAAATCTGGGAGGGTGAGTGGGCCCAACCGAGCCAGATTATCGAGATTTTACTATATTATACTTATTGTGTGGGGGGTGTCCTGTAGCTCAGTGGTTAGAGCACTCGCCTTACAAGCGAGAGACAATTCCAGGCACATTTCCTTACTCCACACACCTAATAATAAAACCTCAAAAAAAAATTGGTCACTTCAATCCATGATTGTTTTTGGGATACTGCTGTGCACAATTGGCTGCCGCGTTTTGCCCACAACTGTATATACAGTCAATTCTGTGAAGCGCTTTGAGACGTCAAAAAGACCTGAAAAGCTATATCAAATGCAAGGATTATTATCATAGGCCAGAGAGAGGCAGCAGTTTAGAAGCCCTTTTTGGAATTTCTGATTTTCCCAACTCACTTACGCGTTAAAGAATAAACGTCCGTCATACAAACTTTTGTAATGATTAATATAAATCAAACCCAAATGGGAAGAAACCAGAGGATTTGCACAATCAGCCCTTTGTACAGATAGGCACACAGGCAAACTGATTGTAAATAATTCAGCCATCAAAATAGTCATTCATCACCAACTGGTCACTGCAGCTTCGCGGTACAGATTCTATCAGTAATTACTGGCTGATTTAGCAAAAAGCTCCTCGGTGTTGTTTGTGAGAGTTCTGACTCGCTGACTGCCGCAGACCTTAATTTGTGTCTTCCAGATATTCCAGGCTATTTATCACCCGGGCTCTATCTGCTTTCGTCCTCAACACTATTTAAGCAATACCGCCAGAATGCAATTCTACCAGCAGAACTACAAATCACAGACTCCGGCCACTTCCCACATCCATAAAGGTGAAGGTCAGCGAATTGAGCCCACTTACTTTGTTTCACCCACAGAATACATACAGTGAATTCACCTTACAGTATATTCCGTGAAGCGCTTTGGTACGTCTCAATGCTACACTCTGGGAAGCTACCCTGCGAGAAGGGCAGTATATAAAATGCAAGGTGTTGTTGTTACTGTATATCAATTGCGATTATTATCATTTGCTCTACATCTGCTCTGTCTTGCTTTATATCCAGTCACACATTCACAAGGCAACCTCTTCAAACACAAAATTGCGTCCATCTAGAAAAAAAACAGTCCCCATGCTTTTCAGTAAAATCCCGTGAAGCACTTTGAGACAGGGCCAAGGTGAAACCTTAGGCAAGTTTCCTTACTCCACATCTGTTTATCCAGGAGTAATTTTATACAGCCAATTATGCACAGCAGTGTCCCACAAATAGACATGGATTGAAATGACCAGTTTATTGTTTTTATTTGAGGGATTATCATCAGGTGTGGAGTAAGGAAACTTGCCCTCGGTTTCACCCAACCTGGAATCGAACCCAAGGCTCTTGCTTGTAAGGCGAATGCTCTAACCACTGAGCCACAAGACTCCACACAACAGCTGCATTTGTCTTTAAAACACACACTCACAATACTTTACATTGAACCATGTGAAGTGCTTTGTGGTGTCCTCCTGATGTGAAAGGAGCTGTATCAACTGCAAGTATAATTATTGTAAATTATAGCCATTATTACAACAACAAAATTACATTTGCAAAGCGCCTTTCACCTCAGGAAGACAGTATCAAAATAATCATTGCATTCAATATAACGCCTAATCATGTTGTTGAGCTATCTCAAATTGCTTCACATGCTATTCTGTAAAGTGTCATGACTGTGTGTCTTGTGGGACAGCCAATTTGTGCCCCAGCAATATATTAACAAACAGCTGTAAAACGAACGAGCAAACAATTTTATCTGGGAGATTCTTGACCAGGATTTTGGGAGCGAGAAACTCCCCTCTCTTTTCCAATCCTGCCATGAAATCTGAACAGGCAGATGGAACCTTGGTTTAAGGACTCTTGGCACCTCATAGAATCATAGAATTATACAGCACAGAAGAAGATCATTCGGACCATTGTGTCTGTGCCAGATCTTTGAAAAGAACTGTCCAAATTAATTCCGCTCCTCTGATCCCTCCCCATAGACCAGCAAACCTGTCCTCACCAAATAACGATCTACTGTGGAGTCCTGCAGCTCAGTGGTTAGAGCACTTACAAGCGAGATACCTGCATTCAATTCCAGGCAGAGCGAAACCTTGGGCAAGGTTATTCCACATGCCTAATAAATTGGCATTGACATCCCTCAAAAATAAATTGGCCGTTTCAATCCATGACTGTTTGTGGGACACAGCTGTGCGTAATTGGTCTGTCATGTTTCACCCACAAATATACAGTCAATTCACTTTACAGTATTTTCTATGAAGCGCTTTGATACTAGAAGACATGAGAAATGCTATATCAAATGCAAGGATTATTATTATTATTATTCTCTCTTACAAGTTGTTAACGAATTGGCCTCCACCACCCAATGTATTCCAGATTTGAACCACTCGCTTCTTGAAAAAAATTCTCCTCACCTTCCCTCTATTGCTTTTAATAACTACCGGTATTTTTAATTGGTGTTCTTGGGTTATCGACCCACGCGCCAGTGGAAATAGTTTTTCCTTGTTCACCCTGTTGAAACCCCTCATAATTTTGAAAACTTCTATTTTTGTCTCCTCTTAACCTTCTCTGCTCCAAAGAGAATATCCCTCACTTCTCCAGCCTCTCCTGATAACTTGAAGTCCCTCATTCCTGGTACCATCCTGGTAAATCTCCTTTGCACTCTCTCCAATGCCTTGACATCCTTCCTAAAGTGTGGTACCCAGAACTGAACACAGTCTCCAGCTGAGGCCTAACCAATATTTTATAAAGGTTCATCATAACTTCCTGACGTTTGTATTCTATGCACCTATTTATAAAGCCTAGTATCCATTATGCCTTTTTTAAAGATCTTTATTGACTTGTGCTGGACACCTTCAAAGAGTTAGTTATATGAGCCCCAGGTCTCTCTGTTCCATCACCCAGTAAGATTCTACTATCTGGTTTATTCTGTCTCTCCTCATTCTTCCTCCCACATCACTTCGCATTTCTCCATATTAAACTTAATCTGCCATGTGTCTGCCCATTTTACCATTCTGTCTATGTCCTCTTGCAGTCTGCTCCTCACTGTTTACTGTTTTTCCTAGCTTTGTATCATCTGCCAACTTGGAAATTGTACTCTCTATACCCAAGTCCGGGTCATTTATATGGATCAAAAAGAGCAGTGGTCCCAATACCGATCCCTGGGGTCACTTTTCATAATCCGCATAAACTACATAAATTATACTATCCTCTCCATTATTTCATTAAAAACTCAGGTTTGTTAGACACGATTTGCCTTTCACAAATCCATGCTGGCTGTCCTTTATTCTAAATTTTTAAAAAATTGTCCCAGATTATAAGGTCTTGAAGTTTTCTCACCACTGACATTAAGATGGCTGGCCTGCAGTTCCCAGGTTTATCCTTCTTCCCCTTTTTTGTACAGCGGATAGTCAGTGCTCTCTCTTTCTCTGCACTCGAGTCTCAGCCTCAGGCTGTGAGCTTGACGTCCCAACGTGAAGACGTCAACCCACATGTTTCTGATTTAGAGGTGAGGAGTAGTACCAATTGATCTCGGCTGACCCCCCTAATACATTAAATTGGCTGTGAGTCAACTGCAATGATTAAAAAACTCCAGCCACGCAAACACCAGTCACAACCACTGAATTAAAAAAAGACCTGGAAGGATTTATCTCTATACACAATGCACAGACCGAGGTGTTGCCGTCAAGCTGCCATATTGCGTAGTCCTCGAATACAATGTTGAGGATTATGGAGGAGACAAAAGATGAAGTTTTGCATACCCAAGAAATAAATGGATGTGCTCCTCCTTAAATGAAAAACAGATAAACAATTTAAAAAATAATAAATATGTAATAAAAATATAATTCACTGCAAATTAATTTAAGGATGGCTGGAGGAATTTGCAGGGGTTAAATTCAGTCAACTGAATGTCAAATTGATCATTGGTGACAAAGCGTTCCTGAAATTTTGATCAAAACGAGTACCGGTATGATTCAGACTGTAAAAAATACTGAAGATTAATCTGAAATTTAAATATAAACTGACAGTCAAATGGATGAATCGAATGTCATGACGAGCTTTACCTAAATTCACCTTATGTATCAGGATCATTACCCAAAAACAGTGAATGTAAACCTAGATATATGTACCTTCATGAGATGAGATGAGTCGCGTCGAGGACCAACCAAAATGGCGGATATCACGTGACCTTGGGCAATCGGTGGCTTTTTAGTTCAGTGGTCACAACCCAATCTTCTGAAACTCGGCAAACCAAAGACTTAGCTAAGGTCAGCTTTGGCATTGTGGGCACAAGTCTAGGAGGACCCACACACAGACTGGCCTGAACCCATTCCATAAATGGGCATTTTGACAACATTTTATAATGGGCTGATACCTAGGCCTCCTCAGGAACTGAATTTGAGCCTGGGCTTTGACTGACAACCAATCCATTCATTTCCCTGCAGACAATTTGCTGTTTGGGTGAAATTGCCTGTTAGAGAGAGATGAGCAATACGTAGCTCCTGTAGCTCAGTGGTTAGAGCACTAGCCTTATAATCGTGAAACCTGTGTTTGAATCCAGGCAGGTCAGGGCGAAACCTTGGGCAAGTTTCCTTACTCCACACGCCTAATAATAATCCCTCCAAAAAAAACACAATAATAAAAATAGTCATTTCATTCCACGACTGTTTGTGGGACACTGCTGTGCGCAATTAGCTGCCGCATTTCGCCCACAAATATACAGTCAATTCACTTTACAGTATATTCTGTGAAGCACTTTGAGATGTCGATAAGATGTGAAAAGCGCTGTATCAAATGCAAGGATTCTTCTTATTATTATTTCCACGTACAGCTTTACTGAACCCTTTGTGTAACTTTACATTGGTGATAAGACGAGGCCTGGGAAACATTATCGTGGCCTCATCTATTGTTCCCCCTCATTGGCACAGATTTGATTCAAGAGGCGCTCTCGGATGGCACGGAATGTGATTTGCTCGAGGGCATCTCTTGGCTCCTTTCTTCATTTCATACTTGATCAGGCCTGTTTCTGCTAACCGTCAACCACCTCTCAAACATCAACCACAAGTGAGGGGAAAAAAATACAACAAAGCCTGCATCAAACGCCTGAGTATTCAGTTAAGAGGAGAGCATTTCTGGGACACAAGGGTAAAATATCATACAGCTAAAATGAGTTACTATTTTTTTAATATAAGTTTAACACTGTGCTATCTGTGCAGAATATCTGCTGTTTCCTGCGGCAGCACAGCCCAGGCCCCACTCACAGTTTAAAGTCTCCGGCATCTTATGGGTTGTTGAATTCATAATAATAATTCTTGCATTTGATATCGTGCCTCATCACAGCGTTGAGATGTCTCAAAACATTTCATAGAATTTATTATAAATTGGAGCACCTGTGTACTTTGAGGGTGAAACACAGCAGCCAACTGCCTGCAGCAGTGTCCCACAAACAGTTGTGGGATGAGTGACTGCATTTTTTTTAGGGGCCTTGGGAGGGATTATTACTCCCGAAAAGCGATCCGCCAATTGACTAACAACCAGGTTCCTCCTTACTGCCAGGTAAACAGAGGGGTGTGGAGTAAAGAAACATATCTAAGATATATGAGTGTACCAAATCTGGCCTCTGTCAGAAGACAAGGACTTGAAACTATGACAAATTCTCAAGATTTCCAAATTTATTCCAATCCACCCAGTTTTAGTTATCTATGCTGTGACTTACTTTGATGGAGGTGAAGTTATTGCAACAATTCAAATTTTAGCTGTTCCTTCCTTCTCTCTCATGTGGGCATGTATTCTGAGTGTCTTAAATATCTTCTGAGCCAGAAGACATTACAGCAGAGGAGAGCTGCCTTCCCAACAGGGAACAAAGATATCATCACTGTATTTATCTTGAAAACATTTGAATTGAAACAAGTGGGGTGAGTCAGTGCCTTGAGACATCCCAATGACGTGAAAGGCGCTAGACATATGTAATATTGTAGCTTTTGTTGTTGACTAATATTATCTGGGGGAATTGTTGGACATTGAGAGAAACTCCCTTCTCTTTCCCAATAGTGCTGCAGGGATCTTTAATGTCCACCTGAATAGGCAGATAGGACCCGTGTTTAGTGTCTGAATGGCAGCACCCGTGACAATGAAAATTCAGCATTCCCTCCTGCCTCCCCGTAACCAGGAATGAATCAGTGTAAGGTGTGAGCTCAACATGGATTTTGAACCCCACAACCCCCTGACTTCAGGGTGAGAGTGCTACCAACTGAGCCAGGCGAAGAGCTGACTGATTATTAATTATGATTGCTTCTTGTCCTCTCCCCGATGGGAAATGAACAGAGACTCTGGAGTCAGCCGAATCACTCCACTGACCTGCTAATTTGTCCTTTCACTGACATTCTCTTGAATCTTCAGGGCCTTAAGGACTAAATTGAAACCTGGTTCCAACAGAGTCCACTGTGTGCCTGCATTCCAGTAACTCACAGATCGTTTTAAAGGTAACTCACAGATCGTTGTTTATCCCAACATCACAGAGTTGGGATAAACAAAAGAAAAACTGAGGGTCATTCAAATGCCGAAACAATCCAATTACATTTACACAGCCCCTGTCACATTGGGAGAATGTCACTATGACCGTGTCACCGTGGGCACTGGAGCCAAGGGGTGAAAGGACGGCGAGGGAAAGTGATACATCTAGTGCCGAGTGTTGAACGAACAGAGGGATCTCTCGCACTTGCTGGAAAAGTGCCCGAGGCATTCAACATCCTCATAAATAACATCGAGGATAACAAATAACATTGAAATCTAAACTAGAAGCAGTAAATTTCCAGAGAGAGATAGAGATCGGATGTTACAGGGTTAAGTGTTGCAGCAGTAATGATATCTCGCCTGCAGTGCAAAGCACTTTGTGTTCACTTTTATTCTTTGCGCTCCGCTACGTTGCATTTTTCAATGTCTTTATTTTTGAAGATCTTATGTAATTACTGGGAGCTGCAGTTACAAAACATTGTAGCACATCGTAGACATTGGCATAATGTCCTCCAATAATAGGCTAACATGCATCATGAATCTCTTAACCCAGAAGCAATATCCTACACAACTGATTATATGTGTCACATCAGCCTAGCTCAGTCAGTGCTGTGGTACTCTCGCCTCTGAGTCAGATGGTTGCGGGTTCAAGCCCCATGCTGAGATTGTAAGATCACAGTCTGCTCTTAGAGGCAGCACTCCATCGTCGTTCAGGTGAGATGTTAAACTGAGTTCTCTTTTGTCTGTTCAGGTGTCTTGAAGATATAGTCAGCGCTATATCTAATACAAGGATTACTATTATACAGAGGACTCTATTACATCTGTTATAAATGCGAAGAGTATTATTTTTATAGTTCAGTGGCATGAGTGAGATGAAATGTGTGATAATTTGATACGGCACTTTAATAATAATACTAATCCTTGCATTTGATATAGCGCCTTTCACATCTTATTGGCATCTCAAAGCAGCTCAGAGAATATACTGTAAAGTGAATATTTGTGGGTGAAATGCAGCAGCCAATTGCGCACAACAGTGTCCCACAAACAGTCATGGATTACAATGACCAATTTTATTGTTGTGTTTTTTTTTCAATTCAAATTTTTTTTGGACAGATTATTATTAGGCCTGTGGATTAAGGAAATTTGCTGAAGGTTTCGCCCCAGTCTGCCTGGATTCAAACACAGATCTCACGATTGTAAGGCGAGTGCTCTAACCACTGAGCTGTAGGAGCTCCAACTGCTTCATCAAGATGTCTCAAAGTGCTTCACAGGATCCATTGTAAAGGGTGTGAATATCCATTTTGTGGGCGAACGTGGCAGCCAATTTGCACTCAGCAATTTCCCTCATACAGCCATGGATTGAGTGCCCATTTTTTTCTTTTAATTTAAGAATTGGTGAGCATTGGGAGAAACTATTTTCTCTTTTCGAACAGACAGATTTAAACGTCTCATCTGAAGGATGGCACCTCTGACATTCTGGCTCTGCCCAGCAGTGGATAGTGTACAAGAACCAGACTCTATAGGTTCCAAGTCCTGATGTTACACCAATATAGCTTCTAACACAGAGATGAGAGTGCCACCACCTGTGCCAGGCTGGCACACTGTGAATGAGGTTTTAATTGTAAGTATATCCGCTAACACTCAAAGTATATCATTATTCTATTGCCAACAACCCGGTTCCAGATTGTCGGGGGCAGGCAGGAGGACGCACAATACCTGCCTGACTCAAATACAACAGCTAGGAATGTAGGAAGAGGAGAGAAACACATTTGAAGCATACAGGATTACTCACAAGGGCCTTTTATGCCCGGAAGCACAAAAAGCAGTGAAGATCAGAGTTGTACCATTGTCAAACAAGGCAAACAGGTCCCTGGGATAGCTTGCCAAGTCAGTTGAGTTCAGATTCCCAGAAGTCATACTCAGGCTGACAGTATGGACTTGACGATTGACATCTACGGCTGAGGTTGCAGAGAAACTGAAGCGACAAGCTTGCAAGACACTCATTTCGGACCCGGTTAGGGTAACAAGGGAAAAAGAACCATTGGATGAAAGCAGAAAACCCTTGAAGCTTCCTCGAAGCAAACTAGAACTGCAGCAAAGGCAATGTATGACCAAGCATGGCACAAAGCTAGAGAAAGTCATCAGAGAAATGAAGTGGAATCAATGGGCTGTGTCACTCCGTAAGGGGACGCAATTCCACAGGACTTCTGCTGACTGACGTCTGCGGTTGGCCATGGCCCCTTCTGCACCCGTACCAATATTGGACAAGTCCTGTGTTTGACAACAAATCCATGAGGGTATCCTTGGGTATGTTTATGTGGAGTTGCTATTTGACCCAACAGGCCATAGCAGAGACCCATCTGCATGGAGGCTGCAGGGAGAGAGTGCGCATTCCAATCCAACAATCTGTGTCTGGGATTTCCATGTGGAGGTGGAATCATAGAATCTTACGGCACAAAAGGTGGCCATTTGGCCCATCGAGTCTTTAAAAAGAGCAATTCAATCCCACTCCCCAGCTCTCTCCCCATAACCTCGCAAACCCATCCTCCCCAAATAAATGTCTACCTCTCTTTTAAAAGTTGTTATCGAATTGACCTCCATCACCAGGAGAAATTTTTTCACTCAGCGAGTTGTTCGAATCTGGAATGCATTGCCTGAAAAGGTGGCGGAGGCCGATTCGATAACAGCTTTTAAAAGAGAGGTAGACATTTATTTGGGGAGGATGGGTTTGCGAGGTTATGGGGAGAGAGCTGGGGAGTGGGATTAAATTGTTCTTTTCAAAGAGCCGGCACAGACTAGATGGACCGAATGGCCTCCTTTTGTGCCATAAAATTCTATGATTACATGTAGACTGAATACACTCTGCAAGACAAGAGTGTTTATTGACCAGACAACTGGTCAGTGACTGCTCAGGGTGCAAGCTTGCCCCTGGCTATGCACTCCCTTGATTGTCAGAGAATCCTCAAAATGTTAGCAATTTTAAAATGTAATTTGCATTTTGAAGCCAGTTTCCTGTAAATTGAGAACCACAAATCTAAACTGATGCTCCAGCGAGGCCCTGGGAGGTGTAGGGGGTTGGATTGTCATAGCACTCAGCTGAGATGTTAACTGAGGTTGTGTCTGTACATTGTACATTAAAGATCCAGAGATACTATTCGAAAAGAAAAGGGAGTTTTTCTCTCCCTGTTGTATTTACAAACCATCTCCCAGATTAAATTCATGCCTATTTGTGGGATACCGCTGTGCACAAATTGCGAGACGTGTCCACAAATACAGATGCTACAATTCATACAATAATCCGGTGAAGCCCTTTGAGATGTCTCGATCACGTGAGAAGGTTTGAATTCACAACCATCTGACTTAGAGGCGAGTGTGCCACTGATTAAGCCAGGCTGACACATTCGTTGAAATGCATAAGTGGCATTTCACCCTGTGATTGGGATGAGCCAGCGAAGAGCAGATGGCTGGAATCCCTGCCTGAGTATTGTTGTTCACACGTGTTGTGTATTGGAGTAACTGAGAAAGCTAACCACTTAAACGCTGACAACTGTTTCCTGAGCATACAGTGATGGTTTATATTAATTGGATTCTTTAGCTGTGAGTGGTTTAACCCCATATCCCTACATATGTTAATACTAATAATAATATTTTGTGGAGTCCTGTAGGGTAGTAGTTAGCGAGTCTGTCTCGCAAACCAGAGGACCCACCACCTTCTCCGTGCGCCCTCCTCAAGCATCCTCAATCTTCACATCCAACGACAAGTGCAAAGAGGTAATGGATTTCCTTACTGCCAAGATCAATAACATTCGCCAGGCAGCCTGATTCTCCTGCCCCTTGTCGACCACCACCACCCCCATTCCGTCCCACTCACCCACCCCATCCTCAGCTCCTACCACGACCCTCATCCTACATTCCTTCTTCCCCATCTTTCCTTCCCCCCTCTCTTCCACAATCACCACTATGAAACCCACCATCTGCTGCCTTGATCCTAGCTCCCCCTACTCTGCCGTCAGGATCAATCCCTCCCCCATCAAAACCGCTATCATCACTCCCCTCCTTAAAAAACCTACCCTCGATCCCTCCAATCTCAGCCACTACTGCCCTATCTCAAACCTGCCCTTCATTGCAAAAGTTTTAAAACGCATTGTTGCCAACCAACTCCGTGCCCACCTCTCCCTCCACACCCTATTTGAAACCCTCCAGTCTGGCTTCCGCTCTGCCCACAGTACAGAGACTGTGCTTGTGAAAGCCACAAATGATGTCCTCTTGATCTGTGACCAGGGCTCCCCTCTACCTCCTTGTCCTCCTGGACCTCTCCGCTGCCTTCGACCATCCTATTCCACCATCGGTTCTGTCATCCAACTCAGTGGGACCACACTCGCTTGGTTCGAGTTCTACCTCACAAACAGCCAGCACTATATCTCTGTAAATGGCTTTTCCTCTTGCTTTAGTCTGGTCACCTGTGGGGTACCCCAAGGATGCATCTTTGACCCCCTTCTCTTCCTTATCTACAACTTCCCTTTGTAAATGTTATCCGCAGACATGGGGTACAATTCCACATGTATGCAAATGACACTCAAGTCTACTTTTCCACCTCAAATTGCGACCACCAGTCCCCCGATGTTCTGTTAATTTGCTGTCATACATCAAGATCTGGATGAGCACAAACTTCCTGCAGCTAAACGTTGACAAGACTGAAGCCATACTCTTTGGCTCTTATCCACATCTTCAGTCCCAGAGCTCTCGCCTCTTCGGTGAACCTGACCTGTTCCTAAAACTCTCCGAACTCGTATGCAACTTAAACATCAGGTTTGACCCCCAATTCTCCTTCCTCCCCCACATCCGGTCCCTCACCAGCACCGCCTTCTTCCATCTCCACCATATTGCCCGTCTCCACCAATACCTCATCCCAAAAGCTGCCAAAATCCTGGTCCATGTCTTTGTCACGTCTTGGCTGGACAACTCCAACGCCATCCTTGCTGATCTCCCCTCCGCCATCATTCATGAAAATCCAGCTCATGCAGAACTCCGCCGCCCGCATTCTTACCCGAACCAAACTTCACTCCGATTACCCCAGTCCTTGCCAGACTTCACTGGCTCCCTGTCACAGAGCAGATCGACTTCAAGATCCTCACTTTTGTATTTAAATCCCTCCACTCCACTACACCGTCCACCTCTCTAACCTCGTCTCTCTTCACAGCAGTAAATGCTGCCTTGCTCTATGGGGTCTGGCCTTCTCCTTGTCCCCTGACTCCTGCGTTTCAGCATCGGCGGTCATGCTTTCAGCTACTACGCCCTGAAACTCTGGAACTCCGTCCCTCAATCCCTTCGCCTCACTCCCTCATTTTCCATGAGGAACCTGGTTGTTAGTTGATCGCTTTTCCGGGGGTAATAATCCTTTATAAAAAAAGTAATTTGGTCACTCAATCCACAACTGTTTGTGGGAGACTGCTGTGCCCAATTGGCTGCCGTGGTTCACCAACAAAAATACAATCAATTCACTTTGCAGTAATATTGTGTGAAGAGCTTTGAAATGCCTCGAAGACATGAACAGGCACTGTATCAAATGCATGGATTATTATTTTTTATTACTATTTCAGTTTTTGTATTGGATTAATACATATGAGAAAAGATTACGAGTCAGATATAATTCAAAACGCAGTGAAATCATGTTCAAGGGAACAATCAATCACCGAACAATAATGCTCAACATTTTATTTCTTCCCTCCTCCCAAAATACAAGCAATTTTAATTATAATAATGATCCTTGGATTTTATATAGCACTTTATTGCATCATCGAGATGTCTCAAAGCGCTTCACAGGATGTACTGTAAAGTAGATTGACTATGTATTTTATGGGTGAAACCCGGTAGCCAAATACGTACAGCAATGTCCCACAAACCGTCATGGAATCAGCAACCAATTTTATCTCCGGGATTATTTGCCAGGACACTGGGAGAGAGGAACTCTGTTCTCGAATAGCACCATTGGATCTTTAACCCCTACCTGAACAGACGCTGGGACCTCATCTGAAGGATGGCACCTCCGACAATGCAACACTGCCCCAGCTCTGCATTGAAGTATCAGTTTAGACTGTGTGATTGCAAATCCTGACATAGGGGTTGAACCTTTTTGACTCAGAAGCGAGAGTGTACACTGCTTCAGGCTGACACACATGATTTATGTTGTAAATGAAATGAAGCAAATCCCAGAGACCAAGTTACTCGCTCGATACAGAGGATAATGAGGCTGACGATCTCAGTGACATTTCAGACTGTCCCAACCCCAGGCTCCATACACACAGGCTTGTTGGAGGCAGAGGGCATTACGCAGGAAGTGGTCAGAACTTTGCGATATTTACCCATGGCATTTACAAAGATTAAAAAAAATATATATATATTTTCCGTCCCATTTTAAGCATCTCACTGCCTGAATGTAATGCAGGAATCGACAGTGAAGCATGCGCTGAGGACTCACTCACCCAACCAGGTGCAGTGGCTGCAAAACAATTTGTATCGATCTTGACAAATGCTTGAAACTCCGCCTGAACTCCGCCAGCGCCAAGTGATGTCCTCCCGATGTGAAGGGCACTCCATAAATGTAATTTTGTTGTTGTTGTTGTTGAACTGACTGAGCCGAGAGAGACATTCTCTGGTAACAACCCTCACGTTCGATACAACGACTATAACGCTGAGGCGTCCCAAAGCACTTCACAGATAATTGTTGTCAAGCAGGGTGACCACAGTATATGTACGTGGGGCTCGATTTGCTCGCAGTGAGATTCCCCACACAGCCATCAAGCGATGTGATCAATTTTACCTGGGGGATTGTTGGCCAGGACACCATGACAACTTGCTTCTCTTTTTGTAACAGTGCCATTGGTTCTTTAACTTCCACTTGAACAGGCCAATGGGACTTCATCTGAAAGATAACATCCAAAGGAAGGTACCTCTGACAATGCAGTATTCCCCTACATTGGAGTATCAGCCTAGACTGTGAGATTGACTTGGAGCTTGAACCCATGACCTTCTTGACTCAGATTGAGAGTCCTACCAACTGAAGCAGGCTGAGGCCTTACTCACAGCCATTACCCATTGGATCTCCAGTGGTATGAATGCATGACCCAGTATATCATTAATCTCACCCAGAGCCGCAGAACATTGGTAGTCAGCTGCTTTGACTTCAGGGTTCAGGTGATTTGTGGGGGGGGCGTCAAACACAAATCATTGCCCCCCCCTGCACCCCTGAGAATGAAAGGCCAGAGGGCGGGGGCCCAATCCCTCCCCTCCTTTGCTTTCAAGGGAGAGGCTGAGTGGGAGGTTTCAGGGAATTCAAACTTGTAATGTCAAAATCACCCACAGAAATATTAAGCGGATTATCAATGGGAGAGGGTTGCCCCCGGCAACGCCAGATGGAATTCCATCCTGACACAACCCCTCACTGTTTCTACAGATGACGACCACTTTCATCGCTGTCTCTCTGCTCCGCTCTAGACATATGGTATGATGAGTTCCAGCCCTGGAGGCAGACAGTCG
The DNA here is from genome assembly GCA_035084275.1 of Hydrolagus colliei. Taxonomy (NCBI): domain Eukaryota; kingdom Metazoa; phylum Chordata; class Chondrichthyes; order Chimaeriformes; family Chimaeridae; genus Hydrolagus; species Hydrolagus colliei. Next base: position 12,545,284 of record CM068758.1, on the reverse strand, counting down.
ATGGCCTCCTGTGGCTTCACAAGGTGCACGGAGGAACCAAAGCTGGGTTAATCCACTCCTCCTCGTTTCCTTGTTACACCTCAGATAAGGTCTCAGTAACTGCTCACCAACCAGCCATTTGGTGCTCTGAGACACTACCCTGCCTGAAGGCCATTATATAAAATTTTTTTAAAAATGTGGTCACTCAATCCACGACTGTTTGTGGGACGCTGCTGTGTGCAATTGGCTGCTGCGTTTCGCCCATAGAATATACAGTCAGTTAACTTTACAGTATACAGTATTTGGTGAAGCACTTTGAGATGTCTTGAAGACATGATAAGGTGCTATACAAATGCGAGGATTATTATTATCATTTATACAGAACCATAAAAATTCACAATACGGAAGAAGCCATCCGGCCAATCAGCTGCTCCTTCAAGAGCCATTCTCTCAGTCCCACTTACCTGCCCTTTCCCCCCCCTCATATACCTGTAGCTGATACTGTTTAAGGGATGTTTCACATCCACCTGAACAAGCAGGTGGGACCTTGGTTGCTGTGCAGGTGTATGTAACGATCCTGCGGCGCTATTCGAAACAAGAAATAAGTTTCTCTCTCATGATGTCCTGGCCAACAATCCCCCAAATAAAATTGGTCACTGACACCATGGCTGTTCGTGGGACATTGTAGGATCTGGTGGATTGGTTTCAATCCCTGCATGTAGGTGCCACCCACTAACCCCTCACCCATGACCTGTGTTGGGGGGTGTTTGATTGATGCCTTTCACCTCTGAGTTACTGAGGAGCTCTCTCTCTTCCTGACCTGTGACTGAAAATAGAACACAAGAACGAAAGAGAAAGCTTGTTGCAAAGATTAATGGAACTGGGAGAGGCTATCAATAGGAAGGCAGAATAAAGGCGAGCGTTAATTATAGACCAATTTACTTGCTGAGGGGCCGGGATTCAGTGACCTACTTGTACACAAGGAGCCTCCAAAATTATCTCCACCCAGAAAAGTCAAGCAATATCATGCAGGAGTTAAATCATTGTGTCACACAGAAGATACGGTGTGAGCTTAGTTCTATTATTCTGCAAGGTTCCTGTTAAAGACGAGCCTTAATGAGAGTTGAGGCTGATGCTCCAGTCCAGTGCTGGGGGAGCATGGCAATGTCGGAGGTGCCGCCCTTCGGATGAGATGAAAAACCGAGGCCCTCTCTGTGCCCGTTCAGTTGGACATTAAAGATCACATGGCGCTATTTGAAAAGAGAAGGGATGAGAGTTTCTCCCGGCGTCCTAGCCAACAATCGCCAAGATAAAATTGGTCACTCACTGCATGGCTGTTTGTAGGATGTTGTTGTGTCAAAATTATCACCACAGACACACACATACACACACACACACAGTTCCTGGCATCAACATCAATCGCTTTGAGATTCCTCAATGTTACAGGTGCTGCATCTAATGCGAGGTTATTATGAGAGAATCTCACTCTCAGCTCGGTCGGTTCAGTCGGGGGTTTTCAAGTGTTTGTAGATATCAATACAAATTGTGTTTTGCAGCCAGTGCACCTCCCGGTCTCTGCTCGTCCCCATCACTTTCTGCTGTCTGACAATCAGCAGCATCTCCCCACAACCAGACAAACAGTGTCCTCTTGGACGTGCATCCAGAGAGAGAGAGAGAGAGCTCCGCTCTGCGCCGGGGAGACATTTCACCTGCTCCGCGTCAGATTGTCAATTTCAGTCAATTTACCGCTGGATAATGTCAAGTTCTGTTCCCTGTGTTCTCGGGCACTGGATCCGAATACAAATCGTCTGAAGTCCTTTAAACTGGAACCAGAGGAGAGCTTTGCGCTATCAGTCCATGGAGGGACTCCAACCCAGCTTCCAAACATGAAAGGTGAGCAAATGACTTGGTGTATGAGCATGCACAGTCCAGACATGATCGAGGTATAAAATTCTGCTACACTCTCAAAATATAGTCCTCTTTACAATATATTTCAAACATCTCAATGATGTGACAAGGTAATATATCAAATACAAGGATTATTATTATAATTATTATTATACTTCATTCATAAGTAAGTAAGTAAGTAAGTAAACTCACATTAATATAACCTTGTTGTGATTTGCAATTCCAGGTCTGTCAGGTTAGCACATATCCTGAATCTTATTTTCTGCTCAGTTATGTTACAGAATGTCTGTCAGATATCAAGTCCTGGATGAGAGCTAACTTTCTTCAGTCGAACATCAACAAGATCGAGGCCCTCGAGCTACCACAGCCCAGGCACTGACAGCATCGCCATCCAATGATGTGCACTCCACGTTACTAATAATAATAATAAAAATAATCCTTGCATTTGATATAGCGCTTTTCACATCTTATCAACGTCTCAAAGCGCTTCACAGAATATACTGTAAAGTGAATTGACTGTATATATTTGTGGGCGAAACTAAGGCAGTCCTGAACCTTGGCATGTTGTTTAACCCTCAACTATCCTTTCTACCCCACATTCATGGCCTTCCCCCACCTCCGCAACATCGCCCGGCTCCGTCAATTGTCTCACTCCGCAGGCCGCCGAAATTGGGATGGGGGTGTTGCATTGTCATTGTTGCCGGCCTTTAGACATTAAACTGAGGCCTCGTCTGCCAGTTCAGCACATTAAAGATCCCAAGGCTCTATTCAAAAAGTTTCTCTCTTCTGATGTCCAGGCCAACAATTTCCCAAATAAGAAATTTAAAAATTGGTCACTCACGTTCGATTGTCTGCGGGATGTTGCTGCACACAACCGGCTGCCGTGCTTCGCCCACAGAATACACACCATCAATTCACTTTATAGTATATCCTGTGAAGCGCTTTGTGACGTCTCGAAGATGTGTTAAAGCAGAATATCAAACGCAGGATTATTATAATCAAAACTGCTGGGGAGTAAATTCGGGGAGTAAAATAATGAACGTTACTGTGCAGAACAATTGCCCCTCAGTCTTTCATTATTTCCTTGGACATGGACACAATAGCCACTTGATTGCTCAGTGACCTGTGTTTTTCCAATTGCATCTGACTCTTAAACAATTCCTATTTCTATTACACGTTCGTGGTCATTGATACACAATTCCACAATATTAAGTATGTTTTTCGGCCGGGCTGATCGTGGGTAAAATGCGGCAGTGAACTGTGCACAACAATGTCCCACAAACAGTCGTGTATTGAAGTCACCAATTTATTATTCAGCTCCTTGGGACATCCTCCCGATCTGAAAGGCATTCTATAAATGTAATTTCGCTGTTGTTGTATTATTCGTTTCTTTTTGTGAAGGAAACTTGCCCACGGTGTTTCCCTGCCGGGAATTTAACCCAGGTCTCTTGCTTGCGAGGCGAGTGCTCTTACCACTGAGTTACAGGACTCCCGACATGATTGCATGCAGGGAAAAGTTGCAAAGAACACATCTTTACACATTTAACAGCTAATCCCCCTGAGATTATGGCATCAAATGGAGTCTCTAGGAAATAACCCATTCGAAACAAATCTAATAGACGGTGTAAAATCCTCCCAAGAGGATCTTAAAAATCAAAAGCACATGATAAAGAGGATTAATTCGGTGATCCTCATCAGTATAAACACTGAGAGAGGTAGGAGGGAAATGGGATGAAAAGATCAGACCTGTTCTATTCATCTGGCGGAATAGGTTTAATGTTACTGAGTCTACCTCCCCCTCACTCTCCTCGGGCTCAGAATCGTGTTGTGTCACTGGGGTGCTACCCTGAGTGACATATAAGGGAAAGGTTTTGTTGTGGTTGGGATTCTTTAACGCTGACCTGAAATACCAAGGCAGACAGATGATCCCCGGTTCTAGCATCTCGTTCATGGGGGTGCTGGTGGATGGCACGGCGGCTGTCTGTCAGCACTGCGCTGGTGTCAGTCGAGATCTACACTCCTTACCCTGATACACGGCTCCAAACAGCAACCTCCCAACCCAGGGCGAGCGAGCTGCTCGCTTAAGTGGGACTGACACGTCAGTTAATTTGTTCGTGACATATTTGTTATTCTGTCACGGTGAATATTCCCACACTGCGGACAATCATCGTCCGATACCATCGCTGACAGCTAACTTCAAGCCGAGGAAAAAACAGACAGACCCAGATACTGCCGGCCCGAGCCATTTACACTGAAGATTATACACTGTGTTCAATGTCTAGAGACCGTTTGTCTTTCACACTCACATTTCATTGGCTTTATCAGTACATCAGAATTAGATTACTGCTTTAAAAGTACTCCAGATATCATCTGAGGGTGTATCTAATATACACACACATACAGAGATCCAGATATACATAGACACACACACATACACACACACAGACAGGCTCCAGATGGAAATGGAGAGAGAGGAGAGAAAGACATACAGAGAGTAAAATATAGAGAGGGGGAGAGATTCGTAGTGAGAGATACAGAGAGAACGAATGAGCCACGGAGCAAGAATGTTGACTGAAAGGCTGATAACGTATCAGAAATCAGAGAGTCCCTTTATGTGCGCAGAGTTTGCACACAGTCTGACTGGATCTTTCACTCACAATAATAATAATACTTATATTTGATATAGCGCCTGATCCTGTTTCACGGGATATATTGTAAAGTGAATTGACTGTGTATTTTGTGGGCAAAACATGGCAGCCAATTGCACACTGCAGTGTCCCACAGACATTCGTGGATTGAGTGACCGCATCTTTTTTGCACATTGAGCTGCAATGAAATGATGGAGGGCTGAGGTGACGAGAGGAAAGACTTACTGTTGCCACCTCATTTGCAGTGTAGCAGAGGTGGTCGGCATGTGCTTGATGTGGTCGACAACGTGCGAACAGTCTATAAATCTATAACACTCTCAAGAAAGACTTTTTATTTTTACAGCACTTTATCGCATCTAAAAATCTCAAAGTTCTTCACAGGGAATTACTACAAGTGTAGTGACTGTGTGATAAATAAATCACTTGCAATTTAGAAGCTGGTTCGCTGCTGTTCATAATAATAACTTCACTTGCAGTTGCTACAACTCCTTCTCACGTCGTTGAGATGTCTCAGTGCGCTTCACAAGATAGACCGCAAAGTGAAATGATTGTATATTTTGTGGGTGGAGCGCACAGCGTTGTCCCACAAATAGTCGTGGATTGAGTGACCAAATGATTGTTATTTTTTGTTACCCCCAGAAAGCATACCGCCAATTGACTAACAACTGGGCTCCGACTTACTGCGAGATAAACAGAGGTGTGGGAAAGTAAGGAAACATGCCTAAGATTGTGCCCCGTTTGGGAAACAAACCAGCGTCCTCTCGTTTGCAAAGTGAGTGCTCTAACCACAGCACTGTAGGACACACCACCAACACCAACAACAACAACAACAACAAAATTGCACTTATATAGTACCTTTCACGTCAGGAGGACGTCCCAAAGCACTGGACAGACAGGTCGGGACCTGAGCGGGGGTGAGTAGTGGGCGGGGGGAGCGGGTGGGGTCGGGGTAGGGGTAAGAGTTTGTGGGGGAACTGAAGGCGAGGTCGAGGAGGGAGGTCTTGAGACCGGCCTTGAAGGAGTAAAGGGAGGAAGCGAGGCGGGAGGGGATGCGGGATGGAGTTCCACAGTGTGGGAGCAGAGAGGCTGAAAGCCCGGCCGCCGATGGCTGGGCGGTTAGGGCGGTGGACGCGGAGCAGGCCTGAGTCTGCTCAGCAGGCTTTAGAAGGAGGAACCTGTCAAGTTTCTTTTCAGTTACGAGCTTAAGAGCTGCCTGACTCAACCACAGCAACAAGTTTGATTTATAGAGCGCCCTCCACGCCAAACGGCGTCTCACCACCTTTGGGCTTCATTCGAAAGCTTCCTCTGGTCAAAAGCACGTTTAGCTAGTTAAACTCCAGACATCAGGCGCAAAGCACACTCTGCCCCTAGGCAGCTCAGGTCCATAAAGAAAGCCTGTCCACACACAGGTCTCATATGCAGGCAGAGTAACTTGATTTGTAGGTGAAACGAGCAACCAATCGTTATACTGTAATGTACCGCGAGCCGCCATGACTGTGCCTTATCCCGTCAGAAGGATGTCTCAACGTGCTTCACAGGATTTACTGTGAAATGGAATGACCTTGTGTATTTGTAGGTAAATGCAGCAGCAATGTCCCACAAACAGCCAAGGAGTGAGTGACTAATTTTATCTGGTGGATTGTTGGCCAGGACACCAGGAGAGATTGAGCAAGGCTGAGTCGCAAGCTCAGTGTGGCCTCCAAATTCCTTCCCTAACCTCCCACCTGCACTTTCAGCAGTTAATTCTCAATAATCCTCAAGCTACTTTGGAAGAATTGAAGTGGGCTGCGGTTGGTGCGTTTGGAACTCAGTCTTGAGCTTTGCATATCAGTAAATTGCCAAGAGCTAAACTCATAATTAAAAGTCGGTCCTGGAGGAATTTCCACCCCGAACATTGCACAGACTTTTTATAGTCAAATTCGCCATAATGCAGAATGAGATACTTTGAAATCCTCGCGTCTGTTCATCCTTGAACAAGTTATAATAATAACCATAGGTGTGTAATCAGCAGCACAGTGATTAGAGAGACTTTGCATTCAGAACACAGAGAGTAAACCGTTTAATTTTTTCAGTAGATCATCCACATTTGCTTGACTGTGTTTATGCAGTTATTTTCATCCCAATGTTTTGCGTCTGCGTTCCCTGGAGATTCTGTTTTTATAATAATAATCCTTCCATTTGACAAAGTGCCTTATCGCGCTGGGAGCACTTCAGTGGAATTACTGTAAAGCGCAGTATTTGGGCTGTATTGTGCAGGTGAACAGGGCAGCCAATTTGCACACCGAAGTGACTCACAAACGACCGTGGAGCGACTGGACAATTTTACCTGGGGGATTATCACACAGGACACAGGGAGAGAGAGAAAATCCTTCTTTTTTTCCAAATAGCCCAAATGCTGTGCAGAAATATCGGGTTCTTTAAAGAAAAACAGCTGAAAGTTACACATCTTTAAGAATTAAATCTCTTCTTGGCTTATAGCAGTAAGATAATTACCGAATGCATAAATGCTGCATAAATGTATTTCACACTCAGGGAAATTCTTACTCCGTAGGAACAATTTCCTGCATTTACCCACCACTAATCTTACACAGCCACGGAGGTTAATGTACTTTTTTCTCCATGCTATACACTGTTAATAATAATCCTTGCATTTGAGAGGATGTGTCTCGCACTGTATTAGGAAAACGTCTCAAAGCATTTCACAGGATTTATACTGGAAAATAATCTAATAACAATGATCTTTGCATTTGTTATAGTGTCTTATTGCATCATTGAAATGTCTGAAAGAGCTTCACAGGATATGTTTTAAAGTGTACTGACTGTGTGTTTTGCATCCCTTAAAGAGTTGTGGATTGAGTGACCATTGTTTCTGTTTGGTTTATTACCCCCAGAAAGTGATCTGCCAATGGACTATCAAGTCACAAGGTTACTACACACTGCTAGGTAAACAAAGACGGGTGTGTGGAGTAAGGAAACTAGCCCGGGAATCAAATCCAGGTGTAGTGACCCCGTGTTTTGTCAGCGAGCGCGACAACCAATTTGCACACAGCAACAAGCACCCGTGAAGCTGAAAAACCAATTTTATCCAGCAGATTGTTGCCAAAGACACCCCATTCTCTTGTTGAATAGTGACATGTGCTCTTTACAGTCAATCCAAATCGGTTTATTGTTTAATCTGAAGGCAAACACCTCCGGCAATACAGCACTCCCCCAGCCCCGCACTGCAGCGTCAGTGTAGACCATATGAGTTCAAAGTCTCGCTGTGGCATTTGAATGCACAGGCATCTGAGTCAGAGACAGGCATAAATTCTCAAAGCCAGTGTATAACATGACTGAACAAATACTAATTTTATTCTATTTAAACTCGGGAATGGAGCTGTTGTGGTGATCAATCACTGTGTTGGTATTTTGAGCTGAACGAGTACTGCAAGAGGGAGTTTAACTGATGAATGTAGAGTTCTCTTACTGGGACATCAGGAAGCTCAGAAAAAGTGGGTGTTTGATTAAGATTCATCGTTACTCTAAAGAGTGAACACTTTGCTGCGGAAAATGTTTCAACCAGGAAACTGGTTGATGAGACGTTGAGCGACAGAGACAGTGAGACAGAAACATAGACTTTACTGAATATAAAGTGAATGGCAAATTGATTTATGGAACACAGGCAGCACATTCAGTCAGTCTTTCAGGCGTCGGAGATAAAATGGATTTGATATTTAAAGAGTAGAAACATGGAAGTTAATTTTACATGTATGAATAATACATTTCTAAGTCTGTATTTTGTACAGACTGTGACAGGGGCCCGTTTGTGTTCAGCCTGACCCTCTCCCCAAATATGAATAGTCAGGAGAGACGCTTAGAAAGGAGGAGTATTTGTTGCGACACAAATATCTCACAGCTCATCAGGTATGCACTAGCACCACAGTCAGGCGCATTGGCTCACAGCAGAGGTAAGAATTCTGCTGGGCAATGCCTGAGTTTGTAATGGCGAGATACCGTTGGTGGCCGAGATTGCCAAAGGCACTGCATGCAAGGAAAAATAATTTGGTCACTCAATCCATGACTGTATGAGGGACACTGCTGTGTGCAATTGCCTGCCCACAAAATACACAGTTACTACACTTGACAGTATATTCCACGAAGAGCTTTGGGACATTGCAGCAATGCAACACGTCAAAAGCAAGGATTATTATTGTTGTTATTATTATTATTATAAATTATCGACTATATTAATATAGTTACCCGGACCAGAGTTGGAGAGGTGGTGCTCTGAACCAGTGAGACAGATGGAGAAAGACAAACAGAGACAGAGGGACAGATAGAGACAGAGACAAAGAATGAAGACTGCTCAACCCATCAGTGGTAGAACATCACTCCCAGCTGTGAAAGTGCTGTGTTCAAACTGCCTCATCCAATTCCCCTAATAGGCCGTTTGAACATCGAGTTGCACATCTGACAACAACAACCACCACAAAAAAATTACAGCCCCATTTCACGTCTGGATGACAACATACAGAGACTGATTCAATAAAACAAAATGCGATGCCTGCAATAAGGCGAGATGGAATTTATTCAAACACATTGGAACAGCTTCTCCAGCTGTTGCCCTTTGCTTTGGAGTGTTTTGCCATCTGCTGTGATGTTGGCATTATTCAGATGGGAGACACATGTGGGTGATGGTGACTGATGATCATTTAGCTTCTGGACATATACCTGGATTTGAGCCCCAATAAACAGCTGCTCAGTATTCACAGCCACACTCCTCACCACTGTACTCGCTCTCTGCGTTGCCAGGCAGAGGTTCTCATAATCTGTGTTTTCGCGTGAACCAAATTGCAGATCTGAGCAAACTGTGTATCTATCTTGCAGGCCAACACGCAGCCAATCTGGCACAGCTATATCTCACACACAGCCAGGAAGTGAATGACCTATATTATCCAGGGGAAATTGCTCTGGCTTCTCTTTCCAAATAGCACAATGGGATCTTTAACATCAAACAAAACAACAACAATTTCAATTTACCTGTACATTAAAAAACCCTCCACGCCAGGCGGCGTCTCGGAGCGCTTCACAATAACAGATCCCGGGACAGAGGGAGAAAGGTGACCGAAGGCGCGGTCAAAGAGAAAGGTCTTTAGCCGAGATCTGAAACTGGGAAGAGAGGGGGCGAGGCGAAGGGAGTTAGGAAGGGAGTTCCAGAGCCTCGGGGCATAGTGGCTGAAGGCAAGGCCGCCGATGGTGGAGCGGAGGACTCGGGGGACATGGAGGAGGACAGACGTGACGGAGTGAAGGCAACGGGTAGGCGGTGGGGGTGCAGAGGAGTGGAGGGATTTGAAAACAAGGGTGAGGATCTTGACCTCTCCAGGACAGGGAGCCAGTGAAGTCTTTAACATCAACAATTTGTTGCATTTATATAGCGCCCTCCATGCCGGGCGGCGTCTCAGAGCGCCCCACAATGGCGGAGTCCGAGGCTGAGCCAAGGGGAGGAGGAAGGTAAGTGCGGTCAAAGAGAAAGGTCTTCAGACGTGACCTGAAGATGAGGAAGGAGGGGTTGAGGCAAGGGGTTTGAGGGAGCTCCAAAAATTCAGGGTGCAGTGGCTGAAAGCACGGCTGCCTATGATGGAGCGGAGGATTTGGGGGATGAGGAGGAGGCCAGACCCAGTAGAGTGGAGGCAGTGAGTACTGCTGTGAGAAGAGAGGAGGTTAGAGAGGTGGGTGGGTGGGGGTGTTGGTGGGGGAGAGGAGGGAGGGGTTGTGGGGTGGAGCAGGGGTGCAGATGAGTGGAGAGATTTAAATACAAGAGTGAGGATCTTGAAGTTGATCCACTCTGTGATAGAGAGCCAGCAGTGTTTGCAAGGACTGGGGTAATCGGGGAGCAAAGTTTGGTTCGAGTGAGAATGGGGGTGGCAGAGTTTTGGATGAGCTGAATTTTGTGAATGATGGAGGAGGGGACACCAATGGGGAGGGCGTCAGTGAGGGCATCAACATCCTCCTGAACACACAGGACCTGAAATGCACATCTCTTTGGAAAGGCATCACCTCCAACAATGTAATGCTCCCCACAGCACACGGCTGGGGAATCAGCCAAGACCTTGAGCTCAAATTCCTGATATGGGGCTTGAACCCACAACCTCTGACTCTGATGTGAGAGTGCAACCAACTCAACCAAGGCTGCAGCCAAAAGTATCCTTCAAAGGCAACCTTTGGAGTTCTGCTTTGCAGGAACCTTCACAGAATTCAATGATGCTGTAATGTGACTAATTGATATGGACTAAGTTCCTCTAATCACAGATTGCTGTTTAAAAATTCTCATTCTGTTGGGCTTCCGTGAAAGTGAATCAGCAGTATTTAAGTGAGGAGGCCTGATTTCTTGGAAAACCAGAAAACTGAAGAAAACCACAGGGGAAGACAATTCCACCCGGGTTTGGGTTTATTCACTTTGTAGCATCCAGAATTTGGCAAATTCCTATAATCACTCCCAAAGTTTCCTCAACTCACTTGACAGTATATTTTGACTCCGTATTGTAGGAGTCCTGCAGCTCAGTGGTTAGAGCACTCGCCTTCCAAGCAAACGACCTGGGTTCAATTCCCGGCAGGGCAAAACAATGGGCAAGTTTCCTTACTCCACACGCCTAATAATAATCCCCCAAGATAAAAAATAAGAATTTGGTCACTCAATCCACGACTGTTTGCGGAGCGCTACTGTGTGCAATTGGCTGCCATGTTTCACCCACAAAATATACAATCAATTCACTTTGTGCCTCAACAACATGAAAAGGCATTATATCAAACACAAGGATTATTATTATTTTACTGTAAGTTTCGTTCAAGAATCTGCAGCAAATTTAAAGTGAACAAATGCAACAACAACTAGGAGGTATAAGATGTCCTTCACATGAGATAGCATCTCGGAGGGATGCACAGTGATGAGGTTGGATGCTGAGCAAAGGAGAAGGTGACCATAGGTTCTGTCAAAGAGACAGGTCTGTCATCAAGTGGCCACCTTTGGCCATCCTCCTACGCTCCGTGACTTCCACCCTATCTAAACCCAACCCTCCACCAAATCCCTCGGGTCCAAATCCCTGATTATCTTGGGACGTCCGCCCGACGTGAAAGACTGAATTCAAGAATTTGCCAAGTTCTGGACGCTCTGAATCTTACGTCAATCGGGTGAATGGAGAATCGATCCAGTTGGCCTTCTCTTTCATTGACTGCAGCTCGGCATTTATAAACCCAGTGAGTTAAACTGTGGTTTAATTTCCAGTCACAATCCGAGCGATTCACTGAATCAGAACAAATATAATTGATTGCGAAATGCAGTCAAAAGCCTTGCACGTCTCTGGGCTGATTATGACCTAATTTTCAGACATGACAATGTAGAATGATTTTCTCTTTGTACCAATAAATTACCTGTAATCTCCCTGGTACCGTCAACTCTCATTTTAACTCCCTCTCCTCCCAACCATCGCCCCGTGAATATTGAGCAGCTCCAATTACACGTTTCCCACCAATGGTTACGGTATTAACCATCGGTGGGAAACATGCAATTGGGGCTGCTTACGGTGTTAATGTGTGGAGTTAATGAACATTTGCGATTGATGTGATGCTGGGAATGGGCAGCAATATTGAGGCGCTGTTCTGGAGATGTCTTTCTGATGAGACAATAAACCGAGGCCCGGGCTTCCGTGCCTGTTCAGGTGGACGTTAAAGATCCCACGGCACCAGTAAAAGTTGGTCATTCAAGTCACGGCTGTTTGTGGGAGGTTGCTGAGTACAGATTGGCTCCCTACAGAATACACGGTATATTTAACAAACGTACAATGGGAAATACACAAAGCCTTTGCTGTGTATCTCACGCCAGGAGTCAAAACAGGTCGAACTTGCAATCGAGGGTAGATGAATCTGCCAGGCAATTAGCGGGTTAATAATCATTTTATTTGAAGTTGCGCTTTTCATGTCTTCTATGCGTCTCAAAGCACTTCACTGAATACAACAACAACAGTAAAATTACGTTTATATAGCGGATTTCACATCAGTGGGAAGTTGCAAGGTGTTGGAAGGTTAAATTGAATATAGAATATACTCTAAAGTGAGTTATAGAATATACTGTTAAATTAATCTACTATATATCGAATGAAAGGATTATTATTATTATTATTATTACTTGTGGGCAAAAAGCAGCAGGCAATCGCACACAGCTGAGACCCACAAAAATTTGTGGATTATGTGAAACAATTAGGATTATTTATCATTGTTTTTTTTAGGGATTATTATCCCCGACAAAGCAATCCACCAATCAACTAAAACGCGGGATCCTACTAGGTAAACTGACATGTGTGGAGTAAGGAAACTTGACCAAAGTTTTGGGGTGCCTGGGAATTGAACCCAGGTCTCTTGCTTGCGAGGCAAGTGCTCCAATCACTGAGTTACTGCACTCCACAAATGGCATTTGATCACTACCTGGTCAGTTACGCAGTCGACAAAAAACAATAATCCTTGCACTTGATATAGCGGCTTATCATATTGTTGAGACATCTCAAAGCGCTTCACAGAACATACTGTATATTTTGTGAGGAAACACAGCTGCGAACTGTACACAGCAGTGATATCATTCCCCCTGAAAGCGATCCGCCAATCAACCAACAACCAGGTTCCTATGCTAGATAAACAACAACACCATTAACAAAATTACTTTTGTATAGTGCCTTTCATATCTGAAGGACGACCCAAGGCACTGGACAGTTACTGCTTCAGACCCGAGTTGAAGGACAGAGGGGGGTGAAGGAAGGGAGGATAAGGAGTTGCTGATGGGTCCATTGAAGAGAAGAGTTTTGAGGCGAGACTTGAAGGAGGCCAGGGAGAGGGCACGGTGGAGGTGTTGGACATTGAAAGGTTACTATCGGGCAAAATAAGGTGAAACGAGGTTAACAAAACCAGAATAAAACAGATAAAATCAGCAAGAATCAGACACAAGATAAAGAAGGAACAACACCAAACAGTCATGGCTGAGTCACCAATCAGAAACAACTCTTTATACAGAATTAAACAAAGAAGGGTTAGGGTTAGATAAAGTAGACACTGAGGGACTGTTTCCCCTGGTAAGAGAATCTATAACCAGGGGGTCACAGTCTTAAAATTAAGGGTCAGCCTTTTAGAACAGAGTTGAGGAAACATTTCTTCACTCAGAGGGTAGTTAATTTATGGAATTCACTACCCCAGAAGGCTGTAGATGCTCAGTCCTTGAACATGTTCAAGGCTGAGACTGATAGATTTTTGAAAAATAGAGGGATTAGGGGATATGGGGATAGGGCAGGTAATCAGAGTTAGGTCAGAAGATCAGCCATGATCTTCGAGCGGAGCAGGCTCAAAGAGCCGATGGTCTATTCCTGCTCCTAATTCTTGTGTTCTTATAAAGGGGACCCAATGGAATTGAGCGAGAATGGGGGAGATGGGGTCACAGAGTTTGGAATGGTAGAGGACACGGGCCACAGAGTTCTGGTTTACTGTGGAGGGAGTACTTGGGAAGGCCAACCAGCAGGGTCATGTGGAGTAAGGCACCGTGTCTAAGCTTCTCGTTTGCAAGGCGAGTGTTTTAACTACTGTGCTGCAGGACTTCACAAGCCGCAAAACACAAGTCACTTTCTCAACACAATTCCATCCTAAAAAAAAACACATTTTTAAACAAGGCGTCCAAATCAAATACCACAGCGCTGAGGATAAACTCTGTAAATCCTGTAGTCGTAAAGGCTAAGATTATTATAATTGCACTTTTGAGTTGTTTTCTCCCCGCAGCTCTGCAGACAGGAGTCAGGGGACTGGCACTGCTCAAAACAACAGCACAGATTTACTTTATTGTCAACACCGACCCTTGCCTTGAGAAAGAGTGATGATATTTACCAGAGGCTTTACTTTCATATGTTCCGCTTCTCTCCCACCTCGTATTTCTGTAGTCATTGAATCCAGAGCAATTTACAGCTCAGAAGAAGGCCATTCGGCCCATTGTGTCTGTGCTAGGTCTTCTAAGGGACAAACTTTTTAGTCCCATTGATGGGTTAGATTCCCAGCGGGGCGAAAAGTTGAGCAAGTTTCCTTATCCACACGCCTCTGTAAGTAGGAGCACTACTTACCAATTGTTAGTCAATTGGCAGATTGCTTTTCAGGGGTAATAATTCATTAAAATAGATAATAACAAATTGGTTTCTCAATCCATGACTGTTTGTGGACACTGCTGTGCGCAATTGGCTGCTGCGTTGCAACCCACAAAAAATACAATCAATTCACCTTACAGCATATTCTATGAAGTGCTTTGAGACGTCTCCAAGATGTACTATATCAAAATGCAAGGATTATTATTATTATAAATTAGGAGGTCGCTCAATAAGGTTTGAAAAGACTGGACTATTTGTCAATGTGTGTTAGATTTCCTGATTAGATCTGAGCACTGGCACTGTCCACCTCCACAACATTATCTTAATTGTTTATTGCTTCTCCCAATGTCCTGGCCACAGATACAATCGGTCACTCGCTTCACAGCTGATTGTGGGACGTTGTTGTGAGCAAATTGCCTGCCACATTTGCCCACGGTACACACAGTCACTGCAGTTTACAGCGAAATCCTGTGAAATGCTTTGCGACCTTCCTCCAGATGTGAAAGATGCCGTATCCAATGCACAGATTAATATAATTATAATCGTTTATGGCGATGACCTGGAGCCCTGATGACCTGGAAGTGGGGCCAGTGCCAATTTTATCCACAGTCTCCCTCTAACACCTGGTCAATTATTACCATAAACAACAAAATTCTTCACTTTGGAAATTAACACTGGTTTGTGGCTCACCTACTAATGAACATGGTTTAATTGGAAAGTTTTATAGGAAAGTTTTAACACGGGTGGGTGGGTTGGGAGACTGGGGAGGGGTACGAACACATCTTTAATTTGTGCAGGATTACTCTGATTTACTGAGATTGTGGGACAAGCATTTTACTCAAGCATTTGGCTTGTGGAGCTCCTGTGGCTCAGTGGTTAGAGCACTTGTCTTGCAAACTGGGGAAACCAAGCTGGGGAGACCTGTGTTCGAATCCAGGCAGGTCAGGGCGAAACCTTGGGCAAGTTTCCTTACTCCACATGCCTAATAATAATCCCTCGCTGGGCGAATCGCGGCAGCAAATATATACAGTCAATTAACTGTACAGTATATTCTGTGAAGCGCTTTGGGACGTTGATAAGATGTGGAAAGCGCTATATCAAATGCAAGGATTATTATTATTATTATTATTACTCTGACATAAACTCTACAAATATTTGGCCAGAATTTTCCATCTCATACTGTGAGCGAGTGGCTTTCGGCATTGATGTTCATTCACTTGACAAAGAGGTGAACGGTTGATATTTTTCCTCTGCAGTTCCTAAGCCCTTGACTTTGAGGCAGAGATGTGCTGACACGCTGAGTTGGCAAGTTTGAAATTGATTATGGATTTAATCAATTTGTTAACCTGCCATCAAGCGTCTGTGTATTGGCACACAGCTTTGCGCTTCTCACACAGGCTCGATGCACACAAGGCAAATTGATGTGATTTCAGCAGCAAAGGCAAATGGAATTTTAAGCCCTCGGTTATGAGCTGAGCGAGTAAGCGAACTATTAAACATGCAAACTCAGCCGCTTGGCGATCTTTAATGATGCAAATCTTACCCTAATGGGCAGCACATTGACCCCACGTTTGATCAGACAGGTTCTCGAGCTATATAGTTACTGTATTATTAATAATAATATAATAATCATTGCATTTGATATATAGCGCTTATCCACGTCATTGAGACGTCTTAATGAATATTTCACAGAATATTTTCTACAGTGGATTGCCTGTGTATTCTGTGGGCAAAACGCGACAGGCAATTGTGCACAGCAGTGTTCCACAGCAATCAGAGAATTGTTAGGCAGGATTATTACCCCCCAAAAGCGATCCACCAATCAACTAACAACCAAGTTCCTACATACTGCTAGGTAAACAGAGTGGTGTGGAGCAAGGAAACTTGACTAAGGATTTTCCGAACACGGAAATCGAACCTGGATCCTCTCGCTTGCAAGGTAAGCGCAGTAATCAAACATGCTGTGGGACTCCACAGTATTAGGACGTATGACAGGCATGCAGGCTAGAGATTTCACCCAAGTCTTAGTCATGAGGCCATTTTGTCAGGAATTTTAAGATATTAATAACAATATTCGTTCCGTTTTATACAGCTCCTCTCATGTTGGGAGGCTGTCTCAAAGCTATTCACATGATTTTAGTGTTAAGTACAGTGATTGTGTGTTTTGTGGGCTAATGTGACAGGCAATTTCGACACAGCAAACAGCCAAGAAGTGAGTGACGAATTTAATCTGGGGGATTGTTGCGCAGGGAGAGAATTAAGAAAATTCATGGATTGAAACATGAGAAACGCACTTCTCTTTTCGATGGATTCTTTAACATCCACCTCAACAGGACAGACGGTTTAACCACACATCCAACAACACAGCACATCGCTAGCACTGAGCTGGACAATTAGCTTAAAGTCCTAATTATGTTTGTTTAGACCTAAATTAAGCGTGGAGATTAGGTTAATTAAAATTACCTCTGCTCAGTAACTCAGTGATTGTACCAGGGCAGCTTATCGTGTTCGTCATCAATTGTCACTCAGTCTCATTCTACAACCGCTTTCCTAATTCAAATTGGATTTAAGACTTTTCCATAAATTTGACTGTCCTCAGGTTTAAGACAAAACAGATCTCACAGGCTGAGATTTCAGGCCTGTGCTATGAAACAGTGAAAGATTATAGATTTTTACCTACCACATGCACAGTCGCTACACTTAGTAGCAATTCCCTGTGAAGCACTTTGATATGTTTTGACATTACAACAATATATTACAATTGTATAGTGCCTTCCACTTTGGGAAAATGTCTCAATGCTCTGGACAGTCAAAGATTTGGACCCAAGTTGGGGGTTGGGTTCAGGAAGAGTGGAGAGCAGGGAGGGTGGCCGAAGGTGCGGTCGAAGAGGAAGGTCTTGAGATGCTCTTTGAAGGAGACAAGGGAGGCAGCAAGGGACTGTGAGGTAGAGTCCCAAGGGTGAGGGCAGGAAGGCGGAAAGCCCAACTGAAAATGGTGGGTGGGCATGGCGGGCAGGGCTGGGGACATGTAGCTGGGAACCACCCGTTGAGGGTAGGGAGTGGACAGGTGCATACCTTTTCATTGTGATCACAACAATTGGGAGGAGGGTAGGGCTGGAATTGTGGAGGCATTAGATCGTGGGCAAACAGACTTTCTTCCTCGGAGCGAATCATTAAAGACAATTTGTTTTCCTTTAGTATCTTAAATCACAATAACGCTCAAATTGTAATAAAATAAGAGCAGTGTTATATGTATTTAATGGTTACAAGTACTGTAGAAGAAACATCTATTTTAAAAGCATTCCTATATATTTTGAGGAAAAGTATTTGTCTTATATTGGAAGAGAAATAACATTACAGATCCTGGAAAACATGACTACTGAGTGTTACAGTCACTGGGATATGATTGAGCTACAGCCTTGCTTAGCCCCAGTAATAATAATAATACTTGCATTTGATATAGCGCTTTCCACGTTTTCTAGATATCCCAAAACGCATCATAGAATATACTGTAAAGTGAATTGACTGTATGTATGTGGGCGAAACGTGTCAGCCAATTGTGCACTGCAGTGTCCCACAAACAGTCGTGGATTGAAATGACCAATTTATTATTGTTTATGAGGGATTATTATCAGGCGTTCTTGCCCAAGGTTTCGCCCTGACTTGCTGGGAATCAAACCCAGGTCTCGCTTGCAAGGTGAGTGCTCTAACCACTGAGCTGTAGAACTCCACAATCTGATTAACAGTGGAGAAAAAAATGCCTTTAATGTATTGTGGAGCTGAAATTCCATATATACAAGTCTCTGCACAGGCTGGCTCCGAGTCATTTAAAATAGATTATTTCTCTTTGCTTCAATCTGAGAGTCGGACAGATATCACTCATGGCGGAGAGGCAGAGAGAAGCTTGTAGGAATGGCTGGCTGCTTGGGCTTTTCAAATAATGTCTAAGAGTATCACTGCTCATTATAATCAATCCCCCACTTCACTAACAAAACCCCCCCCCCTCCACTTCACAAACATTTCACTCACACTCCGCCCCCGCCCCCCACATCCCCCTCCCCCCAACATCCGCAGACAAATTACATTTTATTTTTAATTTCCTTCCAACAAGTTATAAACGACCTGTAGAAGTCAGCTTGTGCTGTATATTAAAGTAAATAGTTTCTTGCAGGCAATGAAGCAGATGGAATACCACTAAAGGCTATTGCTATATTTTTTCCTCCAGTATTTAGTTTATGAAGCCGTAGAATAAATGATCCGGAGGCTCCCAGCTCATTCCTATCTACTAATGCAAGAAAAATGCAAGGATTATTATTATTAATAACAATATTATGTGTTGTGGGTGCAGGATTTGGAAATCATACAAAGTTCGCAGAACGGCAGAGCTGCCTGGAGCTCACTTGATCTCTCTTTATGTTAATCCTGTTGCCCTGCTCTTTCCCCATTGTGTCTGTGCGGATGTTCGGCTGCCCACTGGAGCTCTCTAAGCTCTCTCTCCCCTGATCCCATTCCCCTGCTCCTTCCACGGTGTATATCATAATAAATAATAATAATAATCCTTGCATTTGATACAGCGCTTTTCACATCTTATCGATGTCTCAAAGCATTTCACAGAATATACTGTAAAGTGAATTGACTGTATATATTTGTGGGCGAATCGCGGCAGCCAATTGCGCACAGCAGTGTCCCACACACACACGTGGATTGAAATGACCAATTTTATTATTGTGTTTTTTTTTGGAGGGATTATTATTAGGCGTGTGGAGTAAGGAAACTTGCCCAAGGTTTCACCCTGACCTGCCTGGATTCGAACACAGGTCTCCCCAGCTTGGTCTCCCCAGCTTGCAAGACAAGTGCTCTAACCACTGAGCCACAGGAGCTCCAAATTATAATATTTTCCCAGAATCATTAGTGGTACTTTATTATGTCCTTGAACTGTCTCAAAGTGTTTCACAGAAACGAAAGGCAAACGAACTGTGTGGCCAAAACACGGCTGCCTATTGGAATTCAGTGACCACATTATTATTATCAATTTTGGGGAGAGATATTATTAACCCCAGAAAGTGATCCGCCAATCGATTAACAATCACCTCCTGTAGCTCAGTGGTTAGAGCACTCGCCTTGCAAATGAGAAACCTGGGTTTGATTCCCAACAGGACAACCCTGGGCTAGTTTACTTACTCTGAACGCCTGATAATAATCCCTCGAAACAAAACTAATAAAGAATAGGTCATTTCAATCCACGACCGTTTGTGGGACACTGCTGTGTGCAATTGGCTGCTGCGTTTCACGTATTCTGTGAAGCGCTTTGAAATGTCTAGGAGATGTGAAAAGCGCTGTATCAAATGCAACAACAAAATTGCAAGGATTATTATTAATCAGGTTCCTACTGGCTACTAGGTAAATAGGTGTGTGGGGTAAGAAAACTTGGAAACTGCCTGGAATTGAGCCCAGTTCCTCTGGTTTACAAGGCGAGCACGCTAGCAAATGTACTCCAGGCCTATTAATAAAAGAACTGTTTGGATATAATGCCCATGATGGAAAAGCAACAGACACTTGTGAAGCTTGAATTCAAGACATGAACTGCCTTCCAAATTGCCTGTAGAATACAAAATTCCTGGCTCTCCGCTCATTCCAGTTTGCTATTTCCCTGATCACTGATACTGCCAATAATGGGCAGGGGCACCCTGATCATGGCTGGACAGGTGACAGGCCCAGAGCCAAGGCACTCCCACCTCAGAATGATTGAAGATCCTACCTTGAAATTGGGTCACCTACTCTCAGCAGCCAGCGTGAAACATGCCACGGTTAACTCACCCCCATCTGGCAATCACAAGGACTATGCCTATCTGCCATGTGACCAATATCCCTTTTAATGGCCATTTTGTGGAGTTCTTTAGTGTAATAATAATAATCCTTGCATTTGATGTAATGCTTTTCTCATCTTCTAGATGTTTCAAAGCGCTTCACGGAATATACTGTAAAGTGAATTGACTGTATATTTGTGGAAGAAACACAGCAGTGTCCAATTGTTTTTTGAGAGATTATTATTAGGTGTGTGGAGTAAGGAAACTTGCCCAAGGTTTCACCCTGACCTGCCTGGATTCAAACACAGATCTCACGCTTGTAGGGGAACTGCTCTAACCACTGAGCTACAGGACTCATAGGCACAATTCATAGGCACAACATAGCATGTTTCCATACTCTCTACGCCTCTGTTTTGCTTATTTGGATCTCTTTCCAGGGGTAATAATCTCTCAAAAAATATGTCATCACTCAATCCATGACTGTTTGTGGGACACTTCTGTGTTCAATTGGCTGTTGCATTTCGCTCACAAAATAGTCAATTCACTTTACAATATATTCTGTGAAGCACTTTGAGGCATCTCAACAATGTGCTACTACATCAATTGCAAGGATTATTATTATTAGTTCAGAAGATTGTGGGTTTAAGTTTAATGTTGGTACTTTGAGTTTGCAGTTGAGGCTGATACTCTTGTGCAGCACTGGGGGGAGCCACTAAATTAGATAAAATAGTGCTGTCCTTCAGACAAGATGTTAAATCAAAATCCCGTCTAACTGTTCAGGTGATTGTTAAAGATCCTGTAGTTCTATTGGAAAAAAACAATTGGGGGTCATCTGGGTGTCTGACACATGTCACATCACTGTGCTTAAGAGTATCCAAACCAAGCAGAGAATTCCATTCATCCCATCTACACATGGAGTCCCAGAGATAGATTGTTTTGAATGGAATGCGCACTCTTTCCTGGAAGGACAAATCCTGATTGTTTAATTCTGGAAAGTGTTAGGCACAGGTTGCAAGAGCCAAGGCTCTTCATTGGGCTTGTACCCCAGAGTGGATATTGGGGGGGTAACTGCTGGAGCTTAACCAGCTAAAACTGCACTCCAATAAGCTTAGGACCACCCTATGAGTTTGACTTGACATGTTAACTGAGCAGCTGAATGGAATGATCCCATGCCCCCAGTGACTGACCTTGCCAACAGCTGGTTGGGCTGTGTTGTCATCAGCAATGCCCTGGACCCTGGACTGGAAAAGAGAAAGGAATTTCTCCCATTGTCCGAGTTTAACTTTGAAGTGTAGTGACTGGGTGTATGTTGTGGATGAACGCAGTGGCCAATCTGCGCACAGCAATGTCTCACATGAAGTGAGTGAGCGATTTTATCTGGGTGGATGGTTGACCGAGAGAGCGAAACTCCCTTCAGCTGATTTGGACTTTTTATAGCTCTTCATTGGACAAGGGCCACTGAGCAAAGGAAGGAAGAAGCTATTTTTGAACTTCAATCTCATATTTATAGTCAGTCCGCCCCATTTCTTTACATAGTTCGCAAAGCGGAGAGAGAAAGATCAAGTTTCTCTGTTTGCCTTCTGCTCATCCTTCTGACTCATCAGCTCCCTTGGGAGCTGCTCAAGGCCAGGCAACAAATCACAATGTCAGTCTCACAAAATCCATTTGCCAAATCATGTGAGTCCTGCAGTAAAAAAGCCAGAGGTTTTTTCGGAGACTCAGCTTCACTAGGTCACTCACAGATTCACTTGCACTGTCAGTGAAACACTGTGCTGAGATGAGGTTCCAAGATCCATGTTGGGAGTTTGCACTCACAAAGCAGCGAGGGACTGGGTGAGTTCTGCATTGTCCGAGGTGCCATCCTTCACATATTTCACTGTCTCGAGCCATGAAAGTTGGTAACTTTCCACTAAAATACCACTCAACATTATAATCAAACAGCGAGTAGGTTTTTCATTGAGGAACGTCACCTCATTTATTTTCTACAAGTAAAATCTATTCCCTCCTGTGTTTTATGCTTTAGTTTAAATTTTCCTTTCAGAATTTCCCATGGTCTTAGCCTTCGAGAACACGATTTTACACTTGATCTGCTGCAGAGTCAGTCGGAAGTGCTCTCACTCTTTGAGCCATAAAGTGGGTTCTGGACTCGAGTTCAAGACTCAGGGATTTTGAGCTCACAGTCTAGGCTAACGCTCCAGCGCTGGGCTGGGGGGCAGTGCTGCATTGTCAGAAGTGCCGTCCTACTGATGAGATGTTAAACCGAGTTTCCATCGGGTTAAAGACCCTGTGACACGATTGGAAAAGAGAAGGGAGTTTCTCTCTCCCAGTGTTCTGAATAACAAACCCCCAAATAAAATTGGTCACTCGCTCCATGGATGTTGATGGAACGTTGTTGTGTGTAAATTTGGTGCCATGTTTGTGGAGTCCTGCAGCTCAGTGGCTAGAGCATTCACTTTAAAAGCGTGAGACCTAGTGTTCGATTCCAGGCAGGTCAGGGCGAAACCTTGGGCAAGTTCCCTTACTCCGCATGCCTAATAATAATCCCTTAAAAAAAAAAAAAAATTCAATCCACGACTGTTTGTGGGGGACGCTGTTTTGCGCAACTGGCCGCCCCATTTTGCCCACAAATATACAGTCAATTCACTTTACAGTATATTCTGTGAAGCGCTTTGAGACGTCTAGAAGACGTGAAAAGCACTATATTAAATGCAAGGATTATTACTATGTTTGCCCGCAAAACCCACAGTCACTCCATTTTACAGTAAAATCCTGTGAAGCGCTTTGAGACGTCCTCCTGATGTGAAAGGTGCTGCAACACTTGTGCCTGCCGTGAGATAACAACAACAACCAAAATTACACTGATAGAACACCCTTCACGTCGGGAGGCAAAGCCTGATTTCATTGGGGGCAACACCTAGACGTGAGAGGCATATCAAAAATGTAATTTTGTTGTTGTTGTTGTTGTTCATTCCACACATTAACCTGAAGTAAGTGAACGGGTTAACAATCCGATCTGAGGCAGAGTACTCCAAGAAGTGGACAGACTCTTGTTGTTATTAGGTCAAGTGTGAACGCAAGCTACAGCCTCCCGAAGCCTCTCTGTACAGTCCAGCGAAAGTATTGTGATCTTAAGTGTGCACAATATATGCATAAGCACACACTTACACACACACGTACACGCAAACACAAAAATGCACACACATACATGTAGAAAAATGCACACACATACACACACACACATAGACACACCTATACATACACACACGCATTGCATGACGACACACACATACACGCACACAACAATAAAATAACAAACATTAAATACGTGTGGACAAGAAACATGAGAGTCTTGCAATGTCTTGCTATTCTGGCAGTTGGCAGCTGAAAGATACAACTCACCAGCAAGCCAGCAGAGCGCAGGCTCACCTCACACACACACACAACACACACTGTCAAACACATACGGTACACACAAACATACACACACACTCTCACACAAATATACACACACATACACTCTCATGCACCCATACACACTCTCACACATTCACACACACGTTCACATTCAAACACACACACATACACACTCTCACACACACACAACCATTGACATGTACACCACAGAAGCTCAACGTTTGTCCTCACTGCGCCTGCAGAATTTCTCCGAAAGAGCAAAGTTTTGACTCATTTACTGGATTCTTCCCCATTTCGCACCCGTTTGTCAGACATTACCTGAGTCTCACAGATGTCGGCTCAAGCCCCACGTCAGGAAGAAGCCAGGCTGGGCTGGGCTGTCACCAGCAGTGCCTTGGAATACCTTGCACCCGCCTGACTCTGGAAGTGGAATAAGAAACCATCACAGAGGGTGGACTTGAATTCACGGTCCAGGTTGACACTGCAGTGCAGTTCTGGGTGCTGCGTGGCATTAGTGAAGGCGCAGTCCTTTGGGATGAGGAGTTAAACCAACGTACTGTTGGTCAGTTTGGGGGATGTTAAAGATCCCACGGCACTATTGCTAAAGAGAAGAGAGTTTCTTCTGGTGCCCTGACTGACAATCATCCAGATCAAATCAGTCATTCACTTCATGGCTGTTTGTGGGGGCATTGCCGTGTCCAGCTATGACTGATCTGGTCACTTAGAAGACACACAGTCACTACACTATGTGCTAAATCCTGTGCCACGCTTTGAGATATCTGCAGACATGGAAACACTGTATAAATATAAAGATTATTATTATTATATTTATGTAATTCTCTCTTAAAGCTAATTACGAACCAGTGACCACATCGAAGTCACTGTCAGCAACGCTGGGTGTGAAGCCTGAGCCCAAATGAGACATGTCAGTCAGGCAGAAGAGAATTCTCTGCCCCAACAACAGACCTTACTCTGTACACTTTGTCAATTTAACCAGAGCCAAGGGGGAAAGGATTCCTTGCCCCCAGTTACACTTCATATTAGGAGGACGTCTTCACAAGAGGAGATACTGTAAAGTGTAGTGACTGTGCGTTTGTAGCCAAGCGAATACAACTCTACTTATAGGTGCAGTAAGACACTTTGCACTGTTTTGTATTTGTCACATGTCGGCCTGCCTGCAGTCAGAGCGATGCTGAGCTGTCACTCATGGGAATAGATTAAAGTCCATCTCGTGGCCTATATTAATGGCTGTCCGCAAGGCAATAGAATCAGGCCTGGATTATCTCTCCTGGAACATTTGATTTCAATGTTCTGTAACTTGTCTTGAGGACGGGTTAATCATAAGCAGGAATCTGAAATAGATATTATTCATATTAGAATGCTTTTGACCAAAATAGTATTGAAATTGTAAATTACTGGCAACATTCTGTTTGGGTCAAATGGGTGTCTGATACGCGAGGAAAAACTTCACCGTGGTTAAGAGTATCCAAATCTAACTGGGGGTGGGGTTCCACATTTGTAAGCCACCCACACATGTCACTTTTAGAATGGAATCCGCACTCTCTCCCTGGAGGGATGCACCCTCCTTACCGCATTCCGGTTCACCTTAGCGAGAGCCAAGGCTTGGGGGACCCCAGAATATCCACTGGGGATAACTGCTGGAGTCCAACCAGCTACAACTGCAGAGCTTTCCCTCTGTTTGTCCAGCTAGGCCCACCCCACCCATTAGGGCTTTGGCTTGCAGGGTTAACAGGAGCTGAGTGGGAAGATTCCCTGCCCCCAGTCACTGGTCTGCCCTTCCAAGGCCTGCTGATGAGCCAGACTGTGGACCCGCCTGGCTTTGGAAGTGGATAAGAAAGCATCGCAGAGGGTGGACTTGATTCCGACATCTTATTGTCAAACACGTCACCTGAGAACCAGGTCGGGCCCAATAGGGCAGAGTTTGGAATAGGGCAGACCTTGGAAGGGCAGACCACTTTAGAAGGGAAATATGGATGGTCTGTAATAGTGTTATTTGTTAATCAACTACACAGTTCTGATGCATTAGCAGTAATCCTCCATGAGTCTGCTGTATGATGCTGATCGCTCCTCTGAAGAATGGGATTGATGGATGAACATTGAACCCCCGGGAGATATCAAAATCTAACGAAGGGCACTGGTTGTCAAACCCTTCAGCCATTCATCATAGTTATCTATACCTTGAGAAGACATTAAAGGTGAAATATTTCCTTTCTTATTACAATTAATAATATATACTGGGCATTTCAATCCTCTGGGTCTATTGAAGCTGAGAGGGTGTAGCACAAGACAGTGTTAGAAGTGTCAGTCATACTTAGCTAAGTTAAGGAAAGATATGACAACTAAGGAAGTTAGCTGTTAGCTGCAGTTAACAAAAACTGTAATGCTGACCATACATTAATTATCAAATATTGGAGTACTCTTCACGGTGCATATTAACTCCCTTGACTCCACAAGAATTAAATTAAATTAATTTTATAATTGTAGAATGCGTATAAAGGTGGAAGCACCATATCAAATGTAAGGATTATATTAACTGAGGAATTTATATAACAATAATAATCCTTGCATTTGATATAGCGCTTTTCACATCTTATTGACGTCTGAAAGCGCTTCACAGAATACACTGTAAAGTGAATTGACTGTATATTTGTGGGCAAAACGCGGCAGCCAATTGCAACAGCGGCGTCCCCACAAACAGTCATGGATTGAAATGACCAATTTTATCATTGTAGTTTTTTTGGGAAGGATTATTATTAGGCGTGTGGAGTAAGGAAACTTGCCCAAGGTTTCGCCCTGACCTGCCCGGATTTGAATGCTTGTGAGGCGAGTGCTCTAACCAATAAGCCACAGGAGCTTCATGTTCTTAAACTTTTAAACTGCAGGTTAAGATTGGGTAGAATTTCTCTGACCAGCGTCAGCAAGAGACGTACAATGTTCTCCTGTGTGCGAGAGGCAAGCAGAGATAGACTGCTTCTTCTAAACATGAACGGTGTTACAATTGCAACTGATGCCTAAGTACACTTAATACAAAACAGACTTTGAATCTCATTGAACACCTGTAATAATTTATTTCCTTAATTATGCCGGAAATTATATTCACGTGCACAACACATTTTACAGTCAAGAAGTCCTGTAGCTCAGTGGTTAGCGCACTCGCCTTGCAAGTAAGAGACCTGGGTTTGATTCCAAGCAGGTCAGGGTGAAACCTTAGGCGAGTTTTCTTACTCCACACGCTTGATAATAATCCCTCAAAAAAATAATAAATTGGTCATTTCAATCCATGTCTGGTTGGCTGACACTGCTGTGCTCGATTGGCTGCCGCCTTTCACCCACAAACATGCAGTCAATTCACTTTACAGTGTATTCTGTGAAGCGCTTTGAGACGTCCAGAAGATGTGAAAAGCGCTATATAACAAATGCAATAATTATTATTCATATTATTATAATCCTGTGAAGCACTTTGAGATGTTCTCCCATGTCTACCTGCTCCCTCTGGGTGTCATCCGCAGACGTGGGATAAACGTCCACATGTATGTGAACGATAAACAAATCGACTGAACAGCAACTCCAGGTCTGCCTGTGTTCTATGAGCTTGTCTGGCAGACATCAAGGCCTGGATGAGTGTAAACTTCCTGTAGCTGAACATGGATAAGACGGAAGCCATACTCCTTGGCTCCCATTAAAGTCTTCTGTGGTTCTAAACTCGTCAACCTCTCTGGGCACTCCCACAGGCACAGTGAACCAGAGCACAATCCGGGAGTGTGGTTCAACCCTCCAGCTGTCCTTCCTCCCCCACATACCATCCCTGACCAGGACCACCTTCTTCCACCTCCACCTCATTGCCCGCCCCCGACTGTACCTTACCTCAAATGCAACTGAAACCCTCTTGTATGTGGTTACTCCAACACACTCCTCGCCAATGTCGCCAGCTCCACCATTCAAAAGATCCAGCTCATTCAAAACTCTGCCGCCCGCATATTGTCCAGGACCAAACTCCACACCCACATCTCACCAGTTCTGGTCCAGGCTCCTGCACTGGACCAGAACTGCAAAGCACTTCACACGATTTACTGTAAAGTGAAGTGACTGTGTGACTTGTTGGTGAACACGGCAGCCAATTGCGCCCAGCAGTGTCCCACAATCAGTCATTGATTGAAGTGGAAAACTTATCATTATAATATTTTTGGGAATACATTATTACCCTTGGAAAAGCGATCCAGCAATGGACTAACAACCGGGTAAGACTTACTGCCAGACAAACAGGGGGAGTGTGGAGTATGGAAACTTACCCAACACTCCCTCGGGGATGGAGGAGAGGTAGCTCAGCCCCACGGGAAGACTTATCCATTTCTCCTGACGCGTGTATCTCTCATGCATGCTCGGGCCCTAATTGCTGAGCTCTGTAGGAAATCAAACCCGGGTCTCTCACTTACGAAGCGAGTGCTCTAAACACTGAGCTACAGAACTCCATTTTATATATATCTATAAATAAATATATATATATATATATATATAGCGCCGTTTCACTTAGAGTAACATCTCAGAGCGCTTGACAACGATGAAGTTGAACAGCAAGCAAGGAGGAACACGAGGTGACATTTCTGACAAACTCTGGCTACTCATTAATTAGACACTCTCTGCTCTCACACAATCACAAGGTGAATTAACACAGAGAGCAACTCAGTGAAATACCAAACTTTGTGACGTTATTTGTACTGACAGATGAAAGGCCCAACTCCCAGTTTCTCTGGCTTCCCATTGCTCAGCCTAACCAGCAGCTCAGTAATTAGGGCCCGAGCGTGCGGACTCTCCGAGAGACACACACCTCAGGAGAAGGGGACAAGGCTCCCCCATGAGGCTGAACTGATTCAACTCCATCCCCAAGGGACTCTTTGTACATTGAGACCCGAATAGCTGTAAGACAAGAGCAAGGCAGATCTGGCCTCTCAGCAGGTTACAAAATAGTCCATCAAAATTCATTTCAATTCACACGGCTGCAAGCAGGTTCCTGATAACGAGCTATTCATTTCGCAGTCTACTCCCACTTAGTTTGTGGCACAGTCGGTTTCAAGATAAACAGTCACGACAGGCGAGCCTTCAAGACTTCTGATCAATGTCTGGGAATTTCATGTTTCTTTTCATTTTATAATCATAATCATCATAATTCTGGCATTTCGTACAAAATCTACGATGTTGACACAGGTTGGCTCCGTCACTGGTGCTCTTGCCTCTGAGTGAGAAGGTTGTGGGTTCAAGTCCCACATCAGCACTTAGAACTCACATAGTTTATGGTGATACTCGAGTCAGTGCTGGGGAGTTTTTCTCTCTCCCTGTGTCCTAGCCAACAAACCTGCAAAATAAAATCACTCACTCACCTCATAGTTGTTTGTGAGAAATTGCTGGGCCTAAATTGGCTGCCGAGTTTCACCCATGAAACATCCAGTCACTACACTTTACAATATATCCTGTGAGGTGCTTTGGGATGTCCTCCTGACCGGAAAGGCTCAATACTACCACGGTAAGGATAAAAATGCAAAATATTGCAAATGCTGGAAGTCTAAAATAAAAACAAAGCGTTGGGAACTCAGCAGGTCAGGCAGCATCTATGGAAAAAGGAAGGTGAGTTAACGTTTCGGGTCCGTTCTGATGAAGGGTCATGGACCTGAAACGTTGACTCACATTCCTTTCTCATAGACGCTGCCTGACCTGCTGAGTGTTCCCAGTGACCACTGCAAAGATTATTATTATATGATTATTATTACAAACATTTTAATTTTGTAAATTCACTTGATTCTTAACCTTGTATAATGTAGATTTACGGTGTGCGCATGCATATCTTAGATTCTTTCATCAAGGCCTGGATGAGTATAAACTTCCTGGAAGATGAACAAGATGGAAGCCAGACTCCTTTACAGATTCACTTCTGTGGTTCTAAAGTCGTCAACCTCTTTGGGCGCTCCCTCAGCCTCAGTGAACTGGAGCACAATCCAGGAGTGTGTGTGTATGTGTGTGTGTGTGTGTTTCTGTACATGGCAAGTGCTAATTTTACCGCCACTTCTTTGGAACCTGTTGATGGGGAAACAAGCAAAGCCAAGCATGAGCTTACAAGTGTACGCTAACAGAAACTACTCAATTAGTCATGATAAAAGATGGGAGTCTACATAAAAGCTCCTGTGTGGGGTGAGAAACATCATACGTTTTACATGGGCTGAATAATGGTGACAGATGTAGATCTGAATAAGGACCCGCCTTTATGTAAATCTGCCTTTATGAAAACTTGCTGCATTTGATGAATTTCTTTTGCACAAAAAACCCTGACAGACTGAATGAAAGTGAAGAGGAAACATCAATATCCTTAACTGTACTAAGGGACACGGTGACATTGTGAGTGATTCCACTTGCCTAGCTTTGTCTGCTCCGTAACAGTATATTACCCACTGTGTGTACCAGCCAATATCCACACTGAAATACATTCAGCCCTGATATATTCCTTTGTAAAGTTAGTTTCCTTACTTACAGAATAATGAGGAGACAATCTCTTCTGATTTCGCCTGCAAAATCCACAGGGAGGGAAGCGCTTTGAAGTATTTGAACCATGTATCTGCTGGTTAGTCTCAGCTGCTCTCTGAATCAGGGAGAATGGATTGTGTGGAACCTGGGACCCCTCTCCCAATGCCCCAAATTCCACCCAATCTCTGGGAGTCTTAAAAATTTTTATGTAAGGCAAAATTGTGGAAAATACTTACATTCATGTCTAATACTATATCAATCAATCCATACTTACATTTATATAGTGCCTTTCACTATAGTCAGTTGTGGAGCTCCTGTGGCTCAGTGGTTAGAGCATTTGTCTTGCAAGCTGGGGAGACCAAGCTGGGGAGACCTGTGTTCGAATCCAGGCAGGTCAGGGCGAAACCTTGGGCAAGTTTCCTTACTCCACACATCTAATAATAATCCCTCCAAAAACAACCACAATAATAAAATTGGTCATTTCAATCCACGACTGTGTGTGGGACGCTGCTGTGCGCAATTAGCTGCCTCGATTCGCCCACAAATATATACAGTCAATTCACTTTACAGTATATTCTGTGAAGCGCTTTGGGACGTTGATAAGATGTGGAAAGCGCTATATCAAATGCAAGGATTATTATTATTATAATTATAATACTATAGCCATCACTGTTCATACAAAGAACTGGCTTTCACAACAAGACTGAAGAATCTGCCTATTGAAGTCAACACTAAAGATTCCATGGCAATATACGAAAAGAGAAGGGAGTTTTTCTCTCCCAGGGTCATAGATTCATAGAGCACAGAACGAGGCTATTCGGCCCATTGTGTCTGCGCCAGGTCCGAAGAGAGCTGTCCAACTCAATCCCACTGGTCCACTCTCTCTCCATAGCCCTGCAATCTTGTCCTCCCCCAAATACCCACCTGTTCTGGCCAACAATCCCCCCCACAAAAAAAAATGGCCGTTTGGAGGACATCGCTGTGTGCAATTGGCTGCCACATTCTACCTATAAAATACAGTCACTCCACTTGACAATACATATGCTGTAAAGTGCTTTGAGACGTCTCGACAACATGATGAGGCGCTGAATCGAATGCAAGTTATTGACTTAAATATACATGTAATACATTTCTCATACCCTCTCCATGTGCTGACTATCGATTGTCCCGTGGCCTTGCCTGCAGTGAAGCGAGGTGACTGGCACAGCTGCACTTTAAGCAATCTCCTTGTTGGACGTATGAGTGATGATGGGGTCAGGCTTGCCAGATGTCATACTGCGCTGCGCACATGCACATCACAAAGTGACCTTTTCAGCCTCGGGCTAATCTACGGTGGTTTCAAGGGATGCGTCCATTGGGCTGACATCAAATCATATTATACATCTCAGGTAAGTACATCAGGCAGAGTCAACGAATGGTTCGCTATATGAGTTTCTCATGAGAGATGACTGCTCAATCACAAACTTAGCCCAAGAATAATCTCTAGGACATTTCATGTGCACATACACTAACACATCTTAACATATATAAATTTACATCACAACAGCCACAGATTGCATTTACTCTATATAGCAACTTCCACGTCAGGAGACATATCACATGATGTATAACACGTAAAACAACAAACATACATTGTATGATGTGTAACATACATTAATCTCATACTCTATTTGATGTGATCAAACTGAATCCGTTTTGATTCAAATTTCACAATGATTTCTATACACTCTGGGCCAAAATGTATGGAATTTCTTAATTGACACAAGGAATGGTGTAAGGAACACTGCAAATTTACTCACAAAGAATTGATGGCCATTTAATGTGTTTTGGTCAGCTGGGTGTCTGACATACATGCAAATCCATCACCGTGCTTAAGAGCATCCAAACGTTTCACATCTGTATGCCACATTTCCCATGGAAATGTCACTGTGTATGGAATAGAAACTGCCCTCTCTCCCTGGAAGGACACACCATGCTCACTTTATTCTGGGTAGTATTAGGCAAAGGTTAGGAAGAACAAGGCTTAGGAACCTCAAGTAATTGATTGGAGTAACCAATTGAGTTTAACCAGTTACATAGCTTGCCATTGATAGCACTGTCTAGGAAACTTTCCCACTGTATGTCCAGCAAGGACCACCCTACCTGATAAGGCTTTGGTATAATAAAGTATTCCTTGTGTTAATTAAGATGAGTAGCATTTTAAGGAGTGTTGTAAATTTTTGCCCAGAGCATTTAGAAATTTGGGACACTTCATATTGGATTAGATTAATGTTGAGCCTGTGTAAATGAACTAGATACATTTCTACATTGATTATCAGGGCAGTAACTAATCCAACCTTGTCAGACACAAGCGATCGATTCTTTTCGAGATTAGTCCAGGGTTCTTGATCTGCATCTGGATCTTACTCCAGCACATTCAGACCAAGGGAGCGGAAAACCAAAGTGTTCTGGAACTCAGGCTGTGCTATTTCACATTGCACTCAGTCCTGATCAGTACTGTGTCAGTCTGGCTCAATTGGTAGCCCTCGCGCCTGCGAGTCAGAACATTGTGGGTTCAGACCTGTCCAGCCTGCTGTGCGCAATTGGCTGCCGCATTACGCCCACAAAATATACAGTCAATTCACTTTTCAGTCTATTCTGCGAAGCGTTTTGAGATGTCTCAACAATGCTCAATAATAATAATAATAACAATCAGTGCGTTTGATATAGCGCCTTATCATGTCTTCAAGACATCTCAAAGCGCTTCACAAAATATACTGTAAAGTGAATTGACTGTATACTTTGTGGGCCACTTGAGCACAGCAGGGTCCCATGAATAGTCATGGATTGAGTGACCGATTTATTATTATTATTTCAAAGAATTATTACTCCCCGGAGAAGCGATTTGCCGATCGACCAACAACCAGGTTTCTACTTGCTGCCAGGTAAACAGGTATGTGGAGTAACAAAATATGCCCAACATTTTGCCCAGCTGGGAATCGAACCAATGCTCTCGCTTGGGAGGTGAGTTACACGACTCCATTGAGTTACACAATTCCAGGATAAGTCAATTTAATAATAATAATCTTTGAATTTGATTATTATTACATATATTGCTCCTTAACAATCAGCCCAGGGAAAGTATCAAGGGCACATATAACACGGGTACACCACTACAGGTTCCCAATGGCCAAGCAAGTTCCAAAACAACAAACAACAACAACAACAAATTACACTTATAAAGCGCCTTTCACGTCGGGAGGACGTCCCAAGGCGCTGCACAGGAGGCGTGTGACCCGAGCTGAGAGGGGAGTGTTTGGGAAGGGGTGAGACACAAAGGGGAGGTCGAAAAATTCGGGGTGGAACAAAAGGCACGGTCGAAGAGGAAAGTCTTCAAACCGGCCTTGAAAGAGGAAAGGGAAGAAACGAGACGGAGGGATTGAGGGATGGCATTCCATAGGGTGGGAGCGGAGAAACTGAAGGCCCGGCCTCCGATGGTGGGGCGGTTTGGGCGGGGGGCTTGGAGCAGGCCAAGTCCTGCTGAACGGAGGGTCCGGGTGGGCTTGTCGGGGAAAGTATATTGGTTAAATAGGGCGGGGCAAAGCCGTGCAAGGCCTGGAAGGCGAGGACGAGGATCTTGAACTCGATCCTCTGGAGAATGGGGAGCCAATGGAGACGGGCGAGGGTGGGGGTTATATGGTCGCGGAGGCGGGTGCGGGATAGTACACGGGCTGCAGAGTTTGGGATGACCTGCAGCCTGTGAATGGAGGAACTGGGGAGGCCGACGAGGAGGGAGTTTCCGTAGTCCAGCCTTGGGGTGATGTACGCATGCACGAGTGTTTCGGCAGCGCGGGGGGTAAGATAGTTGCGGAGCCTGGCAATGTTGCGCAGGTGGAAATAAGCGGTGCCGGTCAAGGCACGGATGTGGGGGAGGAAGGAGAGTTTTTGATCGAACATGATGCCGAGGTTCCTGACTGGCTTTGTGAGGTGGAGAATACAGCCTTGGATATTGAGGCTGGCAGCGCCCGATGTGCGGAGGCGCTGGCTTGAGCCAATCAGGAGGGCCTCGGTCTTGCTCAAGTTCAATTGCAGGAAGTTGTCCCTCGTCCAGGACTCAATGTCGGACAGACATGCTGTCAGAACATCGATGGTCTGGGGACTGAGGGATGAGGCAGAAAGGTACAGCTGGGTGTCGTCCGCATACATGTGGAAATTTACCCCATGTTTGCGGATGACATCGCCCAGAGGGAGCGTGTAAAGGGTGAAAAGGAGGGTACCGAGGACAGAGCCCTGAGGGACGCCGTGAGAAACTGTGCGGGGATTTGAGGAGAAACCGTTGGAAGAAACAGAGTGTAAACGGTGGGTCAGGTAGGAATGGAACCAGTCAAGGACTGTGCCTTGAAGGTTGAGGTGGGAGGAAAGACGTTGAAGGAGGATGGTGTGATCGACTGTGTCGAACGCAGCAGACAGGTCAAGGAGGACGAGGAGGCAGAGGGAGCCCTGGTCACAGGCGGTTAGGATGTCATTTGTAACCTTAACCATGGCAGTTTCTGTGCTGTGAATTGGGCGGAAACCTGCTTGGAGGGGTTCAAGGAGTGAGTGAGTTGAAAGGAAAGAGCGGAGCTGGGAGGCAACCACTCTTTCAAGGACCTTGGATAAAAACGGGAGGTTGGAGATGGGTCGATAGCTTGATGGTTGCGACGCATCAAGGGAGGGTTTCTTCAGGATAGGGGTGATGGTGGCTGTTTTAAGGGAGGTAGGGACGGTGCCTGAGGAGAGGGAAAGGTTGATGGTGTCAGAAATGAACATATACATACTGAGAAGAATTGGTCCATTCTTTCAAAGACAGAATTCCAGCTGTCAGGAACTCAAAGATTAAAAAGAGAAGTTAAAGGAATTTAAAGTATTTTTTGGCAACTGATGAATGGATTTCTCCACCTGTCTGAAGCTAAGGGAGAGCGATAAGGCAGAATCAATACTTCAAGGTGGAAGCGAGCTGATAGAGACAGCAGAGATCCAGGGAATTAATCCTGACAAGGAGACACGCAGTTCTGCTTGTCATTAGTCAGATCAGTGAACAGCAAAACGTTACTCCTTTTTTTTCAGCTCAGCACGGCTGTATGACGGAGCGATTAGCATGTGTGTGGACTTTTGTCTGCATCATCAATTGCATGTGGAGTCCTATAGCGTCGTGGTTAGAGCATTTGCCTTGTAAGCAAAAGGCTCTGTGTTTGATTGTTGGGAGGGCGAAACCTGAGGCAAAGCAGCAAGTGAGAACCCAGTTGTTAGCTGATTAGTGGATTGCTGAGTCTTGTAGCTCAGTGGTTAGAGCACTGTCCAGGCAGGGTGAAACCTTGGGCAAGTTTCCTTACTCCACACATCTAATAATAATCAGTCATTTCAATCCATAACTGTTTGTGGGACACCGCTGTGCACAATTGGCTGCCGCGTTTTACCCACAAATATACAGTCAATTCACTTGACAGTATATTTTGTGAAGCGCTTTGAGACGTCCAGAAGAAGTGAAAAGCACTACATCAAATGCAAGGATTATTATTATTGGTTTTCTGGGGTCAAAAATGTGGTCACTCAATCCACAGCTGTTTGTGGAACACTGCTGTGTGCAATTGGCCTCCACGTTTCATCCCCAAAATACAGTCAATTCACTAAATAGTATATTCTGTAAAGCTCTTCTAAGCATCTCAACGACACAGCATTATATCAAATTCAAGGATTGTTATTATATTATTGTAATAATAATTATTTTATTCTAATTTTCCTATGTGAACAGGAAATACGCTGGGTTTTGCCTGTCATCTGCCCGTCTTTCCATTCTGCTTTGACACTGGAGGGATTCAGGAAGTGACTGCAGCCATTCCAAGGAAAGTGGGATGTGCCGCTGAGACAACAGAAGTGACAAACAAGCCACTCCAACCGTCTGCGACCATATGAAGTGCCTTGGGATTGTTGCTATTCCTTCAGCAGATTGAGACTGTGACACACTCGGACTCAGGCACAGAATTGCCGTATCGAGCCAGCAAACTGTGACTTATTCCGCTGATGACCCACATACTCTCCTACGCCCCACTGGGTGCCAGCCGGACTCAGTTGGTAGCCCACTAATACAGAAGCTTTTGGGTTCAAGCTTCAAGTTTGGGACGCTGAATTCACATCGTCCAGGATGACACCCCAGCATTGTATTGTCGGAGGTGCCCTCCTTCGGATGAGACATTATTATGAGACAAGTGGATGTTAACGTTGTTGTTTGTTGATTGGTGGATAAACTTTCTCTAATCCCTTAAAAAAAGATGATCATTTGGTCACTCAAACAACAAATGTATGTGGGACATTGTTATGTGCACCCACAAAATATAGTCAATTCTGTGTCAATCACAGTATATTCTGTGAAATGTTTTAGGTGTCTCAACGTGTCATGATAAAGTGCTATATCCAATGCAAGGATTAGTATTATTATTCATTATCATTAAGATCCTGCTGCACCGTAAAAAAATATATGATTTTCTCTCTATGTTCTGGCTGGCAATCTGCTGGATAACATCAGTCTTCACTTCATGAACGTTTGTGGGACATTGCTGTGTGCAAACGGCTGTGTGCCCAACTCACCTACAAAATTCACAGTCCCTACACTTAATACTAATAATAATATTAATCCTTGTATTTGATATAGCGCTTTTCACATCTTATCAATGTCTCAAAGCGCTTCATAGAATATACCGTAAAGTGAATTGACTGTAGATTTTGAGAGTGAAACATGGTAGCTAATTGCGCACAGCAGTGTCCCACAAACAGTCGTGGATTGAAATGACAAATTTTATTGTTGGGTTTTTATTTCAACTGATTGCTATTAGACGTGTGGACTAAAGGAAATTTGTCCAAGGTTTCGCCCTGATCTGCCTGGAATCGAACACAGGTCTCACGCTTGTAAGTCTAGTGCTCTAACCACTGAACTACAGTACATCCTGTGATTCATTCTGGTGTGATAAGATTCCATATCCAATGCTAGAATTATTATTATTAACTGACATTATCCTACAAAGCAGCGACCATTCATTTTATTCAGGCCCTATGTTAATGCTCGGATTATTATTATGATGTGACTGAGTTGCACCGTCACATCACAATAATAATCCCTGCATTGGCATAACGCCTCTCACATCGGGAGCCCATCTCAAAACGCTTCACAGGATTTGCTGTGAAGAGTAGCGACTGTCTTGTTTGTGGACGAAGGTGGTGGCAGCCAATTTGCGCACAGCAATTTACTGCCTGACTTGTGCTATTCCTGCCAACTGTGTCAAAGGCGACTGCAGCATCTCAATCTCAGTAGGCACTCGCTCGCCAGTCTGGCTCAGAGCAGAGTGGGCAGCTTGCACTGCCCTCTCCTTTGAGGTCCACAAACAGGATGATTCTTCCAATTCTCAGCCAAGAACCCAGCACAGCAACCAGTCCAGAAGCTGCAACACTGAGCCTCACCCGAACCACAACTCACGGCAGATCAGAGAGTCAGGGCAGCTCAAAATTGAGAGGAACAGTCGCGGTTTAATAAACTCACTTAATACCATAAACGTTGCCGTCTTATCAATGGATCATTGCTTTTACTAAAATCGATCTGAATGTGATACAGGAGAAATGTTATTATTAAACGACACCCGATACAACGTACATTTAAACATTGTCTTTCATTTTGGGTGGAGCTCAAGGTTTGCAGGGGTGGGGAGGAGGAGGGGAAGCTGAGGTGGTGGGGAGGGGGGGCAGGAGAAATAGCCAAAGACTGATCCAAAAAGATTTTAAAGCAGGTTTTGAAGGTAGGGAATATGTAAAGCTGTGTTTTGTTTCCCATTGCAGATTGCTTTAAGGACAACGCCTCTCACAATGCAGGGCTTCCCCCAGCACTGTACTGGAGCATTAACCAAGACTGTGAGCTCAAAGTCCCAGATGTAAAGCTCGAACCCACATCCTTCTGACCCAGGGGTAATTGAGACGGGCTAACATTCGCTGAAGAGAGGAAGAATGAAAAAGTGGCTGGAACATAAATGGAACTGACCACCAACTGAGGGCTTGACTGTGTTACAAACATAAACAGCAAAAAAAATTATCCAAACAATTTCACTATAGAATGAATACAACCTTGAAATTGAAAGCTCCCAATGTAGGGTTAGCATCCACTGCAGATGTAGCGATCAAACACAAATGTCCAACTAATTATTGGACATTAAATGCAACGAAACTCTTAACTGTGTAAAATCAATGCTCACAGCAAGTCTTACAACAACATCAAAATTACACTTATGGAGCGTCTTTCACGTCGGGAGGACGTCCCAAGGCACTGAATGGTCAGGTGAGGACCCGAGCAAGGGAGAGGGGCAGGGAAGTAGGGAGGGTCTTAGGTGACTAAACGTCCAATACAAATGGCAAGATGACAAGATTGTTTTGGGTGAAGAGGGCCCTTTGGCCCATCTAATCTCATGTGCTTACAGTCATTTCCCCCCCTCCCTCTGGTTTAGTGTCAGGCTCTATATAAATGCAAGATACATTATCCTAGATAATGTAGGATCTTATCCCTACAGAACATCTACATTACCATTCCCCCATCCCCCCACATCACGCTGCTTTTTCAAAGAGTCAACCATCCTGGCCTCAACCGTGCTTCCTGGCAACACACATCATATGGTGGAGACGCAACTGTTTCCAGAAACAATGCTTTGTGACAAGCTGCTTGGTTTAAGCTTCTTTTCTCTTATTTAAGGAATGTTTGTTCTAAACTATACAGGATTTCTTAAGCATCCTGCTCTTCAAAGCATAATCCCGCTTCTGAATCTCACTTGCTCTGCCGCTCACCCTCTCTCTCCTTTCCCCAGTTTATGGGATAATACAGAGGCTGAGCTCATTCACAGAGTTGGGATTGAATTATTTGAAAGGACAACAACAATAATAATCCTTGCATTTGAATATACATTACCACATACATTCATAATGCGAGGAGAAAGAATGAGAGAGGCAATATAGGCTAGATAGTATAATCTTAAGCGAGGAGGGGGTGAAGGAGATCTGGGGGTTCATGTAAGTAAATCTTTGAAGGTGGCCGGATAGGTAGATAAGACTGTTAAAAAAGCATATGGGATACTAGGCTTTATAAATAGGAGCATAAAGTATAAAAGTCAGGAAGTTATGATTAATCTATTTAAAATGCTGGTTAGACCTCAGCTAGAGGGTTACCGCTCGATAGTCCGAAGGTTCGTTAGTCCGAAGCTTCCCCTAACCCTAACCCTAACTTTTGGACTGATGAACCTTTGGACTATCGCACCAAATGTTCGGATTAACAAACCTTATTTCATTGTCGGTTCGGACTATCGAGCGTTAACCACGGTAACCGCCCCGGGTATAAGAAATTTGTGTGTTCGGACTATCGAACCTTCGGATTAATAAACCTTGGAGTGCCCCCCAGCTAGAGTACTGTGTTCATTTGTGGTCACCACAGATGACCAGAAGGATGTTAAGGCATTGGAAAGGGTGCAGAGGAGATTTACCAGGACGGTACCAGGAATGAGGGACTTCAGTTATGAGGAAAGGTTGGAGCGGCTAGGTTTATTCTAATTGGAGCAGAGAAGGTTACGATGAGACCTAATAGAGTTATTCAAAATCATGAGGGGATTCGATTGTGTAAACAAGGCAAAACTGTTTCCACTGGTGGTTGTGTCAGTGACCCGAGGTCACAGAATTAAAATAGTTTCGAGGAGAAGAGGTGAGGTGAGGACAAATTTTTGGCGCAGTGAGTTGTTCAAATCCAGAATGCATTGCCTGAAAAGGTGGTGGAGACTGATTCGATAACAACTTTTAAAAGAGAGGTGGATGGTTGTTTGGGGAGGACAAGTTTACTGGGTTATGGGGAGAGAGCTGGAGAGTGGGATTGACTTTGAGTAGCTCTTTTCAAAGAGCCGGCACAGACACGATGGGCCAAATGGCCTCCTTTTGTGCTGTAAAATTTTATGATTCTATGATAAGGTTTTACTGTAAAGTGGAGTGACTGTGTAATTTGGAAGACGTGTCCAGAGATCACAAATGTAAAGTGGGTTGAGAGCATGGAAGGATTTGAAGGTGAGAATATGGATCTTGAATCCAATCCGCCAAGGGGACGGGAGCCAGTGGAGCCGAGCGAGGATGGATTTTATTATTATATAAAATGTATTATGCATGATTTACCTAATCATTTGGCAGGTCATCCCTTGGATATGCAATTTCTCATTAAGGATGTGAAAAGATTTGCCAGTTAATTAAACCCCAAAGTTTGCGTACATTAAAGCTATTGCTTCTGTGACATCAGTCCAGGTGTGGTGAAAGCAACTGGTCAAGCTGTCATGAAAAAAGCCGCTATAAGTCTGTGAAAGTCTTTGTTTATTGCAATCTAATTTTATTGCAATCTAATCTGGTAATGCTTTGCTGGATTCATTGCATTTCTGTATTAAGTGGAGAAGGAACCCGATAGTTCAAACGATGTGGTATAAAAGCAGTTTGATGTGAATCATGTCCTGAATGATAGGGACCTGCCACTGCCATTCGGGGTGACACTGATTACTGGCAAGACACAGCGGAGATTAAATTGAACAGAGTGCACCCACAGGTTATCGCTCTGCGGGGTATATAAAGGACAACAAGACACACTGGAGTGTCATTCAGATTGCCTTCACAGAATATACTGTAAAGTGAATTGACTGTATATTTCGTGGGCAAAACAAAATAAAAGACAGGGCGAAACGTCGGGCGAGTTTCATTAATCCACACACACGCCTCTGCTTACATAGCAGTAAGTAGGAACCCGGTTGTTAGTCGATTGGCGGATTGCTTTTCCGGGGATAATCCCTTCAAAACAAACAAAAATGTGGTCATTCAATCCACGGCTGTTTGTGGAACACTGAGATGCGCATTTGGCGACTGCGTTTCACCCACAAAATCTACAGTAACTTAAATTCACTGAACAGTGAAGCTCTTTGAGATGTGTCGAATATCAAATGCAAGGATTATTACTATTCATAGATTCATAGATTCATAGATTCATAGAATTTTACGGCACAAAAGGAGGCCATTCGGCCCATCTAGTCTGTGCCGGCTCTTTGAAAAGAGCGATTTAATCCCACTGCCCTGCTCGCTCCCCATAGCCTAATAGACCTGTTCTCCCTAAATAAAGATCTAATTCCCTTTTAAAAGTTGTTATCGAATCAGCCTCCACCACCTTTTCAGGCAATGCATTCCAGATTCGAACAACTCGCTGAGTGAAAAAATTTCTCCTCAGCTCCCCTCTACTTCGCCTTGAAACTATTTTAAATCTGTGACCACGAGTCACAGATTCGCCCACGAGTGGAAATAGTTTTTCTCTATTTGCCCTGTCGAAACCCCTCATGATCTTATAAACCTCTATTAGGTCTCCCCTCAATCTTCTCTGCTCCAGAGAGAATAATATTGTTGTTGAATAAGAATAAATGTAATGGAAGGTTGCTCTGATCTCAGGTGTGAGCGCTGAGTTAGTTCAGGCTCTGCTGTTCCTCGGGTTGTGTAGTGACAATGTGACTGTGGAGATAGTTCAGCTGTTGCTGAGGGCATTTGAATGGCTCCCAGAGACGAGGGGATAATTAAATTATCCCAATGAAGAGCATCGTTTGCACATTCGGGCCTGGAGGTAGGAAACAAATTAATTTAAGAGCTGAAAGTTGGAACAGGTTTTAACTGTACTGTTACTTTCTCTAAAGACATCTCTCATCTGGTCGTCACAGCTTGCCCGTCTACTTGGAGTTCCAGTTCCAGAACACAAGAGACGAAGGAAGCAACTTCAACTTTGACCTGATTATTGGGCAGGTAGACGTGCAGGATCTGCGCACCAGTTGCCACCATTTCACCCACAAAGTATACAGTCACTTTATGCTATATTCTGTGAAGCGCTTTGAAACGTCTCGAAGACATGGTAAGGCGCTATAACAAATGCAAAAGATTATTATTAGGCGCAGGTGGGCAAGAGCTAAGGCTTAGGGATCCACAGTGCATTTTGGGGTTACTGCTGGAGTCTGACCAGAGCTTGTCCATTGAGGTCCCAGCCTGGCAAGCTTTCCGTTACTTGTCCAGCTAGGACTACGCTACCAGTTAGGGCTTTGGGCTTGCAGGGTTAACAAGAGTTGAGGCCTGCGAGTGAGTCAGGCTGGCTGTGCTGTCATCAGCAGGACTCTGGAGTATTGCGGATTCGCCTGGTTCAGGAAATATAGCAAATGAGTGTTCATTAGCAAGTCCGATCCTATATGTGAAACTTTAGACCATTAATTATGCATACGCACTGAACATTTGTGGAAACCACTAAGCTAATTGCTGTATGCCTCCTCCCCAGCCCAGTACACCCCCCTACCCCCACCCCCCACCCCATTACTGTAGCTCTACCAGATGGTGGAGAATTCAAATCACAGTCAAACTCGTCCATAGGGCCTAACAATTTATTTCTGTCGCCAACCATCAAACAAATCTTTGCACAAAACAACATGCACAGAAAATTTGTACAATATACAAATGTAACATACAGCAACATCAATAATACAATATAATATAACGAGAGATTTTCAAGTAAAAAATGTAAAGTGCAGTCTCGATGGTGCCGAATGACCTCTTTCTGTGCTGTAAATTTCTATTTTTAAATAATAATCCTTGCATTTGATACATAAGCCTTATCACATCATTGATACTTCTCATAGAGCTTCATAGAATATAAAGTGGCATGACTGTGTATTTGTAGGTGAAAATGGCAGCTAATTTGGCATAGAGGCAGTATTACACCAAGCTGGAGAGAAGGGGCAGGTGACCGTGAGCATGTTTGAAGGGGAAAGTCTTCTAATATGGGATAAAAGCTGCCTCCGCCCGACTAGCCCCCAAACCCCCTCCATGTCCATCGTGATTGGGCATCAAGCAACCACAACCCAAAAGTATAGAACACTCTGGTTCTATTCTCCCACCTTCCTGCTTCCTTCTCCATCTTCAGATCACGCCTGAAGACCTTCCTCTTTGTCCATGCCTACAATCACCTCTCCCCTTCACCCCCAACTCTGCCTCATGCTCTGCCATTGTCAAATGCTCTGGGGGGCTAGCCTGTGTAAGGCGTGCTATATAAACTGTTGTTAATAATCCTCAACTTTTCCTTAAATGAAGGCCAACATTAACATATGGAACCTTTCAGGAATACCGAAATTTTTATTGTAAAGTGGAGCCTGGTTTGAAAAAAAATGAATTGATAGCTCGTATCATTTTCATCCAGATTAATTTTTACATTAATTTTGCGACATTTACGTTCCAAATACTGTTCTACAAATGTTCAGACTGCAAAAAACTTTCAGTTAGGTAGTAGCTCAAAACGATTCTTTCACATTTCAAATGCTTAATATCTCAATATTTTAATTGACGGAGACTGCAGGGGATGTATAGTCACAATGCAATCTAATCCCGGAGATTTATTTACTCTGTTCACTGCTTCTTTCCAGCCTCAAAGAGTAAGGAGTCTCCTGAGTTTTCTTTACTTATTTTTATTAGCAAATTACATACAGCAGATG
Source organism: Hydrolagus colliei (assembly GCA_035084275.1). Lineage (NCBI taxonomy): Eukaryota > Metazoa > Chordata > Chondrichthyes > Chimaeriformes > Chimaeridae > Hydrolagus > Hydrolagus colliei. The sequence continues at coordinate 12,501,281 of CM068758.1, read as the reverse complement.
CACCTTTTAAGTAACTTAATATAATTTCAAATCAACACTGGTTCAGTTGCTTCGCCTCTGAGTCAGAAGGCTGTTGGTTCAAGACTCCCATCAGGACTTTGAGCTGGGTGAGTGGTGGCTACATTGTCGGAGGTGCTGTCCTTTGGATGATATGTTAAAACAAAGTCCATCAGTGGTTAGAACACTCACCTTGCAAGTGTGAGACCTGTGTTCGAATCCAGGCACACCAGGGCGAAACCTTGGGCAAGTTTCCTTACTCCACATTCCTAATAATTATCCGTCAAAAATAACTACAATAATAAAAATTGGTCATTTCAATCCACGACTGTTTGTGGGACGCTGCTGTGTGCAATTGATTGCCGTGTTTTGCCCATAAATATACAGTCAATTCACTTTACAGTATATTCTGTGAAGCGTTTGAGACGTTGATAAGATGTGATAAGGGCTATATCAAATGCAAGGATTATTATTATTAATATCTGTGCCTGTCCATCATGATTGGGATTCAAGCCACTACGTCCTGAAACTCTAGAACACTCTACTTCGATTCCTCCATCTTGCCCCTTCCTTCCACATTTTCATATCACGCCTGAAGAAGAAGCCACGGTACTAGTTATAAAGAGAAAGCAGTTTTCTCCCAGTTTCCTGGTCAACAATCCATTGGATAGAATCAGCCATTCACTTCACTGTCCGGGGAATATTGCTATGTGCACAGTCACCACACTTTACAATAGATCTTGTGAAACGCTTTGAGATGTCGTCTTGATGTGCAAGGAGATGTATGTAATAGAAGGATTATTGCAAGGACTCTGGCCTTACTTTATTGAGGTCGTAAAACACAAAACGCAGGTGAAGAAACAATAGATTTCCACAAAATGTACAATTTAAAACTTCAAACATTCGGATATCTTTGATAGGCCCCAAGTACAATACCTGCTTTTACAATCAATGTCAGCAAGTGGACTGTTTGCCACAGCAGCCATTCCCACATGTGTATGGTGGTTAGCCTTGTTAGGCTTTATTGCTGCGTACTGGAAACAGGAATAAAGTAATGATAAGGATAATAAAAATATGTCTTACCCTGTATCTGCACCATTATTTTTCTACAGTACTTTACGGAACTGTGGGCAATATCAGGTTGTGGTCTGACCAGGGTGTTGTTTGAGTGTCTAAACCCACCAGGTTTAGCAACGTTGTCACTTAACTTCCATTCATCCATTCCCTCCCATGCGCACTGGTTTGCCTGTACTCAGCACCTCATCTGAACATCTGTTCTGCATTTGGGAGTATCGGTATGGCTCCAGCAGTAGCCACACTGTAACTCCCCCATTCCCCACCACAGCCGCCAGCCACACCACCACAGACCTCGGGGGGCTAACCTCTCCTCCCTCAGCCTCATCCCCACCCTCCCAGCCAACCAATCCAGTTCCCCTTCCCATCCCACACATCCCTCTGCCAACTGTTCCCTCCAGAACGGTCTCCAAAATGTCCGCTCCCTCTGCAATAAGATCTTGGCCATCCTTGATGAGAGCATTGATATCATGGCCCTGACAGAAACCTGGATCACCCCAGTTGACACCTTCGCCTTCATGGAGGCCACACCACCAGCTATACCTCCCACCGCTCGCCCAACTACTGTTGTGGCGGTGTGGCCATCATCTCCAGGGCGCCACTTGCCATATCCACATATTCCTCTGGTACTTTCCCCTATTTGAACACCTCACCCTCTGCCACCCCTCCAACCTTCCAATCTCTCCCTCAAAATTCTCCTGCCCCACCCCCCAAAATCTGGGAGGGAGGGAGGGAGGGCTGCTGAAACCCTCGTCCACGCATTTGTCACATCTAGGTTCGGCTATGTAAACTCCCTCCTCGTCGGCCTTCCTGGCTATTCCCTTCACAATCTGCAGATCATTAAAAACTCTGCAGCTCATGTCCCTCTCCCGCACCAAACTCCGCGACCACATCACTCCCACCCTCGCCTGGCTCCATTGGCTCCCCATCCCCCAGAGGATCGAATTCAAGATCCTCATCCTTACTTTCAAGGCCATTCACAGCCTTGCCCTATTCTAATTCTCTGACCGGATAACTCCCAATGTATCCGTCCGTCCCCTCCATTCAGCGGGCTCCAGTCTGCTCCATGTCCTCTGCCTGACCCTCCCCACCATCGGTGGACGGGCCTTCAGCCTCTCTGCTCGCACTCTCTGGAACTCCATCCCACAGTCCCTCCACCTTGCTTCCTCATTTGTCTCCTTCAAGGCTGGTCTTGAGACCCTCCTCTTTGATTGTGCTTTCTGCCTCCCTCCCTCCCAACTCTCTCTCTCTCCCATCCACCCTGCCCCTCCCCCTTGCTCGGGTCCCGACCTGATTGTTTAGCACTTTGGGATGTCCTCCCAATGTGAAAGGCGTTCTATAAATACATTTATAAATGTAATTTAATTGTTGTTGTATGAGGAATTAAGTCTATGAGATGGTAAGAAGGCATTACAAGGCTTCAGTCCTGAAATTCCAAGTAACTGTGATTTGACAGACCATTTTGTGTTATAGATTTTGCTGTATCATGGAAAATAACTTGGAGGTAATTAGATTAAATTAAATAATTAGATTAATTAAGTAATTAGATTTCTTAAATAATTAGATCAATTCAATAATTAGATACTAAGGGGAGGATGAGTTTGCAAGTCTACGGGGAGAGAGCGGGGTAGTGGGATTAATTTGGACAGCTCTTGTCAAAGAAGCCAAATGGAGTCCTGCAGTTCATTGGTTAGAGCACTCGCCTCGCAAGCGAGAGACCTGGGCTCGGTTTCCGGCAGGACAAAATCTTGAGCGAGTTTCCGAAAAATAAAAATTGGGTTACTCAAACCACAACTGTTTGTGGGACCCTGCTGTGCGCAATTGGCTGTCAGCCGCATGTCGGCAAAACAACAAATATACAGGCAATACACTTTACAGTATATTCTGTGAAGCATTTTGAGACATTTAGAGGACATGAAAAGTGCTATATCAAATGCAAGGATTATGTATTATTAGTAGTATAATTCTATGAATTAGGAAGTTGATTTTCACAGTTTTTAACACAATAACAACAACCATCACATAAGCCTCAAAAAAATTAAAGCAGAAAACCTTGCAGATGTTGGAAACCTGAAACAAAAACGGAAGTCGCTGGGAACACTCAGCAGGTCAGGCAGCATCTATGGAGAAAGGAAAGCGAGTTAACGTTTCAGGTTCACAACCCTTCATCAGAACTGGGACAAGGAAGACAAAGGAGAAAATGAGGTAGAGGACAAGAAATGATGGGGAAATATGCTTTTGCCATTTTCTCCTTTGTCTTCCTTGCCCTACCTCCCACCTCTCTATTAGTCCTTGTGGAGTCCTGTAGCTCAGTGATTAGAGTATTCGCTTTACTAGCATGAGACCTGTGTTCGAATCCAGACAGGTCAGGGCGAAACCTTGGGCCTAATAATAATCCCTCCAAAAAAATACAACAATAAAATTGGTCATTTCAATTTGTTTGTGGGACACTGCTGTGCACAATTGGCTGCTGCGTTTCGCCCACAAATATACAGTCGATTCACTTTACAGTATATTCTGTGAAGCGCTTTGAGATGTCTAGAAGATGTGAAAAGCGCTGTATCAAAAAAAACAAGGATTCTTAAAAGCTTCTCCCTCCCAACATGCTCTAATTCTGATGAAGGGTCGTGGACATGAAACGTTGTCTCACTTTCCTTTCTCTGTAGATGCTTCCTGACCTGCTGGGTGTTCACAGCGATTTCTGTTTTCGCCTAAGCATTCGCATAGATTGACAAACTCATTTCCTTTGCATTTATGTAGATTACCTCACGGAGGGCAGTATCCCAGAGCGCTTACCAACTGCTTCCTGAAAAGAAAAATGGCCGACTTCCAGGTCATCCAGTCATGAGTAACTTCACTTCCTATTTTGTGCACGCACAGTCAACCAGGTCTAAACCACAAACATATTAAATTAGAATTTGCACTTTAATGAGGTGGGTTATCATGGAGCAGCGTGTCTGTCTGTATCTATCTGGTTTCCACTGGAAAGATATTATGATTCCTAGCTGGACCATCGCCCCAGCAGGGCATTGCACATCCAAACAACTCTCCGTCTGAAATCAAATCCTCTAATCTCTTTGCTCCTTTGCTAATTTTTTTTAAATTAAAAACTACCCTCATATAACTTATATAAAGCTTAAGATATTTCAAAGCTGTATCAAAAATAATCATCAAATAACGAGGCCAATATCAAAACGTTACAGTAATTAGCCAATAAGTCTCGCATTTCATATTGTCCCTTTCACATTGGGCAAATGCATCAAAGTGTTTCACAGGATATTATGTGATACACTATACACTACAGTTTGTACATGAGCACAGCTGTCAATTTGTGTACAGAAATGTCCTACAAACAGCCATGAAGTAAATGGCCAGTGCTATCTGGGGGATTGTTTGCCAGAACACTGAGAGAGAAAAACTCCCTTCTCTTTTCCAAATGGTATTTTGAGATCTTTAACATCCAGCCAAACAAGTAGATACAACCTCGGTTTAATGGCATAACTGAAAGACCGACATCTATTTACTTTGCCCTACAAATTGTACGAATGCAGGCAGTAATTGTAAGACTGCTCATTTAAATGGTTAGGTTGAATAACAGAAATTAACATAAAACTAAATACAGTATTTAGTAAGGAAATGCGTTCCTTAGATATGAATGTCCGCTAGAAAAACACAATACTGTACTGTAATAGGAACCTAAAAAATATGTTGAGATTGTAACCTAATGTTTTTTTAAATAAAAATAGGACACAAGATCTAAGATCCAGTTTGGGAATATGTATTTCCAACTAACTATCTGGCTTAGACACCAATGTAGATATGTTATCAAATCAACCGAACCAAATGGACCATTATTTCTAATGGGCAACTCCAGCAAGCATACATTATTCAAATACTTAACTCATATGAGAGCAATATTTTGCAGAAAGCAATCTGCTTGGTCAGAAAGATACATATATCTTTTTTCCCTTAATTAAATTATAAAATAGCCTTTTCCATTGCTAGATATATTGACTCCTGGCCATCAATTGCCCCCAGATAAATTGATCATTCAGATGAAGGCTGTTTGTGGGTCATTAATCTGTAAGCAAGATCGTTTTGTGTTAAAAATGAACATTCTGCAGGAGGGTAGAAGCATCTAAGGCTAATCTTTGAAAGTAGGTCTTGCAGAGTTCTTGGACAGAACTGAAGACTATCCACTAATCTGCACCATCTTCAATTTTAAGACCAAATGATCTCTCATCAATCAATCAAAATCAATCAAAACTTACATTTATATAGCGCCGTTCACGTTGAGAGGAGGTCCCAAGGTGCCTTACGGTCAGGTAGGGACAAGAGGAGTGGGGAGGGGTCGGGGTAGGATGAAGGAGAGTAGGAGAATTGACTATATATTTGTGAGAGAAATGCAGCAGCCAAATTGTGCACAGCAGTCTCCCACAAATAGCCATGGAAGTGGGGTTGGGGGAGAAAGGGGGGAAAGAGGGTAAGGGGAGGGGTCGGGGTAGGGGAAAGGAGAGCAGGAAAACAGACTGTATATATATGGGCAAAACATGGCAGCCAAATTGCGCACAACAGTGTCCCACAAACAGTCGAGGAAGTGGGGCCAGGGGAGAAAGGGGGAAAAGAGGGTAAGGGGGGAAAGGGAGGTGGCTCGTTGTACCCAGACTGGGTGAAATTCTAAGCCAGCATGTTCACCTCAACCGTAAGCCATTAATTCCCATCCTGAAACTGAGTCAAAGTATTGTAAGGTGCAAGGACTCCAAAGCCTGTTGAGGAAGATGAATTACTGAAGAAATAATCACATTAAACCAGTTATTTTGATGGCATCTTTTCTCCACTATTTCTGAGGTCTAAGCGCCCTGAGTTGCAACCTTTGAGTGAAATTTAAATGTAAATTGTTATTTGAGCTTCACTTCTCTCAGTTCACCAAGTGAGGCTAACATCAGGGGTTAAAATTCAGGAACAATTTTGTCCTGCTTTTTCTACGATGATGTACCATATGTTTGCCATTACCAACACTAATGTAACCTTGTCAAGTGCCAGAGATCAAGGGTTCCTCGGGGGCATGAGAGCCATGTTACTACGTTGGCACTTTCTTATCTCTCATGTCATTAATGCGGCCATTCACTCCACTCAGCAAACAATAGCCTGCTCCACATCCCTGCCCACTCAGTTCCTGTTAACCCTGTAAGCCAAAGTCCTGACTGGTAGGGTGTTCCTAGCAGGACAAGCAAGGAGAAACGTTTGCTATACAGCAATGTCAAGCCTGTAGAATCCACCATTTTCATCAGTGACGCCAGTTTTATTCACTCTGGCGATGGTCCATGTTATAGACACAGCAATGGAGTGTTATGGACAAAAGGTTTTTAATTGTTTTATGATCCTCATCTTACTTGTGTGGCTTTGAGACTGATGAACATGATCTGACGAGTGCTAAAAAAAGTGGAATAAAGCTGTTTATAAGGCAAATGTCACCTCTCCTTGAGTCACGTCTCTTCCAAAAGCACAGCCAGTTGCGTCAGCCCCTCACTCATGTCCTCGTGTGCCCCTCCTTCTGGACTCAATGCTGAATACGATGATAATAATCCTTGCATTCGACATAGTCGTATTAAGAGTAAAAGGTTGGTCAATTAAGAGTAAAAGGTTGGTCAATTAAGAGTAAAAGGTTGGTCAATTAAGAGTAAAAGGTTGGTCAAGGAGAGGGTGGGGCCAATTAGGGACCTAGGAGGAAATCTCATTGTGGAGGCAGAGGGCATGGCTGATGTACTGAATGAGTACTTCGCCTCTGTCTTCACAAAAGAAAATGATACAGCCAATGCCATGGTATTAGAGGAGAGGGTAGGAGAAATGGATAGAATAATTATAACCAGAGAGGAAGTGCTAAAAAGGTTGACGTCGCTCAAGGTGGATAAGTCACCTGGTCCGGATGGGATGCACCCTAGGTTACTAAGTGAGGCACGGGAGCAAATAGCAGGGACTCTGGCCACGATCTTTCAATCTTCCTTGGACACAGGGGTCGTGCCAGAGGACTGGAGGATAGCTAATGTTACTCCCTTGTATAAAAAGGGGCAGAAGGACAAGCCTGGTAACTACAGACCAGTCAGTCTAACGTCGGTAGTGGGCAAAATTCTAGAGTCCATAATCAGGGACAAGGTAGATCTTCACTTAGAAAGATATAGGCTAATAAAGGACAGTCAACATGGATTTGTTAAAGGCAAATCTTGCCTTACAAATCTGATAGAATTTTTTGATGAGGTAACGGAATGGGTGGATAATGGTAGCGCAGTTGATGTAGTTTACATGGACTTTCAAAAGGCATTTGACAAAGTGCCACATGAGAGACTTATTAAGAAATTAAAGGCCCATGGCGTAAAAGGGACAGTGGCAGCGTGGATCCACAACTGGCTGCGAGACAGAAAGCAGAGAGTTGTAGTGAGCGGCTGTTTTTCAGATTGGAGGGAAGTGAGCAGTGGTGTGCCACAGGGATCGGTTTTGGGACCATTGCTGTTTGTAATCTACATCAATGATCTGGACTTGGGTGTACGGAGTACAGTTTCCAAGTTTGCAGATGACACTAAGTTAGGGAGAATAGTAAACAGTGAGGAGGATAGTAGCCATCTGCAAGAGGATATAGACAAATTGGTAAAGTGGGCAGACACATGGCAGATGAAGTTTAATGCAGAGAAGTGTGAGGTGATGCATTTTGGGAGAAGAAATGAAGGGAGGCAATATAGGCTAGATAGTACAATTTTAAATGGTGTGAAGGAACAGAGAGACCTGGGGATTTGTGTTAGTGACTCGTTGAAGGTGGCAGGACAGGTAGACAAGGCTGTTAAGAAGGCATATGGGATACTAGGCTTTATAAATAGGGGTATAGAGTACAAAAGTCAGGAAGTGCTGACTAACCTCTATAGGACTTTGGTGAGGCCTCAGCTGGAATACTGTGTTCAATTCTGGTCACCACACTACAGAAAGGATGTGAAGGCATTGGAAAGGGTACAACGAAGATTTACTAGGATGGTGCCAGGATTGAGGGACTTCAGCTATGAGGAGAGGCTAGATAGGCTAGGGTTATTCTCTCTGGAGCAGAGAAGATTGAGGGGAGACCTAATAGAGGTTTATAAGATCATGAGGGGTTTCGACAGGGCAAATAGAGAAAAACTATTTCCACTCGTGGGTGAATCTGTGACTCGTGGTCACAGATTTAAAATAGTTTCAAGGCGCAGTAGAGGGGAGCTGAGGAGAAATTTTTTCACTCAGCGAGTTGTTCGAATCTGGAATGCATTGCCTGAAAAGGTGGTGGAGGCTGATTCGATAACAACTTTTAAAAGGGAATTAGATCTTTATTTAGGAAGAACGGGTCTATTAGGCTATGGGGAGCGGGCAGGGCAATGGGATTGAATCGCTCTTTTCAAAGAGCCGGCACAGACTAGATGGGCCGAATGGCCTCCTTTTGTGCCGTAAAATTCTATGATTCTATGATTCTATGATTCTAGTGCCTTAACACGTTGTTGAGAATGTCTCAAAGCGCTTCACAGGATATTCAGTATTGGAAAGTGGATCGACTGTGTGTTTCGTGGCTGAATGTTAAACCATTATTGACAATCACATCAGTTTAATAGCAACAGGTAATAAATAGCTTCAATTTCCAGTCGCGAGGAACAGATTGTCCTTAATTCCAATCATGTTGGTAATCCACCATTTTATAAGAGACGGCGGTAAAGATTGATCCACTGTCTCCTCTTTAATTTGTGGCTTGCTTTGTCCCCACAGTTTGTATGTTGATATTGCAGCTCAGAACTTGAGCAGCAGGGGAGAGAAAAGATGAGGCTTCTTTCCTGCCTTTGTTCTTTGATGTCTTAATAAAACATTTGCTTTCCAGAGGTCTGTGTAATGATTTGTGCATGTTTATTGGGAATCCCCAGTGAGAGAAACAGTGCAGAGAAAGCAGACAGGTCTGCCCTTGTCGACAGAGTCTGCAGTGGGGTTATACATTTCTATATATGGCTATTTCGCCCACAAATATACAGTCAATTTTCCTATTTTCCTTCCCCCAACCACGACCCCTTCCCTCCCCTGCTCTGGTCCCAACCTTGGGACGTTGTTGGTGTATTCTGTGAAGCGCTTTGAGACGTCGATAAGATGTGGAAAGCGCTATGTAAACTTAAGGATTATTATTTATTATATAAAGACAAGTGGCGGAATGTGCAATTGTATCATCGTATCATCTGGTCCTCACCCTTCAACCCATTCCTAAAAGCTGCTCTGAGGAGGGAGATGGAGAACGGTGAGGATCGTACAAGTCCGAGCCAGGAATCCCAACTCGCTTTGCAGCTGCCCTCCTGGCGCTGGTCAACAGGATTCTCACTGAGACATGCACTTTGTGTCCTGTTGTGTACTACAGTGCAATTGTGGTGTCCATGCACAAGGAGGGTCACCTGAGTGAGATCAGTTACTATAGAGGGATTTCGCTGACTTCAGTGGCTGCTTTGGGTAATCACTAGTTCAAGGCCCAGGGAGAGAGTGTACGCATTCCATTCCAACCATCTTTCTCTGGGATTTCCATGTGTAGGTGCAATGCATGGCAATCTCTGCTGGGTTTGAATACTCTTAAGCAACGTTGATGAGTATCCACATGTTTCGGACACCAGGCTGACCAAAACAACATGACTGTTTGGCTAGGGTGCCACTACCAGATATTGGGAATTGTTGGCCTTTGCTACCTTAACACATCACGACCTCTAGGGCTGGTGGCTCAGTAAGTAGCACTTTGCCTCAAAATAAGAAGGTTTTGGGTTCAATCCTCGCATTGAGACTTGTAGCTCCTAGTCTAGGCTTCAATACAGTGCTGGAATGTGTCACCACATGAGGGCTACTACAAATTGAAGTCTGGCTGCTAATAAATACTACTCTTAATAATAGTCTTTGAATTTGATATTCTGTAGTGCTTTTCATGTTTTCTAGATGTCCTAAGGCACATTAGGCATTTCTCCTAATGTGAAACTGTATATTGCCTGTATATTTGTGGGCGAATCGTGGCAGCCAATTGTGCACAGCAGCGTCCCACAAACAGTCGTGACCAAACTGAATGGCCAAATTATTATTATTTATTTTGTTGGGGGATTATTATCCCCAGAAAAGTGATCTGCCAATCGACTAACAACTGTGTTCCTACATACTGCTTGGTAAACAGAGCCGTGTGGAGTAAAAAACCTTGCCCAACATTTTGTCCTGTAAATGGAGCTACAGGACTGCATTCAGTGGTTAGAACACTTTCCTCACAAGTGAGACACCTGGGTTCGATTCCCAGCAGGGCAAAACCTTATTTGTATAGCATTATATCTTTGATACATCCTCCTAATGTGAAAGACACTGTAGCAAATCAAAGATTATCATTATTACTGTGCTAATGTAAGGATTATTACTTTATTAATAAACATAAGAATAAGATGGAACGTGACTGCACAGATGGGTTCTATCGAGGTTTCTGTTCATTCTAACTCTGTAAAACCCTCCAGATGAACATGCTGTGACATGCTACACTTGTTTGGGGCTGATAATTAATTAGAATTACTCCCATGGACTCCAGTGTGACATGAGCCTGGTAACAGTTTGTCGAGAACATCAGAGACTTTGCCGTAAGATAAATGTCATTTGCTTTATCGGGTCGACGGTTAAATACTAGCATTTGAACTTTGTTTTTTAATGAGGTTGGGAACAAACAGAGCAGTGTGTGTGTGGCATCTGAAAATGTCAAAGAGGTTGAGAATTCTGGAGTTGTGAACCTCTCGAGGCTTACTCATTCTTTAAAGAACATCTCCGCCTACAGATGTATACATAAACCTGTATTCTGAAGCCTGTGTTTACAGTTTCATAACTTTCTAAAGAAATAGATTCTAACCATTCAGGCATAGGAAATGTCAGACATAGGGAAATTTCCAATGTGTAGGTGGTGTACATATGTGGAAGTCCTCCTCATGATTTGGATGCTCTGACGCCCAGTGATGGGTTTCCGCGTGTGTCATACACTCAGCTGCTCACAGTGACAGGTTTCCATATATTGACCAATAAAATCAGTCTCAGCCATTTCTGGCTTGTGGTTCTAAGCAGCCACACAATTCCTTGCATCTCCTAAAAGGAAGATTTGTTCCATCAATGAGAGAATGCTCCTCAATTATACATGGGCTTGAAAGTTATTTTGAGACATAAATGGAGCTTCGAGATCATCATTATTTAAAAATCTTCTGTCCTGACTGAGTTAGTGCTCACCGTTCTCCAGCACAGAGGGAATCTAATGCATTAGTATTCACTGCAGACAATGGTCACTTAACTGATCCAAACTAATCCTAACCATTTTTGCACTCGATCAGCGTCTTTAATACGTCCCTCGACCCACCATCGGTGGACCGAGCCTTCAGCCACATTACCCCCACCCCCCCCACCCAACTTTTGGAATTCCACCCTGCAATCCCTCTTCCCCCCACCCCCCCCCATCCCTAGTCTCCTTCAAGTCGCCTCAAGACTCTCCTCTTCGATCGTGCAATCGGTGACATCCATTTACCCACCTTCCCTCCCTCCACCCTCACTGATCCCAACCCCAACTCGGGTCCGAAACACTGACAGTCCAGCTCCTTGGGACGTCCCCCTAACGTAATTGTGTAATCGTTGTTGTCGTTGTTGTTAACGTCAGAACATAGAAACAGGAGTAGTCCATTCAGTCCCTCAAGCCTGTTCTGACACATAGGTAGAGGTATTGAGTCAGAGTCAGAGTTCCAAAGGTTCTTCAATCTTCAGAGACAATACCTCCAGGGAGGAAGGGTTTGTAGAGGTGTATAACATTTTACAAGGTATTGATAAAGTAACCCAGATCAATAATTTACGATGTACCGAGACAGAAGGACAAAAAGATACAGCTTTAGTGTTAAAAAGGGCAAGCTTAGGACAGACATTGGGAAGTTTTTATTTCCTTAGAGGCTAATTAACAACTGGAACAAGTTTTCAGACATCCTTCCCATATGAAAGACATTATACCATCATCATTATAGTTTTATGGGATCATCATTATTATTTTATGGTGTTGGACTCTTTGTTGCAACACCATAAAAGCTTGGGGACTTGGCTATTTTTATCTCGCAGTTACCTTCCAAAAATAGTAATTGAACTGAACTTCTGAACACTTTGTCATGTGTGAAATAATTTATAATTTATTATAAAATAATAATCTTTGTAATTTGATACGGTGCCTTATCACATCGTTGAGACATCTCAAAGAGCTTTACAGAATAGTTTGGCAAGCAAAACATGGCAGCCAGATGTGCACAGCTGTGTCCCACAAACAGTCGTAGATTGAGTGATCAACTTATTATTATTATTCTTTACTTATATATTTTGAAAGGATAATTACCCTGGGAAACCGAATAACCTCCTTCTGTGCTGTAAATTTCTTTGAGTCTTGAGTACGGTGTTTCCACTGTGTCGGACACCCGGCTGACTAAAAAGACATGTAAATGTGAGATAAACGTTTGGAAATTTCTGAAAAACCACAGGTCGAAGGAGCTCGGCGACCGAGCAAGGGGAGAGAAAGGGGAGCATCTGAGATGTGAGTTGAGAAGACTACAGGCTGAAAGTTGCAGGTGAAGTTGTGGGGAAAGTTGGTGGGAGTAGGAGGCTTCCTGAGAGGTGTACGCTGAAGGAAATCAAGTGATGAATCTGGTGTGTTGTTTTTCCAGAGCTGTTGGCCCAGAATTTATTAATGTATTCCTCCACAGGCAGCAGAACTGATCTCATTGTGTCAGCACTGCTGCCTTTGAGTAATGGGTGTGATATGTGGGTTCAGAATATCCGAGCTCGGGGACTGGACTATTTTTATCTCGCAGTTACCTTCCAGTCCCCTTCAACAACGCAGGCTGCTCATGCCAGTACTTTTAATGCTCTTTTCTCTCTGAGCAGTGAGTTGGAGAGCAGGGTGACAAAGGCAGGGTGACTCTGATCCGGGCAAGAACCTGTTAATGTGCGACAAATGCGCGGAGGTTCCTGAAAGCCATCTGTGGAAGGAGCTAGGAGAGCGAGCGAGCGAGCGAGCGAGCGATGGGAGAGGAAAGGGTATATTTGAGATGTGACATGCAGAGGCTTTGAGAGGCTGGCTTTGGGCACTGCAATGCTGGGTTGCTGGTGCAGTGCAGTCAGTCAGTCAGAGGCACGGGCAGGAATTGGGTGTGACTGCAATAATCCCCAAGGGGGCAGCATTGACAGAGAACACATCTGCCTCCTGCAAACACAGGAAGCAAAGCCATTGATCATTAACGTGACACCGCACTAAGCCGCCCGTTAACAAATAAAATAAACCATACACAGCACATGGCAAGGGGCTGGCAGTCAAATCAGTTATTATAGTGTTGTCCGCACATTTGTTTTTGTCTAAGTGTGTCCCCTGGTGTAGTGGTTAGCACGCTCGGCTCGCAAACCAGGGGACCCGGGTTTGATTCCTGGCCAGGGTGAAACCTTAGGCCGTGATAACCTTACTCCACAAACTTCTGCTTACCCTAGCAGTAAGTAGGGACACAGCCAAATGTTAGTCGACTGTCAGACAGCTTTCCGGAGGGAATAATCCTTCCCCCCAAAATTGGCCACTCTATCCACAACTGTTTGCGTGACACAGCTGTGTGCAATTGGCTGCTACGCTTTGCCCACAAAATCCAGTCAATCAACTTCCCAGCATATTCAGTGAAGCGCTTTGAGATGTCGTAATGATGTGATGAGGCTCTGTGTTAAATGCAAGGAATAATATTATTATTACTATTAATATAACAAGGTGAGATATCCCTAGCAAAGCTTTCCCAAATGACTGAGAAGTCATTTACACAAATTTTAAAAGGGATCTCAGGGCTGTGTTTGTTTTGTGGGCAAATTGCAGCCAAACTGCAACCCGCAATGTCCCACAAATAGATTAAATGATTAATTTTATTCGATGATTATCAGGACACCCGAGAGAAACTCCTTTCTCTTTTACGATAGTGCTATTGGATCTTTAACATCCACCTGAATAGGCGCAGACCTTGGTTTAAGCCAGGCAATTCTGACAATCCAGGTTTAATAATCCCATCAAAAACCAAAATATATCTCAATAAATGATACGAATTTGGTCACTCAATCCAACTGTTTGTGGGACCCTGCTGTGCGCAAATGGCTGCCTCATTTCGCCCATAAAATGTAGTCAATTCGCTCTACGGTGTATTGTGTGAAACGCTTTTGAGACATCTCAAAGGAATGAAAAAGGCATGCTATATCAAATGCAAGGATTATTAGTACTATCTCCCAAAGACCTCGTCTCAATAGGGCTTTACTGGAATCCTGTAGTTCAGTGGTTAGAGCACCCGCCTTACAAGCAAGAGACCTGGGTTCAATTCCAGGCAGGGCGAAACTTTAGGCAAGTTTCCTTACTCCACACACCTAATAGTAATCCCACAACAAAACAAACAATAATTAATTGTTCATTTCAATCCATGACTGTTTGTGGGACACTGCTGGGCGCAATTGGCCTGTGCATTACGCCCACAAATATACAGTCAAATTCACTTTAAGGTATATTCTGTGAAGCGCTTTGAGACATCTAGAAGACGTGAAAAGCGCACTATCAAATAAAAGGATTATTACCTCACTAACTACCTGGCAGATTCATCTACCCTCAATTGCAGGTCGAACAATAAAGTATAAAAAACAATGATAAATAATCCTAATAATTTTTTCACATAATCCACAAATTTTTGTGGGTCTCAGCTGTGTGTGATTGGCTGCTGCTTTTTGCCCACAAGTAATAATAATAATAATAATCCTTTCATTCGATATATAGTCAATTCATTTAACAGTATATTCCATACCTCACTTTAGAGTATATTCTATATTCTATTTAACCTTCCAGCGCCTTGCAACTTCCCACTGATGTGAAAACCGCGATATAAACGTAATTTTACTGTTGTTGTTGTATTCAGTGAAGCGCTTTGAGACGCATAGAAGACGTGAAAAGCGCAACTTCAAATAAAATGTTTATTAACCCGCTAATTGCCTGGCAGATTCATCTACCCTCGATTGCAAGTTTGACCTGTTTTGACTCCTGGCGTGAGATACACAGTAAAGGCTTTGTGTATTTCCCATTTGTTAAATATACCGTGTATTCTGTAGGAAGCCAATCTGTACGCAGCAACCTCCCACAAACAGCCGTGACTTGAATGACCAACTTTTACTGGTGCCGTGGGATCTTTAAACGTCCACCTGAACAGGCACGGAAGCCCGGGCCTCGGTTTAGTATCTCATCAGAAAGACATCTCCTCAATATTGCTGCCCATTCCCAGCATCACATCAGTCACAAATGTTCATGTATATGTATATCAAATGCAAGGATTATTATTATTATTATTATTATTATTATGATTATTATTATTAGTATCCAGCTGTCACTGTCTCCTGTAAGGCGGAGCAAGTGTGAAGGATGTCAATGTCTGTAACTGTAGAATTCACAGCCCATTAAACGAGCCTCACTTTCCTTTCAAGGCTGAGTGAAATCTCACTCAAAAAAATGTGTTGTTTACTTGTTTACAACAAGACTTCATTATCATGTTTCTCTTCCGCTCTCTCCCTCATTACCTCTCCTTCTGCCGCCATGAATTGAGCAATTGATAAGTTGCACAACATCCAGTATCAGTCACACAGTCAGATGGGCTGGTCACCCAGGTACGGCCCACCAAAGCCTGACCACGAGCGAGCATGCTCCCCGACAGGTCTCAGGATTGTCTGGGGGGGGGCGCCGATTCCTGGGGGTGCATGTCAAAAAGCCTAAGAGATAGATCCGTTTGCAATGTTTTGAGGTGTAAGATGGAACTTCTGAGGTGCGCTGGACAGATGGGGGGGGGGGGGGGTTGGTGGGGTCAGCATTGGGGACCATTCGTGGGGATGCTGGGGAAATATACCGATCTGCCATGTACCCTGTCACTCCAACCTGTCACCCAGCTACAGACACACAGGGCTGTTACCCAGACACGAACACAACAACAACAACATGGATTTATATGGTGCCCTCCACACAGACGGTGTCTCAGAGCACTTCACAATAACGGATCCGGGGTCCGAGCCAGAGGGAGGGGGGGAAAGGTGACTAAAAGCGTGGTCGAAAAGACTTAGCTGACACTTGAAAATAGGAAGAGCATGGGTGAGGCAAAGGGAGTGAGGAAGGGAGTTCCAGAGCCTCAGGGAGTAGTGGCTGAAGGCATGCCTGCTGACGGTGGAATGGAGGATTCGGGGGACAAGGAGGAGACCAGACTTGGTGGAGCGAAGGCAATGTGTGCTGTGTTGGGGAGAGAGGAGGTCAGAGAGGTAGGGGGTGCAGAGGAGTGGAGGGATTTGAAAACAAAAGTGACGATCTTAAAATCAATCCTCTCTGAGACAGGGAGCCAGGGCAGTCTGGCAAGGACTAGGGTAATCGGGGAGCGAAGTTTGGTACGGGTGAGAATGCTGGTGGCAGAATGGATAATCTAGATTTCATGAATGGTAGTGGAGGGGAGACCGGTGAGGAGGGCATTGGAATAGTCCAGCCAAGAGGTGACAGAAGCATGGACTAGGGTTTCAGTGGCTTCTGGGGTGGGATATGGGCGGAAATGGGCGATGCGTCGGAGATGGAAGAAAGCGATGCTGGTTATGGAACAGATGTGGGGGAGGAAAGATAATTGGGGGTTGAACTTGATGCCTAGGTTGTGTAGGGGTTCGGAGAGTTTTAGCGGCAGGCCATGTAGGTGGAGGAAGTGAGAGCCGAGGGATTGAAGACATTGACGAGAGCCAAAGAGTGTGGTTTCCATCCTGTCAATATTTAGTTGAAGGAAATTAACACTCATCCAGCTCCTGATGTCTGACAGGCAGGATGACAGAACAGTAGGGGACTGGGGGT
Organism: Hydrolagus colliei; assembly: GCA_035084275.1. Lineage (NCBI taxonomy): Eukaryota > Metazoa > Chordata > Chondrichthyes > Chimaeriformes > Chimaeridae > Hydrolagus > Hydrolagus colliei. Next base: position 12,484,276 of record CM068758.1, on the reverse strand, counting down.
CGCAAATTGAGGTGGAAAAATACAGTTGGGTGTTATCCACGTACATGTGGAAGTGCACCCCGTGTCTGCGGATGACATAATTGCCTAACATTAATCCTTTAAAAAAAAAGTTGGTCATTGTTTGTGGGACACTGTTGTGCGCAATTAGCTGCCATGTTTCGCCCACAAATATACAGTCAATTCACTTTACAGTATATTCTGTGAAGCGCTTTGAGACGTCTAGGAGATGTGAAAAGTGCTATATCGAGCTATGTCGAATGCAAGGATTACAATCACCAAGAGGGAGCGTGTAGATGAAGAAGAGGAGGGGGGCAAGGATGGATCCTTAGGGTACCTCGCAGGTAACCGGGTGAAAACGGGGTGAAAAGCTGTTTGTAGAGATGTACTGCTGGTGGTTTGTGAGGTAGGACTCAAACCAGACGAGTGCAGTCCCACTGAGGTGGATGACGGAGGACAGGCGGTGGAGGAGGACGGCACGATCAACTGTGTCGACAGCAGAGGAGAGGTCCCGGAGGACAAGGAGGCAAGGGGAGTCCTGGTCACAGATGGAGAGGATATCGTTTGTGACGCACAGAACAGTAACCCAGACACACAAGGGCCTTTAAGACGCAGCACAGCATATTTGCTGAAGATGGCAGCTTCACCTCCCCCATTCAATACCCAAAATAGCCTCCTGAGGAGCAGGGGACTGGCAAGCCTGAGGATGACACAGGCTGGAGTATATCTGAAGCCAGTTAGGAGCTCGCTTTCCTCCCAGCTGTGACGCCCACATCTTGAATCATTCAGAAACGAGTGATTAAGAAAAAGAAGAAGAAATCAGCACATTCACAGAAAGCATCTCATCGCAGGAGCTGAGCGGGGGCACAGAGGGGAGGGAAACTAGCAACTGTCCCTGGCTGGCTCAATGCTGACAGCACCAGCTAAATAATCTCCACAAGGATCACACACCAAATGTCAAGATCTGCTGATCAGCCTGCGATTGCGAGCGCAGCGCTCCGCTAATTAAAGCACTCGCTTCCTTCCCCAGGAAAACCTCTAGGTTTCTTTTAGGGCAGGAGAAAAAAAATTAAAAAAATAATAACCCTTGTATTTGATATAGTGCCTTGCCACGTCCTCGAGATGGCGCGAAGTGACTTGACGGTATATTTAGTGTGCGAAACACGGCAGCCAATTGTGCATAGCAGTGTCCCACAAACAGTCATGAATACTAGCAATGAAATTAGAATGCGAGCTCCCCTCCTCCCACTAGCTCAAACCCTCCCCACCTGCACCCCAAACAAACCCTAAAACAACTGCCATTTATACAGCACTGTCCAAACGGGATTGCACCTTGGAGGCTGAACAGTGGCATAGTTTGATGCTGAGCCGGGGAAAGTGGGGAGCTGACCATAGGCCCAGTTGATGGGAAGGGTCTTCAGTGCGATGTGAAGACAACAACAACAACAAAATCACACCTGTGTAGCGCTGGACATGGATGACAAGGTGGAGGGCCCGAGGCAGAGAGTTCCTGTTTCAAAAAGAGCAAGTTAATACAGGTAGTCATTTTAAGTCATTTTAAGTCTTTACGTGTCCTTTCCTGCCTTTTACTCCTGATTTTAGGAATGCAAGAACTTTCAGCCCGTTGAGCCTGTTTGCCAATTGATTAGATCATGGTAGATCTCTGAATCTCATTTCGCCACCATTAGTCCCCTTAATTCCCAAGTCTATTTGTCATCCTTGCTCCATTTGGTGTCCCTCTTACCTCATGATCTTGCAGGTTCAAACCCCCACGATCGTGTGTCTGAGCTCCCAGTCTAGGCTGACACTCCAGCGCAGTGCTGGGAGAACGCTGTGTGGTTGGATACTACAGACGAAACGTTAAACCAAGGCCTGTTCGGGTAGATCCCATTCCAAAAAGAGAAGCGAGTTTTCCCTGGTGTCCCAGCCTCCAATCTTCCAAACAAAATTGGTCACCCCCTTCGGGACGTTCTTGTACACAAATTGACTGCTGCATTCGCCTACAAAATACACCATCAGTACACTTTACAGCAATTATCTTGAAGAGCTTTGAGACTTTGACACTACAGGTGCTCAATTCAAATGCAAGTCTGATTATTATCATCATCTATTGCTTCAAACTAATGCACCGCATCAGTTGACGGGTGGCCTAATTAGAAACATCTTGTTCTCTGTTGGACCAGAAGATTCAGTTTTGAAAGCAATAAGAATAATTATAATAACACTCGCATTTGTTTCAGCGCCTTTCACGTTAGGAAAACGTCTCAAAGTGCTTCAGGATTTACGTTAAAAGTGCCGTGGCTGTGTATTTAGTATCCGAGCGCGGCATTCAGTCTGTGCACGGTGATGTCCTACAAACAGCCACGTTAGTCACTAGCTGGCCTACTTACCAGTTTGCCGCCACTAAGTTCTCTGTTGTCCTGTTGCGCATTACGCAACCCAGCGCAGTCCAGCAGCACTGACGGCTTCTCACTGAGTGAGGGACAGGGTCATTCCTACAGTTCAAACCTGTGGATTCACCTCCATTGAAGTCGTGTAGCTCAGGGGTTAGAGCAACTACCCCCCCTTCAAGCAAGAGACCTGGGTTCAATTCTAGGCAGGGCGAAACCTTGGGCAAGTTTCCTTACTCCACACACCTAATAATAATCCCTCACAAAAATAATAATCATTTGGTCACTTCAATCCACAACTCTTTGTGGGACACTGTTGTGTGCCGCATTTCGCTCACAAGTATTCACTTTAAAGTATATTCTGTGAAGCGCTTTGAGACAACAACAATAAAATTACATTTATATAGCACCTTCCATGTCAGGAGGACGTCCCAAGGTGCTGGACAATCAATGTTTCAGACCCGAGCTGGGGTTGGGATTGGGGAGAGTTGGAGGGAAAGGTGGGCATCTGGGGTGCATGATGGGACCATCGAAGTCAAGGGTCTTGAGGCAGGGTTTGAAGGAGGCTAGGGAGGGGGCGAGGTAGAGGGACTGTGGGATGGAATTCCAGAGGTTAGGGACAGCGTGGCTGAAGGCTCGCCTGGTGGGGCAGGTGGGTTGGGGGACAGGCTGGAGCCCATGGAGCAGGCTGGAGCGGAGAGATCGGGTAAGTTGGTAGGCGGTTAGGAGGCCGCAATTGGGAAGATGTAGTTGGCATAGTCGAGCCTGGATGTGATGAAGACATGAATGAGGGTTTCAGCGGCCTGAAGGGTGAGGTAGTGGCGGAGTCGGGCAATGTTGCGGAGGTGAGGGAAGGCAGAGCGGGTCATGGCTTGGGTGTGGGGAAAGAAAGATGTCAAGAAGACGTGAAAAACACTATATCAAGGGCGAAGATTATCATTGCAGCTTGAGTTCTGAAGCCCAGGCGCCAGCCTGATGTGTGATCAGCATCCAGGACAAAGGGAGAGATCAGAGCTCAAACAGGATCCCTTCAATTAAAAATGATTTCACTTATTTGCTTGCACCCAAATATATGCCACCTCCTCCCTGGCTCCTTCACAATGTGCTAAGAACAGTAAAACTTTAGTACTTACACCACTTTAGTACTTCCTCCCTCTACCCTTCCCTCCACCCCCCCACCACCCCTCCTCTGGCACGGTGACCAACTCTGAAAAACACGCAGAGACTCCACTGCCCTGTGCAGGGCGCAGGGTGAAAAATCAGTCACAGCCGAGGAGAGTTTAGTGCAGAAATCTATACTCATTTAAGGCACCATTGTCATTCCTTTCCTTTGAGGAGAGCCCATTTTCGGCGTTTGATAGTTCTGCAGATTGCCCATTCAGCATTTTTCATGTGGCCTTTGTAGTCACTGGTCGATGAATGCAGAACAGTGTCTCAGCCAGGAAAGAGGACTGCACTCTCTCCTGTGTGACTGCTGACAAGGGCTTGGGTCAACAGCTGCGTGAGCTGGAGTCGCCCACAGACAGGAATACTGCGATACGGGGCTTAAGCTGCTATTAACTCTCAGCAACAATGTTAACATGTAAGGCGTGAGTGAGAACATTAGGCAAGGTCTCATCAGAATAGTAACTATGACTCGGTGCCCATGAACAGCTCGGATCCATTGGAGAACATATAGTTCTGGTCACGAGGTGGCTGCTCGAGAGGCAGTGCGGAGAGAGTTAGAGAACAATCCCCAGTGTTAGAGCAATGAGCTGCGAGCAACGATTAGACAAGCTTAGACTCTTCAGGCCTCAGAGAAGATATCCCAGAGTGGACTTTATAACTATAATAATAATAATCCTTGCATTTGATAAAGCGCCTTATCACGTCTTCAAGATGTCTCAAAGGGATTCACAGAATATACTGTAAATGCAGTGTGTGATGTGTGTATTTGTGGATGCGTCACTGTTTCACAGCGCTCAGTTAAGCAAAGGACTGCTGATAATATACGGGCTAGGAAACAAGAGATATGAGGAAGTTAGCAAAGCTCTCGGTCATCCCAGGGCAGGGCTGGAACTGTATCCAAACCAAACTGAGAATTCCATACATCCCGCCCACTACGTGGGAAATCCCAGAGACAGATTGTTGGAATGGAATGCGCGCTCTATCCCTGGAGGGACAACAGCAATATCTTTCGCTCTGTGATATCAAGAGCAATCACGATGTTTCAGGGCAACGCACTGTTTGTTCAGAAACACACGGCAACTCCGCGCAAATTAATGAAACAAAGAAGCCTCCTCCTGGAAACACGGCTGTGCACAGCGTGTAAAATAGACAGGAAAAACAATCCGTTTGCTACTTCATTAAATTGAGTGAGGCCGTCTGTCTTCATTTGGCCTCGCTGAGCTCAGCTCGAAACCTCACTGACAGATCGCTGGCTCGGCCGAGCCAGTCAGCGCACTCCGACTCAGTCCCGTTTATTCATCTGTGTATCGGTGATCGAACGGAAGATTCCTGGTGTTATTTTCAACAATTTGTGGGACATCGCTGAGCTGGAATTGGCTGCTGCGTTTGCCTACAAAAACATACACAGTCACACACTCCCAGGAAATGCATGAGGAGCAGCGTCAAATGCAATTTGCTGCTGGCCGTTTGCCTCGCTCCCTCCCTCCATTTCCGGAAGTGCCGTCCTTTTTGGATGAGACATTGTACCGAGGACCTGACTGCCTGTTCAGGTGGATGTGTGTGTGTGTGTGTATAAACCAGCAATCCCAAAGGGAACCACAATGGTAAAAAGGCTCATTGCGAGTGTACGTGAGGTGGGTTTAAAGCTGTTAGGGAGACGACTAACTAATGCTGCTCTGTGGCAGAATTCTGCAGAATCAGCTGCCCACATGTGCGGAAGAAGGCAGAGATCAAAACAAAAATCCATATAACTGCCAATCCCGGTTCTTCGCCTCGCTTCTTCTGAAACTTTTAACATAGGAACAGGCTCAGCAACTTATAAAAGATGGCTGAATCCATAATAATAATGATAACCCTAATCCTGGCATTTGATATGGTGCCGTATCATATTGTTGAAACGGCTCAAAGAGCTTCACAGCCTATACGGTAAAGTGTATATTTTGGGGAGCGAAACGCAGCAGCCAATTACACCCAGCGGTGTTGTGGATTGAGTGACCCAAATTATAATATTTTTAAAGGATGATGTTATTATACGTTAATTGACTAATAACTGGGTTCCTCTTACTGCTCAGCGCCTTGGGACGCCTTCTTGACATGAAGGACGCTCTAGAAATGTAATTTTGTTATTGTTGTTGTACTGCAAAGTAAACAGAGGCGTGTGGAGTGAGGAAACTTGTCTAAAGTTTTGCCCGGGAATCGAACCAAGGTCATCTGGCTTGCGAGGCGAGCTTGCTAATCAGATACAGGACTCCACGATAAGACTGCAGTATCGTCTTAAGTGAACACGAGTGTCTTTAAAAAGCAAAATCACAGGCACAAGTGGATTGCCGAGTGCTGCCATAACAGCTGGGTCAGGAATTCAGTAAAACTGCAGAATAAATGTGGGCCGTTTGCTAACCCCCGGCTAAGGTTTGTTTTTTCCCCTGAGATAGTTGCTCTCTACTGTAGGATCCTGTTGACTTACTGCAGACTTGCCTGCCACGCGTGCAGGCCACGGAATGCACAGTGCATGAGCCGCGGTGGAAGGAAATTAATGGAGGTGCTGTACGCAGGCCTTTTAATCATTCAGTCCCCGTTTCAGCACAAACAAGCAACAACAGAAATCACTTTATCAAAAGACGCAAACACTCTTTCCAGGGAGACGTGATTTCAGGAGTTTAATGTGCCGATGTCTCCGGGGGGGAACGTGACGCAGGATTCATTGCACTTAGTGCACTGAAAGTTTGATGCCTGGGTGGCATTTGGTGCTGAGATCAGGGATTGAGTCTTTATGTATTGTAGCTTCGAATAGTACCATAGGATTTACAGTTATACGGTGTCTTTCATGTTGGGAGGACATCTCAAAATGCTTGGCACTGCTGGCTGGAGAATAAAGCTTCGCTGCTTTGGGATTCAATGTTTGCAAACAGAGTGCGTTCCAACCCCCCCAAACCCCTTGTCCACCCCAGCACTCTGTCCCACCCCTTTCTGTCTGTAAGTCAAACCTCAAATTCCACCTCTTCGAATATGCCTTATGGCCACCTTCCCCCACTCCCCTGCTCAATGTCTAACCCTGTCCCTGTGAAGCACTCGACAAGATATATGATGGGCATTGTATAAGTACAAGGTTCATATCAGAGCACCCTCGCCTCCCCTACCGTGTCTCTCTCTCTCTCTCTCTCTCACACACACACCCTCCCTCCCAGAGGTAACTGTTCCTATTACAGTATAACAATGCTACCTGATTTTCATGTTACACGTTATGTTAATATTAATCCTTACAATTTGCTGCAGCAAACTTCAAGGTATCACAACTTCAAAGTATCTTAAAGGTGCTCCCAAGGACTCTACTGTAAAATGCAATGACTATGTACTTTCTGGGTGAACAGCAGCCAAATTTCCAACATTTCAATGTCCCACACACACAAACAGTGAGTGACCAATTTTGTCTGGGTGATTGTTGACTAGCGCGAACTTCCTGCAGTAGCTGAATGTTGACAAGACGGAAGCCATACTCTTTGGCTCTCGTCAACGTCTCCATTCGCACGGCTCTCACCTCCTCCACCTTCCCGGCCTGGCCCCTAAAACTCTCCGAACCTGTGCGCAACCTTGGCGTCAGGTTCGACCCCCAACTGTCCTTCCTCCCCCACATGGTCCCTCACCAGCACCGTCTTCTACCACCTCCGACGGATCGCCCGTCTCCGGCAATACCTCACCCCAAAAGCCGCTGAAACCTTAGTCCATACCTTTGTCACCTCTCGGCTGGACTATTGCAATGCCCTCCTCGCCGGTCTCCCCTCCATCACAATCCACAAAATCCAGCTGATTCAAAACTCGGGCAAGTCTTCAGGCTGTTTTGAAAGTGGGGACAAAGCAGACGGACTCCGGATCCCTGGGGCAATAATGGCTGAAAGCTCGTCCACTGACGGTCGGCCTGGTCGAGGATGGGAGAAGAGGTAGGTTCATACTCGCTGAGTGGAGGGAACAGCCCCTGGTCGGTACGGTGCTCAAATTCGCTGCCACATTTGCCTGCAAATACACAATCACTACACTTTACAGTGTAATCATGTGAAGTGTTTTAAGACTGAGGTTATTGCGAGCCCCTATCGTGGCTGATTGCAGAGTGGGGGGGTGGGTTTGTTGCTCGGCTAATAGGTCAACAGGATCGGAGGCTGGCACGGTGAGCACATCTCTGGTCTATTACATCAATGGAAGCTCCGTTTCTGTCTCTCTCTCTCTCTCTTTCTCATAGAGAGGACTTTCCCAGGTTCAAAGTGACTCTGAGGAATGTTAATTGACAGCAGCCGAGACAGAGCAGGAGGTGACGGCTTTGCTGATGGAGACGAGTGCCAACTGATCATCGCTCCACGTTAAGGAAACACCCAAAGGCTGCATTAGTATAGATGTGAGGAGCAATAAATTCTGGGAGGCTGAACTGAAAGCTCTAGCTTTAAGGGGTTTCGTTTTGGTAGTAATAAATCATGTATCATCGGCAGACTAGTCACTGGCTGCCGCATTCCCTTACAAATACAGTCACTGCACTTCATAGTAATAATATTAATAATTACAATATTCCCTGTCTCCTAGCGTTATACAGAATATGCTGTAAAGTGAAATGTCTGTATAGTTTGTGGGCGAAATACAACAGTCAATTGTGCACAGCAGTATCCTGCAGACAGTCGTCGATTGAGTCAGCAAATGTGTTTTTTAAGGGATTATTACCCTGGAAAGGGAATCCACCAATTGACTAACAACCGGGTGCTGACTTACTGTACTGGATAAATCAGAGGCGTGTGGAGTAAAGGGACTCGCGTAAGACTTTGTCCGCATGGAATCGAACCCAGCTCCTCTCGCCTGTGAGGCGAGGGCTCGAACCACCCGATATGCTACAGTGAAATCCTGTGAAACCGTTTGAGGTGTATCGTCAACGTGATAGAGCGCTGTGTCGAATGCAATGAGAATTATTCCCCCCCCCCTCCCACCCCCCCGTTCCTGCTCGCATATGGCACCAGGGGGCGATCTGGAGTTTAAGAACATGTTGACCGCCGACTACTCTCGTTGCAGGTTCATGGCGCAAAGAGACAAAAAAAAACACACCCACTTTCATAGCTGTCTCACTTTCAAACCATCCTCCACCTGCCCGGCTGGACACAGCTTCACTCCCTCCAACATCTCCAGGTATCACACCGTGCAGTGCTCCGGCACAATCTGTCCTTCGGACGAGATGTAAAACCCAGGTCTCGTTGAATCCATTGATTATTGAGCACCTGAACTCGATCTGCCTGATCAGGTAGACATTGAGGTGGGGGTGAAACCTTAGGCAAGTTTCATCACTCCACTCAGTTGTTAGTCGAAGGCAGGTTGCTTTTCAGGGCTAGCACTCCCTTAAAAAAATAAGAAATGAGAGTTTGGTCACTCAATCCACAACTGTTTGTGGGACAGTGCCCCTGCGCAATTGGCTGCCACATTTTGCCCACAAATTACACAGTCACTACACTTTACAATATATTCTGTGGAACACTTTGAGATGTCTCAATAAAGTGATAAAGCATTACATTAAATGCAAGGATTATTATTCTCCCAGCTTCCGCCCTCTCCCCTTTCAAAATCCCATCTAAAAAGCTTACCTCTGCCACTACACTACCCTGTATACTATGTATCTTCCCCCTTCTTGTGCTTTCTCGGCTCTTTAAAGTGCTTTAAGATGTTATCCTGTGTGAAAGTCCTTTGCTATTTTTATTTATTATCCGGTGGGGAGATGGGAAAGGTCACCTCCTGAAATCAATAGATAAAAACAAGCATGTTGGATTAGACATTGAAAAAAAAACTATTTGTTTGCACAAGATAAAGCATGAGATCGTCTGATATTGTGCTCCCAGTCTCTATAAAATTGGGTCACTGCACAGCATCATTTATCTGATAGATACAGCATTACTGACCCATAGCAGTGAAATACAGAACATGACTAAATTTAATTTAGTTACTGCTTTGATACAACTACTTATTCAAGGTTGTTTGGATGCCAAGATACAGTGCAATTAACATGAAATTAACATGAGGATTGAAGTTTTGCCAGTCTCACAGCGCAGCCCTGAAAAAACACTGAAACTCAGCTCCAACATATATCACGCTCATAACAAATGCAATACGTATATTGGAATCACATAGTCTAAGACGATACTCCATTGCAGTGATTCCCAGACAGGGCAAAACCTTAGGCAAGTTTCATTACTCCACATGCCTCTGTTTACCTAGCAGTAAGTAGGAAACCGGTTGTTTGTTGACTGGCAGATTGTTTTCTAGGAGTAATAATCTTCAGTGATTAGAGCACTCGCCTTACAAGCGAGAGACCTGGGTTCAATTCCAGTCAGGGCTAACCCTTGGGCAAGTTTCCTTACTCCACATGCTTGATAATAATAATATAATAATAATAATAATCCTTGCATTTGATATAGTGCTTTCCACATCTTATCAACGTCCCAAAGCGCTTCACAGAATATACTGTAAAGTGAATTGACTGTATATATTTGTGGGCGAATCGCGGCAGCCAATTGCGCACAGCATCGTCCCACACACAGTCGTGGATTGAAATTGACCAATTTTATTATTGTGTTTTTTTGGAGGGATTATTATTAGGCGTGTGGAGTAAGAAACTTGCCCAAGGTTTCGCCCTGACCTGCCTGGATTCGAACACAGGTCTCCCCAGCTTGGTCTCCCCAGCTTGCAAGACAAGTGCTCTAACCACTGAGCCACAGGAGCTCCACATAATCATCCCTCAAGAAAAAAATAATAAATTGGTCATTCCATTCCACGACTGTTTGTGGGACACAACTGTGCACAATTGGCTGCAGTTTTTTTCACCCACAAATAAAAGGTCAATTAACGTTTCTGTATATCTGTGTTCTGTGAAGCGCTTTGAGACGTCTAGAAGATGTAAAAAATGCTACATCAAATGCAAGGATTATTATTATTCATATTATCAAAAAAAATGATGTAACCCCACAATTGTGGTTCTGTACCTGGGTTGAGTCCTGCATGGGGACAGCAAGTCTGCAAACAAAACAGTGACATCAGTAAAGCTACTTGGGCCTTCAATTTTGGAACACATTGAGGTCTAAATTACAATATTTTTGAAGAGGACTGATTCTAATTGACCCACCATAGATTCAGTCCTCAGTAGGTCACATTGGGTTGGGTTGATCTCCATTGATCCAAAGCTGGTGCCCATCAACATCACTCAACAACAACAAAATTACACTTGTACAGCAGACTCTCTGTGGAAGAAATCGTTCATGTGGAGAGCCACACGCCAGCCTGCTTCAGTCGCTCATTATCTTGTCGTTGGGTCGGATGGTCCAGGCTTTACGACGCAAACTTCCCGACTTGTCAGCTTCCCCGACTCCTCCTTCCATAGGCTACAGATCATCCAGAACTCTGCAGTGGCACAGTTCAAGATCCTGGTTCTCACATTCAAAGCCCTCCATGGCCTTGTTCCCCACTACCTTTGCGACTTCCTTACCCCCTATCAAACTATTCACTCCCTCTACTCAGTGGGCTCCAGTCTGCTGCACGTCCCCAGCCTCACCCGCCCCACCATTGGTGAACAGGCCTTCAGCCACTCTGCTCCAACCCTCTGGAACTCCCGCAGTCCCTCCGCTTCACCCCCTCCCTAGCCTCCTTTATGATCTGTCTCAAGACCCTCCTCTTCAACTGTGCCTTTTGTTACCCTTCTTCCCTCCATGCCCTTCACCCGCCCTGATCCCAACCTTCAGCTCGGGTCTGAAACATGGATTGTCCAATGCCTTGGGACGTCCCCGTGACATTAAAGGCGCTATACAAATGTGTGTTTGCGTGTGTGTTTGCATGTGTCTCTCTCCCTCTCTTTCTGGGTGAGTCTCTCTCACATTTCTGAAGGAGGTTTAACCTGTCATGTACAAAATGAGTGCAACTCATTTCCTATTGAAAACAATAGAAATTGATGAATGGTTGAGTTCTTTAGCCTATTTCTTCTCACTTCACCTCGGCACAGTTAGTTAACACAATTTGTTTTCCGCTGCTGTTACTTTCAATTCAGGTTAAATGCACTCAGAGATACAGAGAAGGGAGTAGAGCACAGCCACGGCTAATGTCACCGTAGGCAAACCTCCAAGTCACACAGTGAGACACGAGTCACATTGGATGGAGGTTTATCAAGGACGTTCTGCAACGCTGATACACTGACACTTCCACTGGGAGAAAAGCCATTGAGTTGGTTTGTATCTTCGTAGCCGAGAAACGTCAAACTCCACTGTCTAGAAGGTTTTTGGGAAAACATACGTGACGGCAATCCCAGAAGCCCCGCTACCCGGTCACCTGCAACATCACATCCTGTTTGCTGAGCGTGTGCAAAACGGGAAATGACGTCGCCTGTAAGTCGCCCTGGAAGTTTGACGTCCAATCCGAAGGACAGCACTCGAGCATCAGCCTAGACTGTGAGGTTACCTAGGGAAGAGAACAGGATCAGCCAAGCGCTCAGAAAGGTCCTTTGTGAAAGTTACACATCTCAAGGAACGTCTTCTGTTGCAAAGACACGATAGTGAATCATTTTATTGAGAGACGATTAAAATGTCTCTCTTTACAAGTCTTTTCATCTGTTATCTTGAAAAACATTTTTTTTTTTGCTTTTGTGTTCAGACTGTGTCTGTCTGACTGATCGCCATTGAATTATAAAGTAGCAGGATTGAATTAGGAGCTGGATGCCTCCCTCTGTCAGCAAGCTTGTGTTTTAGAGGATGAGGCGTGTTACATTTAGACACTTGCCACTGAGCAGCATTGAACAAGAAATGGCCGGGGCAGAGAGGACAGAGATAAACGAGCAGCTTTTCCACTGGCCTCGTTTGTCTGACAAAGATATAACTGTGCTGAGACGAAAGCAAGTCACTGCCTCAGTGCTGTACTAAGTTTACTCCTGCGCAAACTGACTGCTGTTAGGATCAGAGCGATTGTGGTTACTGTCTGTGTAGAAGTTAGCGGAGGCCAGGGTCAGGGGAGGGGGTGGTTTGAACTGTGCCATCCTTACAATGAAAGCGACAAAATGTCGACTGTGCTTAGTGTGTCTTCACTTCACAATACGTTATAAGTTGCAGTGTTACTGGCACAATAACCGTCACCCAGCTTCACTGGCTCCCCATCTCCCGGAGGATATAGTTCAAGATCCTTGTCCTCACCTTTATAGCACTCCACAGTCCTCTCTCTCTCTCTCTCTGTCTGCGACCTATTAAAACTTAATTAACCATAACTCTTGTGATTAAATCCCTTCACTCCTCTGCCGCCCACCTCTCTGATCCACCTCTCTGACCTCTCTTGTTCGACCCCGAGCTATCCTTCCTCCCCCACATCCGCTCCATGACCGGCACAGCCTTCCATCACCTCAGTAATATTGCCAGACTCCGCCACTACCTCACCCACCATGCCACCAAAGCCCTCGTCCACACCTTTATCACTTCCAGGCTCGACTACGGGAACTCTCTCCTCGTCGCCCTCCCCAGCTCCTCCCTTCACAGGCTGCAGATCATTCAGAACTCTGCAGCTCGTGTTCTCTCCTGTACCAAGCTTCGTGATCACATCTCTCCCACCCTCGCCCGTCTCCACTGGCTCCCCATCCCCCAGAGGATCGAATTCAAGATCCTTGTCATCACTTTCAAGGCCATTCACGGCCTTGCCCCCACCTATCTCTCTGACCTACTGTCTCCCACCGCTCAGCAGACTCAGGCCTGCTCCACGTCCACCGCCCTAACCGCCCAACCATTGGTGGCCGGGCTTTCAGCCTCTCTGCTCCCACACTGTGGAACTCCATCCCGCAGCCCCTCCACCTCGCTTCCTCCCTTTCCTCCTTCAAAGCCAGCCTCAAGACCTTCCTCTTCGACCTTGACTTTGGCTGCACCACTACCTCTTCCCCTTCTCCCATTCTCCTCCCTCCCTCAACCCCTCATTCGCCTCAACCCCTCCTTTCCCATCTTCAGGTCGAAGACCTTTCTCTTCTCTGCTCACTCTCTCCCTGGAGGGACGCATCCTGCTTATCAAATTTCGGAAAGTATTAGGCGCAGGTTGGCAAGATATCTTTTGTGCAAACAAACCTTACATTTGATATCGCGCCTAATCATGTCATTGAGACATCTCAAACTGCTTCACAGAATATACTGATCTCATCCATCTAGAGCACCTGCTTCCCATTCACGACTGTTTGTGGGACGCTGCTGTGCGTAATTGGCTGCCGTGTTTCGCCCACAAATATACAGTCAATTTACTTTATAGTATATTCTGTGAAGCGCTTTGAGACGTCCTGAAAGATGTGATTAGACGCTGTATTAAATGCAAGGATTATTATTATCTATCTACCTCAGTCTTGAAAATGTAAATGGATCCAACATCCAGTACATGGGGGAGAGTTCCAGATGCCCACTGTCCTTTGTGTGGAAAAAATGCTTCCTGATTGCACTCCGAAATGGCTTTGTCTTGTAGCTCAGTGGTGAGAGCGCTCGCCTTACAAGCGTGAGACTTGTGTTCGAATCCAGGCAGGTCAGGGTGAAACCTCAGGCAAGTTTCCTTAATCCACGCGCCTAATAATAATCCCTCCAAAAACAACACAATAATAAAAAAAATTATCATTTCAATCCACGATTGTTTATGGGGCGCTGCTGTGCACAATTAGCTGCTACTTTTCACTTACAAATATACAGTCAATTCACATTACACTATATTCTGCAAAGGGCTTTGAGATGTCTAGAAGACGTGAAAAGAGCTATATCAAATAAATATTATCACAGCCTTAAAACTGGTTTTAAATATCTTCCAGTGTCCCGGCCTCAACCACCGTTCCTGCTAATTAATTCTTAATTACCCTCTAAGTAATGATAACGGTGTCTGCTCTGAAACTGGCCTTTGCAACTCCAAATCCGTGTCCTACTATCTGAATGAATCCCAAAGTGTTGTTCTGTGTTTAATTTTTCAATGCCATTTAAGAACCTCTATAAGGTTCCCTCTGAGCCATTTTCTCTGAAGACTAAAGAGCTCTAGTCTGGCCCTAGACTGCCTCTAGGGCCTAAGTAGCCCATCATATGTACCCTCCTCTTCGACACCTTGAAAGTGACCAACAGGGTTGAGATCACAAGAGGTGAGCTAAAAGCTCTCCCACAAACTCTTTCCTGTATCTGATCCCGCAGAGGGAGGAAACAAGCTGTTAACTGCATTGAGCAAACTCGAAGACCGGTTTGCTGTCATCTCAAATTCCCAAAGATTCCACGCTGCTTTCAAGTACACGATCCTCCGAGGTATCAAAACAGCCGTGGGAGGAACTTACAGTCAAGAGAATTGAAAAAAACACTCAGTGAGTTTCTCTCAGGTCCGACAAATGAAATCCCACTGCGTCCGAGGTGTTCAGCGACAGCTATTAAGTGAAAGACATTAAAGTGCTCAAGCATTTATTTCCATACCAGCAGTGCAGCAAAGCTTATTTTCTGCAGTGAGACAGAATGAAATGATAATGTCAGCTGATCCGAGTGTGTGCCAGAGGCATCCACTGCAGCCAGGGTTTTAAATATTAATAACAATGTGTTATCAAATTGAGTGCATGCTTTTAATCCAGAGAGAGTGTGTGTGTCCGTGTGTGTGGGAGGGGTAGAAGGGAATAGATACCAAAGTAACAAATTGGATAAAGGCCAGTGTAGAGTGTCTCTCCTCTCTGCAGATTCAAGTTAATCCATTCTTTCCTTTCTTTTTCTCATCGCTGGCCTTATTGCCCTTGTAACCTCTTCCCTGCTCCCCTCGTTTTTACATTCTCCATCTTCTCTTTAAGATGCTAATGGAATTCAAACCTCCACTGCCCAATCTCTATTGCAAGTGGTATGGGGGAGGGGGAGGGGGAAGGGGGCGCGGGGGAGTTGGGTGTGTATGTGTGTAGTGGGGCAAGGAGACCTGTTGCATGTGACAACATTTGTTTGCACAACCCAATATCCAACAAATCAGAATACTGTACTAAGCTCTAGTTTTCGGTGTATCTTAATGGCATTCCTCAGGCTTTTCCACCATTTAGAAATGATTCTTCTTGATTAGTTGGAATCCCAAATGCCTCTTGTGGCTTTTTTCAGCCAGTGTTGGGCGCTACCATTTCAATGGCTGGGGGAGGGGAGTTTAAAGGACATCTCATTGGTGTTCCAACTGCATAAATAAATAACGAGTCTCTGATCTCTGGGGAAAAGGAGACACTCACACAACTTTCTGTTTCTTAAACTTGAACGGAATCGGTCCCCATTGGATGGTTCAATGCATTTGTTACATTGTCCTTCAATTTCAGAAGCTACACAGATGCTCAGTAGAAATGTTCTTTCACCCTGCACTGGACCCTCATCTCCTCGACAGCACAAGATTTAAGGTTGGCAGCAAAGGCCATTAATACCATGTCACAGAGAGTCAGGCTGCCTCTGAAAACAATACTCCAGATTCAGTTGCTCAATCCTATTTAAAATCTTGTACAGCTCTAAAAGGTTCCCTCGGAGACATCTTCTCTCATTTCCTCAACTCAGATGCTGAGCTAGTTTGTCAATCAGATGTCCATACATCACACTCAAGCTATATAATTGTGTCAGCCTGGCCCACTGGTAGCGTTTTGAGAAGTTGTGACATTAAAGGCTCTGTGTTAAACTCATGGATTATCAGCATTGAAAGATTGGGAGAAAGACACTTATTGGTCAATTAAAAATGATATAGGATATAAAATTAGAAGATGCGCTTTGATCACAACTGAAGAGTTGAATAGCTTAAATAGGTGTCTTGATGTGCGATGACTCACTCACATCAGCTGTAAATCAGATCATACAATAACAGCACTGCCTTCAACAGCGTGGGTAGTTTGTTCATTCCAAACAGATTAGGGCACCATCGATTTAAACACAAAACGACTTGGAAGCATATAGAAGGATTCATTATTCAAATCAGCGCACTCTCCATCCACTCCCAGAAGAAATTAAATAGCAAATTATTTGACGGGGAATTATGCGGTCGAGGATAACAGATAATGACAACAATAACTTGCTTTGTACGTCCCCTTTCACGCAAAAAAATAAAACTTCTCAACGAGCTTTGCGCAATACAACTGACGAGGAATTAAGTTGATTTTGCTCTACAGACAGACGTGGCGGCAAATTTGCGAGAGCGACATCCCACAAACAATAACGATGCAGTACTGAGCCTTATTGTTGATATTGTGCTTTTCGGGCTGGGAGGATGTTTCTACATGCTTCACAACATTTCATCGTCGATTCATTTTTGGACCTCGATGTGCATAATTGATTACCACCTTTACCTGTGAAATAATAATAATAATAATAATAATAATCCTTGCACTCGATATAGTGCTTTCACATCTTCTAGATGTCTCAAAGTGCTTCGCAGAATATCCAGTAAAGTGAATTGACTGTATATTTGTGGGTGAAACGCTGCAGCCAATTGCGCACAGCAGTGTCCCACAAGCAGTCGTGGATTGAAATGACCAATTTTCTTATTGTTTTTTTTTTAACGATTATTATTAGGCGTGTGGAGTAAGAAAACTTGCCTAAGGTTTCGCCCTGACCTGCCTGGATTCGAACACAGGTCTCACGTTTGTAAGTCGAGTGCTCTAACCACTGAGCTACGGAACTCCACTTCAGAACTCCACTACAGAAATACACAGTCATTTCAGTTAAAAGTAAAATGATTGTGAAGTGGTTTGAGATTTCTGCATGGCGTGATAAAGCACTACCGGTATATCACATGTAAGATTCATTATTGTCTTCAATAGATTCTAGGTGTCAGCCGTTATTATTATTAATATTGTTGTTGCCTGTCGGAATGCTCACCCCCTTCAGAATTTCAACTCCAAAACCTTGGTGTTTTCTTCGGCAGAAAGTGTCGCTGAGCATTTATATCACAGTTCCAATTTTGGAATTCATCTATTTGTAGCACCCGAGTTGCCTTGTACTTATTGAGTCAGAACTAACCTTTGTGAATGATGTACAGCTGGAACACAATACACAAGGCGACCAGCCCTGCACTAACCCTCATGGCTCAACGGATAAGGTTTTTCATTACATATATATCAAGACAGCTTGCAGAGTAAATGTGAAATCTTTTTTTTTCATATATCAATGTACTGCATCCAATTATTTTCTAATTTTCTGCCGACTGGAGTGGACTGTGGAGTCCAGTAGTTAGCACGCTCGCATCATAAGCAACAGGATCCGGGTTTGATTTTTGGGCAGGGTAAAACCTTTAGGCAGGTCGAGACATCGAGCCATCCCAAAGCACTTCACAAGATATACTGTAAAGTGGATTGATTGTACGTTGTGCTCGAAACACCGCAGCCAATTGCGCCCAGCAGCATCCCACAAACAACAGTGGATTGAGTGACCAAAATATTTTGGGGATGGGGGATTATTACCACTGGAAAGTGAACCACCAATCGACTAATAGGCAGGTTTTTTATTTATTGCACGCAAGGTGTAAGGTAAACAGAGGCATGTGGAATAATGAAACCTGCTAAGGTTTTGCCCTTTTTGGGAATCAAACTGTAGCTCAGTGGTTAGAGCACTGTGAGTACAAGTACAAGATGAGTACAAGAGTGAGACCTGTGTTCAAATCCAGGCAGGTCAGGGTGAAACCTTGGGCAAGTTTCCTTACTCCACATGCCTAATAATAATCCTTCAAAAAAAAACAATAATAATTTGGTCATTTCAATCCACTGTTGTGCCGCTGCTGCCGCTGCCTTTTAGCCCACAAATATACAGTCAATTCATTTTACAGTATATTCTGTGAAGTGCTTTGAGACGTCTAGAAGACGTGAAAAGCTCTATGATCGAATGCAAGGATTATTATTATTCTCAGACACAACCCACAGCTGATCGATTAAAGTATCTATTACTGAGTTTATCCCATTTTGCAGTAATGGGAGAAGCTGGAATGAGCAATTAAGAACAAAAATGGTACAAATGGATTTCATACTCAATCCCAACATAGATTTATATAGACTGAACAGCATCGATATAGGTCATTCATCCCAACCATTCGTGCTGGTATTAATTACAAGAGTTTTTGTTGTCCATCCTGCAGTTAGATATAAGCTGCAACCAACCAGCTCATGATTTATTTATGGTTGTGTTAAATAGACTAAAAGCATTGTCTATTGCTTTTGTTTCAGGTTACCAAGGTTGCTGGCCCCCTAACCCTCTGCTTAGTGAGCACTAGCCTGTTTCATGTCCATCGTTCCATCCACCCATCCCACCATCAGCCATTCTAAACCCTATGCTTTGGATGTCTAACTCAAGAGTTCCTCCGACTTGCTCTTTCCTCCCCCTCTTTCAGGGCACATCTCAAAACATACCTATTTGGCTGCGCTTTTGGCCCTGAACCCCCATTCCCACCCACTCCAGCATCGTGAAGTGCTTTGTGATGTCCTCCTGTCCTGAAAGGCGCCAAATAAATGTGCACTGGATTCTGATGCACATCAGAAGTTAATCAAGAAATCCTTTCTGAATGATTTATGAGGCTGTGCTCTTGTCTAATCTAAGGAGATTATACCCTCACTCTCCCCCAGTGCGCAGTCTCTCCATGCCTGTGGGCTGTCAATGCTCCACTGATTGCTTTGCTTCCCATCTCAGCGTGTGCGTTTTGGCTGCTGCCCCTATCCCGAGCTACCTCTTCCCAAAATGCCCTGATTTTCTTCCCCACCCTTCGTTACTCCCACTCAGTTCTTCTCTGCAAGGCCCACCTCCCTCTATTGGCATCGCCGTCCAAAATGTCCGCTGCCTTGAAGCGCTCCGAGATGCTACCCATCATGAAAGGCACTATATCAATACAAGTATTTGTTAGAATATGTGTGTATATTCAATCTTCCTATTGAATGAAATTAACCTCTTTGTGCTTTGTCCATGTGAGATGCTTCCTGATACATATTGAAGACATCGTTCGATTCCCTTGAAAATAAAACTATCTGACTGACTTACGTTAGTAACAGTAAATGGTAATTCTTGCATTTGATATAGCACCTTGTCATGTTGCTGATACGTCTCAAAACCCTTCGCAGAATATACTGTAAATTGGATTCACTGTGGGTGATGTGGCAGTCAATTGCTTACAGCAGTGTCCCACAAACATGTGGAATGAATGACCAAATTTTCTAATAGTTATCCAATGAAGCACGAGGCTGCTAGCAAAGTGATCTCCAGGGAGCAATGTGGGTAGGACAGGCACTGGACAGAAAGAGTCAGATGGATTTTGGCAGCCGCCAGGAGAAATGGTGCAATCACTCAGTCGGAATGCAGTTAAGAGCTGGGAGTCAGTTATCACACTGAATGTGTGTTCCTCTCATTTCCTGTAATACACTGCATCCGTCAATATTAAAATGTATTGAAACTCAGTACAATCTGCTGACCTAGCCCAGACCCTGCCAATGATGGACTGAACTGCACAACTGAGTGTGCAGGCCATGTACACATTCCACCAGTGTGTTTTGTGTTTATAGCGTCATAAACATTAGGTTTCATTCTCGCATCTGAGTCACCCACTGAGAAGGTTTGTGGGATCCCGCCCCCCAGTTCAGGACTTTGACCTCACACAGTCTATACTAAAATCCCAGTTCAGTGCTGGGGGAAAGCTGCATTGTGGCATTTGCCGTTCTTTGCATGAGGCGTCAAATCGACGGCCCCTTTAAAGTTCAAGTGAACTTTAAAGATCCCATGAAACTGTTCGAAAAGAGTTTCTCCAGATGTCCTGGCCAACAATCTCCCAGATAATTGTCCAGTAGAGTAGTGTTTAGAGCACTCGCAAGCAAGAGGACCTGGCCTTGATTCCCGGACAGGGCAAAATGTTGGGCAAGATTCCTTACTTCATACACCTCTGTTAACATAGCAGTAATTAGGAACCTGGTTGTTAGTCGATCGGTGGATCACGTTTTCGGGTAACGATCCTTGTGTGCATGCACGTGTGTGTATGTTTGTGAGTGCGCATTTGTGCATTTTAACGTCTCCTACAATATATTTGACTGAATAACATCTGATTTGGTACCAAGTAATTTTTTGTGACATTTCCTGTCACATCTCATCACTTCAGATGGCATCATTACAGTGCTCGATCCTGTGTGACAAACCTTCCCAATCTCAGAGAGACAAAAACTTTAACCGTTTCCAGTACAGTTCATTTACAAACAAACTCCCTTGTATCATTCCAAATCACATGATTATTGAGCAACCATTTGCTGGACGCAATTTGGCGTTTGCCAACAAAGAACAGTCACTAAACTTTCCAATAACAAACGTCCTGATGCGAAATATGCTGCGTCAAATGTATGAGGATTATTTTATTGTTATTATTCCTGATGGAGTGAATAGTTAAACCACCATCTTGACAGTCAGGTTATATTGGTTATTCACGTCATGGCTGTTTGCAGGAAGTGCCTATTTGCAAAATGGTCACTGGGAGAAACTCCCGTCTCTTTTTGACTAGACCCATAGGATCTTGCACGTCCATCTGGACTGGTAACTCCTGGAGTCAAAGCCACTATATCACACACAAAGATATTACCATTGTTAAGATGTATTATGTTAGCACCAGCACCCAGTAAACCCTGTCACCACCGAGGGCTAGAGACTGAACCACATCCCCAATAATCTCAGCTGTAATTCATCTCCTTCTCACCTTTCTCTGTGAGCTCCTTGTGAAGTCCTCCCTCTTTCACTATGTGGGGCTGAGCAGCCCGGTTTTTCTCCCTTCGTTCAGCATCAATAACATCTGCAGTGACATCCTCAGTCAGTTTGATGGACACTCATCTAAACCTGTCCAAAACATTTGGGGAAAATAATCATGGAAATCCTCTGCACATTAAACAACAACAACAAAATTACATTTATAGAATGTCTTTCACATCGGGAGGACATCCCAAGGCACTGAACAGTCCGAGCTTATCTTTGTAGCTGCGTATCTCTGTATCTGTTTGTCTCCTGTAAGTACGTTCTCACCTCAGGCGCCGACAGCATCAGTCTCCATTTCACCGGGATAGTGCAGAATCTCTGTACTTGCTCAACTCCCAGGTGTCCTTCAAACATCATATCTGTGCCCTGCCTCATTCAGTTTTCCACCATCTCCATAATATTGCCTCCCTCCGCCATTATTTCCGACTCAAGCCTCCGAGGCCCCTAATCCAATGCTGTCCAAACTACAGTCAAGGAACGGTCTGGCAAACATTCCCGTGAGTCTCATTAAGTTGTATACATCAAGAAATATTCAACGAAGAACATTTATTTTGTTAGGTGATGAAAAAGATTGGCCACCACTGCCCTAATCCATCAGACTGGATTACACCAACTCCCTGCTCACTAGACTCACCAACTCTCCTTCCACAAGCAACAAACCATTCAGAACTCCCCTGTACCCAAGCTCCATAAACTCATCAACTTCCCACCCTGTTTCCCCACCCGCAAACAGTCATGGATTGAAATGACCAATTTATTATTTTTTGGAGGGATTACTATGGAGTAAGGAAACTTGCCCAAGGTTTCACCCTGCCCGGAATTGAACCCAGGTCTCTCGCTTGCAAGGCGAGTGCTCTAACCACTGAGCTACAGGAATCTAACAATGTAAATTTGTTGTGCCTCTAAATCTATCTGCCCTCTGCTTCTGTCTGTATTACCCTGTCTATCTGTGTATCTGCCTCTCTGTGTATCATCCTATCCATATATTGACCTATATGTGTCTCTGGAGGTGTTTGTGTATCTGAGTATCAATGATTAAACAGAAAGCGTGTCACTCAAACTTCAGATAATATGTGTTAATTGATATTCCCACTCTTAAAAAATGATTTCATAGGATGAATTTTTTTAACCTTGATAAAATTTTAAACATGCTCTGAAAAATTTATATAGTCTTTTACCACAAATTCATTCAGAAAAATCACTCTGCAACTTTTCCATAGAGCTTCAGGGGAGAAGATAACATGCATTGACCAAGAGAAAGATCATTTCATTCATCGACAACTTCAAAATTACATTCATAGAGCGCCTTTCACATCAGAAGGATGTGCCAAGGCGCTTGCTCAGAATCTCTCCTCCAGTTGAAAATTATGATCTTTACATTGGCTTTAGCCCCTTTCATGCCGGGACTTCCTGAAGCACTTCACTTGGAGATACTGTATTGTGGTCAGTCAATAAGTGGATTTACTGTGTATTTTGTAAGTGAAACGCAGCAGTCAGTTGAACATAGCAGCGTCCTACAAACAACCATGAAGTGACTGACCAATTTTATTTGGAAGATGGTTAGCCAGGACACAAGGAGCGAGAAACTCCCTTTCTTTTTCCAATAGTGCTATTTAATCATCCTACCCGTTGGTTGCCCTTCAATAAAATAATAATTCTTGCATTTGATATAGCGCTTTTCACATCTTCTGGAAGTCTCAAAGTGCTTCACAGAGTATACTATAAAGTGAATTGACTGTATTTGTGTGGGCGAAACATGCAGCCAATTGTGCACAGCCGTGTGTCACAAACAGTCTGGATTGAGTGACCGAATTATTATTAGGATGATGCCTTCATACAGAGGGCAGTGACTAGTTGGTCTGAATGGCCTGTTTAGGTCTGTAGATTCCATATCGCTCTGGGTATAACACAATATGTCTTACCTGAGGTTACAATGACACTCTTTCACTGAATTCATGTCTAAGTTGACAATTGACACAAGCAAAGATACAAAATTACCAGCAAATCTCCTTTAACACTACTGAAACTATTGAAACTGACAAAATCTAAATTGCTTTAGAATATACATACAAAACAGGAGAGGAATTCAAATACTCGTGTTTAAAGTCCACCTGGAAACTATATAGCAGGCAGCCCCTGTTCTGTCTAGTGCTAGATATATATCAAAGGGTGCTTGAACCACTGTAACTTTCTAAAACTCCAGAATCATTCAAATTCACAAACGGAAAGGCCAACTGACCATTGGGCTATACTACCAAATATTGAGTTCAGATCTCTGGGTACCTGTCAGACATCAAGTCCTGGATGAGAGCCAACTTTCTACAGTTGAATGTCAACAAGACCTAGACCCTCCTGATTGGCTCGTGCCAGCACATCCGCACCTCCGGCACTGGCATCAACCTCCATGGTTGCACACTCCACCTCACCAAGCCAGTCAGGAACCTAGATGTCTTCTTCAATCCTCAACTATCTTTCCGGCCCCCAACATCCAAGCCGCTCTGCTTTTTTCCCCCATCTCCGCAACATTGTCCGACTCAGCCACTACCTCAACCTTCAGGCTACTGAAACTCTCATTCATGCCTTCATCATATCCAGGCTCGACTATGCTTCCAAACTCCTCCCTCCATAGACTGCAGATCATCTGGAACTTTGTAGCCTGTGTCCTCTCCCACACCAAGCTCCGGACCCCACCTCCCCCATTCTCACCTCCCCCATTCTGCATTGGCTCCCCATCTTTCAGAGGATTCAATTCAAGATCCTGGTCCTCATCTCTAAACCCCTCCATGACCTCGCCCCACCCTACCTCTGTGACCCCCCCTACCAACCCACCCACTCCCTCTGCTCAGCAGACTCCAGCCTGCTCCATGTCCCCCGGCCCACCCACTCCACCATTGGCAGGCATTCTGCCATCAACCTCTGGAATTCGATCCCCCAATCCCTCCAGCTCGCCCCCTCCCTAGCCTCCTTCAAGTACTGCCTCAAGACCCTCCTCTTTGACGGTGCCATCGGTCACCTCCACTTCCCCTCCCTTCCCTGCACCTTCTCCAATCCTGACCCCAGCTTGGGTCTGAAACACTGATTGTCCAGCACCTTGGGACATCTTCCTAATGTGAAAGTTGCTGCACAATTGTAACTTTGTTGTTGTTGTTGTCATACTCACGCTTTACTGTACTGTGCTTTGTCAGGCTGCACCCTCAATACTACATACAGCCCTGTGTGGAGTCATGTACTGCAGTGGTGGGAACAACAGAGCTCAGTGACATTCAGTTCTCTTAGAACATCTGTGAAAGAGCTGTGCTCTTTGTAAACAAGATGTCATTGATCCTCGGGCCCATGAGACCCACTCAGGGGCAGCAAAGTCCACTGTCTTCTCTGAAAATGCCACGTCTGTCAGTCAGGGCCAGCCTACCCTGGGGACTAGCAGGATGGGGAACTTCAAACTGGCTTAAGATTCATGGTCCGAGAATCAAAAGCTCCTTTGTCAATCTCCAACCAGCAATGGTGAGGGAGATGTGGCTTGAGGAAAACCAAGTTACAAATCTGAACGACACATTTGTTACTAATAATAACATGGCACTTGATAGCGTCACATGGTGGTATGCGGATAGGGTGGGGGGCATTTCAACACACTTCGCAGGATTAACTGCAAAGTATAGCAACTGGGTAATTTATAGGCAAATGCAGCAGTCAATTTGCACACAGCAATCTCCCACAAACAGTCATGGAGTGAGTGACCAATTGTATTTGGGGGACACATTTTAGCTAGGACACAGGGAAAAACTCCCTTCTCTTTTCGAATAATGCCGTGGGATCTTTAACATCCACATGAGCAGGCAGAAGGTGCAAAGGACGGCACCTCCGACAATCGCTAGGACTATGGGAATATCAGACTGGACTGTGAGCTCAAAGACCTAACGTGGGGTTTGAACCTGTTGCCTTCTGACTCAGGTGAGAATTCTGCTGACTGAGCCAGACTGACAGCATTGTTCCTGTAATCATGCTGATATTCAGGCTTAGACTAAGTGGAATTTCAGGCCTCTGGTTTAGACGGAGACATTATAATAATCCTTGCATTTGATATAGCACTTTCCACATCTTATCAACGTCCCAAAGCGCTTCACAGAATATACTGTAAAGTGAATTGACTGTATATAATTGTGGGCGAATCACGGCAGCCAATTGCGCACAGCAGTGTTCCACACACAGTCGTGGATTGAAATGATCAACTTTATTATTGTGTTTTTTTTTGGAGGGATTATTATTAGGCGTGTGGAGTAAGGAAACTTGCCCAAGGTTGCGCCCTGACCTGCCTGGATTCGAACACAGGTCTCCCCAGCTTGCAAGACAAGTGCTCTAACCACTGAGCCACAGGAGCTCCACAAACATTGTCACCATTGTCATACACACTACAGGAGGATACAGACTCCACTGCCACTGGCTTTGATCAAAGAAGGTTATCAGAGAATGAGGCCTAAGTGGACAACCCAAGGGAGATAGTGAAAGCAGATTCACTATTAAGTTCCTCTCATACCAAGTTGTCCAACATTGTAAAGAGCAGTTAACAGCCACAGTCCGAGAGCTCTCCAAGTTACAAGTCTGTCCACACGAGATGCCAATGTGTCATCAGCTAGAACCTTGATACTCTATATCCCTTGTGAAGCCTTCGTCATGATGGATGGATCAACAAAATGAACCTTCCGGAGGGGCAGATTGTCCAGATTAGGAAAGACCACCTTACTCTGAGGCTCCATCCCCCAACAGGGGCTCAGAGCTGTTTGTTGGAAGTTGAGATGAAGACAGACAATTTACAGTCGGACTCAATAAAACCAAAACATTCTCTGTATCGATTTCAGTAATGAGGACCATTTAAAAATCCTGTATTTATTTCAGTGGGAACTACGTCCAGAATAGATCTTCAATGGGTTTTGTGCCACTTCAATACATTAACTACAACGATTTACAAAATGAATATGATGGTATTATGGAACTCGATAGATTTTTGGTCCAGGCATCAAACACATGCAGAAACCCATCATTGTCATTCCGTGTGTCATTGTCAGACCTAATGTGCACTCTCTCTGCCTGGAGTGACACACCCTGCTTACTTTGTCCTATAATTTTGCAGGCGCAAGGCAAAGCGTGAGTTGGGGTAACTGCTGGAGTCCAACCAGCTAAAACCACATAACTTGCCATTGAAAGCAATGCATGGCAAGCTTCCCACTGCTTGTCCAGCTTGGGCCACCCAACTTGGGTGAGACCTACAATCTGTTAGGGCTTTGGTTTGCTGTGTTAACAGGAGCTGAGTAGAAAAAGCCCCTCTCTTAGTGACTGATCTGCCCTTCCAAATCCTGCGGATGAGCTAGGCTGGGTTGGGATGTTATCAGCAATGCCTTGGAGTGCTGCAAGAGTACTATAGACCGGTCTAGTTCAGGAACTGGACTAGAGACCATCACATAGGAACAGAAGTAGGCCATTCAACCCTTCAAGACTGTTCTCCCATTTAATTAGGTCACAGCTGATCTGTACAGCAACTAATCTATTCAATTCCAATTTCCCGCTTTCTCTCCATATTCCTTAGCAACCTGACCTACCAAACATCTGTCACCCTCACTCTTGAAGGTGTGGATCGAGCCAGTATCCACAAACTTTTGGGGGAGAGAATTCCAAATTTTTACCACCCTTTGAGTGAGAAAATGCTTCCTGATTTCACTCTTAAATGACCTGGTTCTAATTTTAAGACTATGCCCCTTGTTTAGGATTCTCCCACCAGAGGAAATAGCTTCTCTACTTATCCTATTGAATCCTTTTATCATCTTCAATATCTCAATCAAATCACACCTCAACTTTCTAAACTCAAGGGAATACAATCAGGTTTACTTAAAAGGGTTAGGTTACTCAGTTTCCTCGTAACCTAACCCCTTTAAGCCCTGGTAACATTCTGGTAAACCTGCGCTGCACCCCCCTCCAGGACCAATATATCTTTCCTGAGGTGTGGTGCCCAAATACTGAATGCACTACTCCAGATGGGGTCTGAGTAACGCTCTATACAGGTGAAGCATAATTTTTTCCCCATTGTACTCCAGCTCCCTTGAGATAAAGGCCAACATTTCATTTGCCTTTTTGATTACTTTTTGCTCTTGGAAACTAGTTTTTGGTGAGTTATGGATATGGACACCCAAATCTCTTTGCTCCTCCACAGCTCTCAATTTTTCTCCATTAAGAAAATAGTCTACTTTATCTTTTTTCATCCTCTTCATTCATACGTATGGCGGATGGCTGAATTCCCAGTACAGACACCTGGACCCCTCCAGGGGTCCTGCCCTTCTCAACAAAGCCTACAAGTATAACCTTCTATTCCTTTCTCCCTCATGTACCTATCTACAGTGTACCACAAACGCCCGGCATTGACCAGTGCGGCTGAATGGCCTGTTTCTGTGCTGTATATTCTAATGTATTCTAATGTATTTTGTCTCATAATTGCCCTTTCACTTTTTTTTAGGCTGGGTCAGGTAGAAACCTGGGTTTTCAATTATTTGATAAAAGGCTTATTTTGTCGGCGTCCCTGTGGCTCAGACAGGACTCTTGTCACCTGTTCCATTGCGAAAGAAGGTTAATCCAGGTCACGGTCCAGACATCACCCACTACCATCCTGGCTCAAGGGGTTTGAAAGCAGCTGTCAGATCAGATGAACCCTACAAAGCCAGTAGTTACCTGGTGAACACAGGCCAAGAAAAAAACGTGATCGTTTTTAAAAAGCTACCGACTGCTCCTCACAACTGATTATACAGGCAGCAGGTGTTAAACTGCAAGTAAGCGGTCAGTTCACAACAACCTGCACTAATGCAGCCCCTTTCATGTTGGAAGGACGTCCCAACACGCTGGGCAGTCAAAGGTTTGTACCTGAGCTGCGGGCTGGAGTCGAGCGGAGCTGGCAAGATGAGTGGAAGAGTGTGGTTGGAGAGGAACAACAACAACAACTTGCACTTTTATATCACCCTCCACACCAGGTAGCATCTCAGAGTGCTTTCATAGGGTTTAACTGAGGGAGGTCTACACCTTGACCTTGAATAAGGAGGTGGGGAGGATGGTGGGGGTTGTTGGGAGGGGGGTGTGAGGCGGAGAGTGTCTGATAAGCAGTCAGTCAAGTACCAAGCTGCCCAAAAAGGCAAATGTTACAATTCTGGTGCTAACTCCGGAAAGTCATATAAAACACACCTGTACAGATCAAGCCTAGAGCATGCTGTAGGTTAGCGGACTCTGAGAGACGTTCCTTTATAAATAGAATGTTTAAAAATAAAACTCCCACTTCTCAGTCCCCGACAACTGTCGTGTCTCTAACTGGGCCAGATGCCCGTCTCAGAGCCAGCGCTTTGAGTGAGAGGGAGGGGCGCACACACGAAGAGCATGTGATTATTGTTAACCATTACACTGACAGTTCCTTCCACTTTGCGTTTGCTTTCCCAGAACTGCTCTCCTTTGTAGAGGCCTGAAATTCAAACTTCTTCCTCACAGAGAGTGATGAAATTGTGCCGAGAGCTGTAGTTGATGCAGAAAGCATCAATAATAATAATAATGATAACAATAATGATCCTTGCATTTGAAATAGGGTCTTACACGTCATAGAGACATCTCAAAGCATTTCACAGGATCCATTGTAAAGCAGATTGACTGTGTATTTTGTTGACAAAACGATATGTTTAAAAGGAAATTCACTGCAGAAATGATGGAGAGTGAAACAGAGGGAGGTAGGAAAGTCAGAGAGGGATATAGAGTGATGGGGGCTCATGTGGTGTACAAACTGACATTGGCTACTTGGGCCAATTGGTCCAGATCACTTCCATATCATTGAAAGACTTGTGGAGTCCTATCACTCAGTGGCTAGATCACTCGCCTTGGAAGCGAGAGATCTGGATTCAATTCCAGGCAGGACAAAACTTTGGGCAGGTTTCCTTATTCCACATGCCTGATAATAATCGCTCGAAAAAAACAATTACAAATTGGTCACATCAATCCACAACTATTGGTGGGACCCTGCTGTGTGCAATTTTCGCCCACAAATCTACAATGAATTCACTTTACAGCATATCCTGTGAAGTGCTTGAAACAACCAGGAGACGTGAAAAGCACTATATCAAATGCAAGTATTATTATTATACGGTTCTCTGCAGTGAAAGTGTATGAAAAAAAGCCTCCATGTTTAATACAAGCTTTTTAAAATTTGAAACTAGCTGTTGTAATCCTCCCTCTTCATGTTAGCTTTTAATATCTAATTTATATTCATCTCCTCGGGCTGTGCAACAAACGGAATGTGTTGGAGGCGAAGCCATACAAGGTCTCAGTGGGACTCGGTCAATCTCACTCTCATCTCTGCGTCACCAGGTTGTGGGTTTATGCTCCAAAACTGGACTTTGAGCACACAGTCTAGGCTGACTGTTCCATGCGATGCTGGTGAGAGCTGCATTGTTGGAGGAGCCGACCTTCAGACGCCTCATTAAACAGAGGTCCTGTTTATCTGTTCAGGTAGATGATAGCTCTACTGACTGAGAATCCCTCAGATAAAATTGCTGTTTCATGGTGTTTGAGGGACACTGCTGTGCGCAATTGGGCTGTTTCATTCGTGTACAAAATAGAGTTACTGCACTTCACAATAAAGCTTGTGTGAAATGTGCTATACAAGTGTCATTTTGTTGTTGTGAAATGTTTTGACATCCTCTTGATGTGAAAGGTGGCCTCATCAAATGTAAGGATTAGTATTTAGGTCACAGGATGTTACAAACACGTTTGTGCCAAATATTGTCAACATCAGAATGACAAGCTCTTCCAGACATTACCCCACGTGAACAACAAGAAAAAGATTCCAGTTATATAACACCTTTCACATTGGAAGCACATACAAGCCATTGGGCAAGCTGACAGGACATCAGAGGACTGGGAATCACAGCTGGAGGAGGAAAAGTAGATTTGGGTGTCATCTGCATACCTGTGGAAATTGACCCCATGTTTGCAGATGACATCGCCGAGGAGGAGAATGTAGATAAGGAAAAGCAGATGGCCAAGGATGGAGCCTTGGGGCATGATTGGGGATGTGGATGCCAACAACACCCATGGAACCACACTCTAGTTAGATGCCAGGGCAAGGGCAGAGATGCCAGGCCAGAGGCAGAGAGGTGTACGCAAGTGGGGGGGCAAAATCCCAAAAGATTTAGACACATTACAGTACACATTATAGGTATGGAATGCACTACATCTAATTATTTTTGTTAATTAAGGGTATCAAGGATATGGGCCAATACAATATAAAATTATATTTGTCTAGCGCCTTTCATATCAGGAGGAAGTCTCAAGATGCTGCCACTCAAGATTTTGAACCCGAGCTGGTTGGGATCGGGGAGAGTGGAAGGCAAGGAAGGTAGGAAGGTGGCCAAAGGCTCGGACAAAGAGGAGGGTTTTGAGACTCTCCTTGTAGGAGATAAGGCAGCGATAGAGACAAAAGGACAGTGGGATGGAGTTTCAAAGGATGGAGGCAGAAAGACAGAAGGCCCGACTACTGATGGTGGATGGTGGCTGTGCAGGGGACGTGAAGCAGCTAAAGGCGGGTAAATGGACCTACAGTACAGATCAGCCATGATCTAATAGAATGACACAACAGACTCGAGGGGCTGAATGGCCTACTCCTGTTCCTATGTTCCTATGTATAATAATAGTATAATACAATACAAACTTACATTTGTAAAGCGCCTTTCACGTTGGGAGAACATCCCAAGGAACTGAACAGTCAGGGATTTTGACCTGAGCTGGGGTTGGAATCAGGAAGGGTGTATTGCATTGTATTCTATTCTATTATTATATATTAATTATAATGCATTTGATTTAGCATGCGGTCACGTCTTTGTGATCGTTCAAAGTACTTCACACAATATACTGTGAAGTGAACTGATTATGTATGTTGTGGGCGAAATGTGTAACCAATTGCGCACTGTCCTACAAACAGTCGTGGATTGAGTGACGACAATAGTAATAATATATTTGTGGAACACTGCTGTGCACAATTGGCTACACATTGTGCCTTCAAATGCAGTCAATTCACTTTACACTATATTCTATGAAGCACTTTGAGACATCGCAACGATGCGATTGAACACAACAATTATTACTAACAACCTTACATTTTGTGTAGTATGACATGTAGTAGGCCTTTCATGTCAGTAGGACATCCCAAAGTGATTTACAGGATTTACGTGAATTGTAGGCAAACGCAGCAGCCAATTTGCACCAGCAAAAATTTCCCTCAACCAGTCATGAAGTGAGTGGACGTTGGGGGGGGGGGTGGATTGTTGGCCAGGACACTGAAAGAGAAACAACACTGGCTTTTCCAAAAGAGCTGAAGGAGCTTGAATGTCCACCTGAACAGGGGGCAGACAGAGTTTGGGTTTAACATCTCATCTAAAGCACGGATCTCCGGCAATGCAGTACTCCCCCAGCGCTGTACTCTCAGCCTAGACTGTGAGCAACAAGGATATTGGAGAAGATAAAAGGTGTCAAAGTGGACGGCACAGATGCCAGCTGGCACAGAGAGAACACTAAGCATTGAACTTTAAACTTACATGGAACACACCTGCCAATAAATAAATAATATTCTATAAAGTAACAGAGAGTAGGGATGAAATATCTCAAAGCCGTCTCAAGAGTTTTGGTTAAAGAATCAATCTTTTGGGCTCCTGATATGATAAAAAGCCATTTAAATCAGTGACAGTCAGCTATTATTCTGCTCGCTCCGGGCTGCTGTTTCACATCTGAACGGACTCATGGTTTATTATCTTATAAATTACAGTGTACCTGGCCAGTCAGAGAGGTGTCATTACTGGACATGGGGCAAAGCTTCATCTTCAGAGAGGCCTCGGTAAGACATGCTCTGGATCACAAATCATTCTCATTTCCACGGCAATGCGGATCCTGGGATATTTCAAACTCACAGAGTGCTTCTGTCCCAACTGTGTTGCATACCCCAATTGGCACATTTGCGGTGTAGGACAGGCGTTTATGGGTAAATCCCCCCAAAGTACCGGATAACAGTGACAATAAATAATAATAATAGTGACAATGAATAATAATAATCCTTGCATTTGATACCACGTTTATAACACTGAGATTGGCTCATGCTGCTCCACAAAGTTGGAGACTGTGTTACGAAGGCAAACGTGGCAGCCAATTTGTGTACTGAGCTGGCCTAAACATCCAGTGTGTCCAACAGGAAAGCCGCTGGGTTTACAGACAGTTGATAATAAAGCGTTCCAACAGGTCTGTGCGGACTTGTTTCAAAATATCAGAACTCTGAGCAAGGCACAGCCAGAGCCCCGCTAGTATGTTCACTCCTTTCTCTTACATCATTCTCAGCCAACACAACTTGACCTCCAAAATGAATCCATAGGGTGAGAGGCCTAAATGGACAGTTGGACAATTAATCGACCATTGACAACAACAACTTGCAAATTTACATAGCGCCATTTACATGCGTTAGTGTCTCAAAGAGCTGACCAGTGGTAGAGTTTGATGCCGAGCTAAGAAGAGGTGGTGACCGCAAGAACAATCAAAGAGGAAATTCTTCAACTGATCTCTAAAGATGAGCAAAGAGAGGGCAAAGCAGACAAATTGAAGCAGAGGGTTCGAGAGTTTCAAGGTGTAGTGGCTGAAAGCATGACTGTCGATGGTGGAGCGGAGGTCACTAGGGACATGTAGAAAGTCCAAGCGAAGCGAGCGGTTAAGAGGAGTGAGTGTGAGAGATCGGAGAGGCAGGGAGGTACCAAGGTTAAAGAGATTTATAGATGAGTGTGAGGATCATCTAATCTGCAACAGGGAGCCAGTGGAGCCTGCAGAGAACTGGGATAATTTCCGGAACAAGCAAACAATATTTTGGTCACTCAATCCATAACTGTTTGTGAGACACTGCTATGCGCAATTGGCTGCTGTGTTTTGCTCACAAATATAGTCAATTTTACTTTACAGTTTATTCTGTGATACGTTTTGAGACATCTAGAAGACGTGATAAGATCTATATCAAATGCAAGGATTATTATTATCAGACACTCACAAATGACTACACGTAACACCAACCACCTCAGTTCCTTGTAACACATGTTCATCATGTTGACTTTTGACTTTGCCTTACACTACTTTGCTCAAGCGACCACTTTGCCTCTTCCTGCTTACTCTCCTTGTTCAGACTGTCTCCACTTCAACGGATTCATTAATCCGACTATTATTCATTCCTGATCCCATTAGTGTCACAGTCCGTCAGCACAAACCAGACTGCTGCGACTTTTCCCTCTCCACAAACTTATTCCGATCACTCAACCACACTGCATCGGTTTCCAAGCGCAAATGCTTTTTTGTTGAACTGTTTCCAAATTGTTTGTTGTCACAAGAAGCCCAGGGAAAATACAATGCGATCTACATTTATACAGCGTCTTTCGTGTTGGGAATTTGTCTTAAAGCTATTTGTAGACCTAGATTGGCAATGGAGGTGCCCCTCTTTCATACCATTCCTCCGTTGCCTCCTTCAAAGCACAACTCAAGACCCTCCTCTTCGGCCGCGCACCCTCCCTGCCATCCATCTCTCCTGATCCCAGCTCGGGTCCAAACCCCCGACGGTCCAATGCCTTGGGACAGTGAAAGGCGCAGTGTAAATGTAATTTGTTGTTGTTGTCTCAATGCCTTATGTGATAAGGCACTCTATCAAATTCAAAGCTTATTACAGTATTATAATTATAATTCAAAATCAATCTGAATAAAATATCGTGAATACTGCTTACATCTCATCGTCGGTTACCAAACCGAGTAGCTATTCCGATCAGAAGAAATATCCTTTTGGCATCTCACTTGGTTTTCTGAAAGACATGAAAACAAGACTTCACAATGATTTTCAATATTGAAAGACTTGCTTTACAGGAATGAGCAGCAACCCAGCAAAATGCAAACCATTAATTAACTCAATTGATTTGATAAGGTGTCAGATACAGCATTGACCTCCTGCTGAGCACGTTGGGTAAACCTCCAAGAACTGAGGTCTAATATATCAATACAGTGTAATTTGGAAAAACTGCAAAAAGACAATAAATTTGATCAATAATTGTAACCATTGTGTCTTTAGGATGCAGCAAAGCACTTGGCAGGATTTACTGTGAAGTGTAGTGACTGTGTATTTTGTAGGCGAACACAGCAGCCAATTTCCACACACCAATGTCCTAGAAACAGTCATGAAGTCAGTGACCAGTTTTATTTGGGAGGATTGTTGGCCATAGGACATAGGGTGAGAGAATCTCCCTTCTCTTTTCAAATAGTGCCGTCCGTAGGATATTTTACATCTACCTGAACATGTAGATGGGGGTTTCGCCTGACATCTTATTCGAAGGACAGTCAGAAATGTAACTCAAAGTTCACATTTTACACCCCAATTTACAATAAAAGTACGTTTACATCATGAAAAATTGAGAGGTTGCAAGGGAGGCAGGTGGGGCTGAAGGTTCCACTGCACCTACATTCACTGAATCAGCCCTCTGAACCCGAGGTACAGCTAATACGAGAGTCTTAAAGTATTCACGAGTGTAAAAGAGAATGAAAGTAAAAATAGTCAAAAAGTGCCTTACCCACAGAATACGTTGAGGCTGATACTCGCTCAGGGCCTATGTTTTTTTTTAACATTTCAAGACGGTCAGAAACTCTCCAGAGAGAACGCACGGAGAGAGGACTTGGTCTCATTGGAGGGCAGGAAACTATTAAACTGGATGGCATCAATCCAGTTTGCGGTATTAAAAAGAGAACTGAACGTCTTGCTCAGCATAAAATTGGGATTGATTTTCCGTCTTGGAAGCATGGAGGGGGAATGTTGGTGGGGAGTGGGTGGGAGGGGGGTGACAACAATCACATCAACCCCCCAACACACACACAAAATTGTACGTACCTCAAACAAATGTTGATCACTCAATTCAACACTGTTCTTGGGACACTGCTGTGTGCAATTAATTGGCTGTCCCGTTTCACCTACAAACTACAGAATCTATCGACTTTACTGTATATTCTGTGTAGCGCTCTGAGATGTCTCAACAACAACAACAAAATTACATTTGTAATGTACCTTTCCTGCTAGGAGAACGTTCCAAGGCGCTGGGTAGACAGTATTTTGGATCAGAGCTGGTTTATTGGGATTACGGAGGGTGGAGGGCAGGAGGGGATGAAGGTTGATTAAATGCACGGTGCAATGGGAGGGCAATGAGGTAGTTGTTGAAGAAGGCAAGGGGATGGGGAGAGGAGAGGAACAGCGGGATGGAGTTCCAGAGGGTGGGGGCAGAGTGGCTAAAGGTCCTGGGGTGGGTGAGGAGAGGGATATGAAGTAGGCCAGAGCCCACTGAGGTCGCAGAGGTAGAGGGGAGCAAGGCCATGGAAGGCTTTGAAGTTGAGGACCAGGATCTTGAACATGGAAGCCAGTGGAGTTGGATGAGAGTGAGGTTGACATGGTCAAGGAGCCTAGTGCAGGAGGGACATGGGCTGCAGAGTTCTGTGGAGGGAGGAATTGGTGAGGCCGATAAGCAGAGTTTGCATAGTCAAGCCTGGATGTAATGAATGTCTATATGAGAGTTTTGGTGGCCAGTGGTGTGAGACAGTGCCATAATAAGGCATGGATCCTTTCACATAGTGCCATGGTATCTTTAAGATATACTTGAACAGGCAGATGGGATGTCTCATCTGAAGGATGGCTCCTTCGACAATGCAACCACCTCCTCCACCGCCCCACCCCCCACTCCGTCCACCCAGCATTGCATTGGAGTGTCAGGGACAGGGGTTAGCGCTCTTGCCTCTGAGTCAAAAGGTTGTGGGTTCAAGCCCCACATCAGGACTTGGAATCAAATAGTCTGAGCGCTTTGAAATGTCTTGACGGCATGAGGGTGCGCTATATCAGCCACAAGGATTAACATTATTAATATCCACCACACATTTCCCAAACAGTTATCTGCGTAACTTTCAGATTTCCCATTCCATTTACAAAGTGTTGTTGCAATTAGCGTCAGATCTTCAGTGTTCCCTGATGTTAGTAGCGTCACACTCCACATGGTGTACTCGGCTGAACTGGGATACCCTACAAAACATCAAAGCAACAAGCTGCCTCCTCATCAGACCCACTGATAAAACAGCACCGACATTCTCAGATGTTTGGAATGAACTGAGACTGAATGCTGTGGGTAGTTTTAGATGATCGCAGTGGTGGGGAGAGAGAGAGAGAGAGAGAGAGAGAGAGAAAGGTCAACAACAAGCACATCTTGCATTTAGATAGTGCCCTTCTTATTGGGTGGTGTCTTGTGGAGCACTAACCCCTGTCCCTGACTCTCCAGGGACACAGTCCAGGTTGTTCAGCTCCCAAGAGAAACTTGTCATTCAGCCCCACTGCTTCTCTGCCTCGTTTAAATCATATGTCTGAGCTAGACGGATAATTTATTCCAAATAATGTGCTGATCGCAGCAGAAACACAGAAAGATATCCTCAATCACCGAGTGTGTGCATCATACGCCGTTTGTTAAATATACTCCCATCAATAATTGAAAGGCTGAGGTTTCTATTCTTATTTTCCTTTTTTTCTCATTTTCTCTCTCCTCGCTCTCTCGTCTCTGCCTTCTCGCACACACACACATACACATACAACCTCCACAAGCACCCATCTTCAGTGCATATTACAACTATCAGAGGATCTGAATGAGACTCTAAGTGAAGTGAGCCATGAACATACGATTTATTTAATTATAACAAATTATTTAATTATCTGATTATTATTGTGAATCATATTATTAACAATAGTAATCCCTGCATTAGAATTGACAGTATATTTTGCAGGTGAAACGCAGCAGCCGTTTGCCATGAACGCAGCAGTGCCCCACAAAGAGTCGTGGATTAACTGACCCCTTTTTTGTGGGGAAGGGATTATCAGGGAACACACCACACAGTATGGAAACGGATGAGAAATGGACGACATTGTCAGATGTCAGATTGTTAGGTGCTCGAGGCACTGACAGGTCTCTCTGACTCACTCCCCAATTTCAGAAAGTAGCACATTTCTCACTCTTCTCAGAAAGTCACGCGCTCGAACAAAGTTTAGTGTCAAAGGCTCTGTGTAAAAAACACAAATAGCCTCTGTGCACAGCAGCCGCTTATGTTACAGAGAATGATTTCAGCGCTCGCTCCTCTGTACGACTGCTCCCACTGTACAGCTGCCGAGCAAAGCTTGTGCTGAGTCCCCAGATCAAGTCTGGTTAATCATGAATGACCCAAAGCCTCAATTACCAGCACAAAGCACGTGGGTCTGCGCCGCAGCTCTGGGACCAGCCAATTACACCTCTCCCTTTAATTACACTTGATCATCAGGAGACCCAATCCTCCACCAATTTACCTCGCCTCCCCCCCACGGACCACAGCGAGCTCAACAAAATAACAAGAGACCGGTTATTCTCTCCCCAACCACCAACCCACTCTGGTCCCCGTCACCCACATTGCACACAGCGAAAGCTTTGCTGTCAAGTGCACGGTTCTAAAAGTCAGTCAGCACAAGGAATCCTGTAGCCTAGTGGTTAGAGTGCTCTTCTTGCAAGCGAGAGGACCCGGGTTTGATTAGCGGGCAGGGTGAAATCTTGGTCGAGTTTCCATACTCCATACGCCACACATTTATCTAGCAGTAAGTAGTCGATTGGCAGATCGCTCTCCGGGGGTAATAATTCCGTTCAAATAAAAAGTTTGCTCACTTATTCTATGGCTCTTTGTGGGACACTACTGTCTGCAATACACTGAACAATATATTCTGTGAAGTGCTTTGAGACGTCTCAACAGGATGGTCAGAATCATTATTATCATTATGATTATTTCCAGGCGTTTAACAGAGCACAGACTATGAAAATCACAAATAAAACTGTGTATCAGTGCCTCAATTACCCGCAGCTCATATAATATTCAGTCCAATCTAGATTGCTGACACTTACCCTCAATTTCCTTCCAAATTTTCTAAGACGGGAGTTTCTTTCAATCAGAGAGGAGAATCCAATTTCCCAATTAACCTCACTCGCATACTCAAATGAGATGTTCAGCATAATAGGCGTCCCTCACCTCACTCACCATCACCCCAATTCGCATAAACATGAAACTCTAATCACTCCTCACTTTATCACCCGCACAGGCAGAGAATGTTGAATTCATTCCTAACTTTGATTCAGTTTTCTTGTAGTTACTTGAAGGAAATTGATGGGAAATTGGCATCAAATACATGGCTGTGTTTGACGCCAAACGTCAAAATACGTCAGGACTTTGAGCTCACAGTCTAGGCTGACGCTCCAGTGCAGTGCTGGGGGAACACTGCTTTGTCAAAGATGCTATCCTTCAGATTAAACTGAGGTTCTGTCTTAAAGATCTCGTGGCTCTACAGTATTCAAAAACAGAAGAGAGTTTCTCTCCTGGTGCCCTGGCCAATAGTTCCTCAGAAGCAATCGCTCAATCACTTTCATGGCTGTTTGGGGGACATTATTGTGTGGCAATTAGCTGCCATGTTCCCCTGCGAAATAAAGTCACTGCACGACCTGTAAAGCGCTTTGAGACCTGATGTCTTCCCAAAGTGAAAGGTGCTGTATCAAATGCAAGGATTATTGCTTTCATTAAATAGCCATTATATTCAAGAAAACTTCGAGTCCCTCCTCTCGATCCCTCCCCTCGTTCAAGATCTGTCTCAAGAACTACCTCTTTTGGTTTTCTTTGCCCTCTTCCCCCCGTTCCCCTTCCCCTTCCTCCCCAACTCTCTCCCCAGCTCCCGCCTGGACACCTGACGTGAAAGGCTGAATTTCCATAAACTGTTTAACTGTATATTGAAATGTATATTTTATGGTGTTGTACAAGCGCTAAGGTGGACTGTGGCTCAAAACTGTGGTGAGAGTGAGGGGAGAAATCAGCAGAGCTTTGCGGGTTAATTTACTGACAATCACATTCTTCTTTCGTTCAGGTCTGATGTTCACAATCTCAACCCAAACTCCCTTTGGAATCTGAGTCTCACTGCAATGATGCAGCGTCAGTGATATATTAACAAGGAGATTCACCAATCAATGTATAACCGCAAGCAAGTCCAGGCCTCTGCACATTACTACAGCAAAGCAGGCCTGACAGCAAGCAGTCTGTGAAGGTTATTGAAATTCAGCCTGTATATTGAAGGCATGTTTGCAGCAAATCAACTTCCCTCAAGGAAATGCTCTGTGCAACCAATTACAGGCCTTTCAATCTCCCGGACTCTGGACAGAGAGACACAGGCTCAGCCTTCAGAAACCGGACGGTCATGCTGGAAATCAATGACACCAAGAAAACACAGTTTAAACACCACACGATTTCCTCTATAGTAACCTGCCCTCATGATGAGGAGTGGATATGATGAGGAGAATTGAACATGAGTAAGACCGAGGCCCTCCTGATTGGCTCAAGCCAGTGCCTCCGCATATCGGGCGCTGCCAGCCTCAACATCCAAGGCTGCACTCTCCACCTCACAAAGCCAATCAGGAACCTCGGCATCATGTTCGATCAAAAACTTTCCTTCCTCCCCCACATATGCGCCTTGACCGGCACCGCTTATTTCCACCTGTGCAACATTGCCAGGCTCCGCAACTATCTTACCCCCCGCGCTGCCGAAACACTCGTGCACGCGTACATCACCTCACGGCTGGACTACGGAAATTCTCTCCTCGTCGGCCTCCCCAGTTCCTCCATTCACAGGCTGCAGGCCATCCAAAACTCTGCAGCCCGTGTACTATCCCGCACCCGCCTCCGTGACCACATAACCCCCACCCTCGCCCGTCTCCACTGGCTCCCCATCCTCCAGAGGATCGAGTTCAAGATCCTCGTCCTCACCTACAAGGCCTTACACGGCCTTGCCCCATCCTACTTAACCGATCTACTCTCCCCATACACGCCCACCCGGACCCTCCGTTCAACAGGACTTGGCCTGCTCCAATCCCCCCGCCCGAACCGCCCCACCATCGGAGGCCGGGCTTTCAGTTTCTCCGCTCCCACCCTTTGGAATGCAATCCCTCAATCCCTCCGTTTCGTCTCTTCCCTTTCCTCTTTCAAGGCCGGTTTGAAGACTTTCCTCTTCGATCGAGCCTTCTGTTCCACCCCGAACTCTTCTACCTCCCCTTCGTGTTTCACCCCTTCCCAAACATTCCCCTCCCAGCTCGGGTCACACACCTCCTGTGCAGCGCCTTGGGACGTCCTCCCGACGTGAAAGACACTCTATAAATGTAATTTGTTGTTGTTGTTGTTGATATGAGGTACTTTACTTTACTGGGCATAGGGAATCCTCCCTCTCAGCTCCTGTTACCCCAGCAAGCCAAAGGCCTAACAGACAGAGCAGTCCCAGCTGCACAATAATAGCAATAATAATCCTGCATTTGATGTAATGCCTTATCAGGCCATTGAGTCATCTCAAAGTGCTTCACAGAATATATTGTAAAGAGTGGATTGATGGTATATTTTACGGGCGAAACGCAGCAAGCAATTGGGCAGAGCAGTGTCCGACAACCAGCATAGATTGCATGACCAAATTATTCAGATTTTTTTAAAGGGATTATTACCCCCAGAAACAGATCCTCCAATCAACTAACAACCTACTTACTGCTAGGTAAACAGAGGCCCGTGGAGTAAGGAAACTTGCCTAAGGTTTTATCCCATCCGGGAATCTTGCTTATGAGGTGAGCACACTAAACACTGTGCTACAGGACTCCACAAGAGGTCAACAAAAGGTGGCATATGCACAAGGCAGGAGCTTTTGATAGGGGAATGAATAAAATCCTCGTGGAACCGTAACAATTTCCTTGTGGAACCTTAACACATTTGGCACATCTCTATCAAGTCCCACCTCAACCTCCCCTGTTATGTTTGTTACTATTTAGCTGCCAGCCTGGCACAGTCAGTAGAACTCGCACCTCTGAGTGAGAAGGTTGAGGGTTCAAGGTCCACATTGGCAGGAAGTGTTGATTCTTTCAAACACAGATTAGATTGTTTTCTTTTAAGGAGCAACATTATAAATATAGTACATAGCTGCTACGGGACATATGTGCATGCGACTGCCAAGAAGATGGAAGCAAACCAGATGGATTTTGATCTTTCATCGTCAAGCATTTCTTCATGGTGGACACTCCAGTATAGTGCTGGGGAAGGGCTGGATTGACGAAGTGCCAACCTTTGGATGAGGCGTTAAACCAAGGTGCCGCACGTCTGTGCCTGATCGGGTGGACATGCCCTCTTGAACTGTATTGGAAGAGAAAATGGAATCTCACATGGTGACCTGACTAACAAATCCCCTGATAAAAATCAGTCACTCACTTCACACGTGTTTGTGGGACGTTGCTGTGAGCAAATTGGTTGACGTGTTCGCCTACAAAATAGCCACTACACTGACAAATCCTGCGAAGGCATCGTTTTCAACATCTTCAAAATGATCCAAAATAACACTCATATGCAATTCTATTTGCTTTATTTAGTGCTTTAAATGGGCCGCATTTTAAACCACACTCCATGCGTGTCCTAATACAGTCAGGAGATCTAACCCACTTTACACAAAAACTGCAGTAAAGAAATATTTCTTTCTGTGCTGAGCAACTCCAGCGCGGGACACTGAAGATTTTTTTTACTTTGATACCTAATAATAGCATTAAATATTCCCAGTGCACCCTGGTGCAATGCAGAACTCTCTCTACTGCCTCACTTACACAAATTTGCCCACTCACTCCAAGCAAAGATTTAGAAGATAATAATAATAATCATTTAATATAGCACTTCTTACGTCTCTAGATGCCTCAAAGTGCTTCACAGAATATACTATAAAGTGCATTGACTGTATATTTATAGGCAAAACGTGGCAGTCAATTGCGCTCAGCAGTTTCCTACAGTTTCCTAACAGTCACGGATAGAGTGACCAAATTATTATTGTTTTTTTTCTTGAGGGATTATTATCAAGTGTATGGAGTAAGGAAACTTGCCTAAGATTTCTCCTTGCCAGGAATTGAACTCTAGGTCTCTCACTTGCAAGGCGAGTGCTCTAACCGCTGAGCTACAGGACTCAAATAATAATAATATAATAATCCTTTCAGTTGATGTAGTTGAGACATCATTGCAATGTCTCAGAGCGCTTCACCAGGATATATTGTAAAGATAGATTGACTGTATTTTGTGGGTGAAACGTGGCAGCCAATCGCACACAGCAGTGTTCCATAAACAATCATGGATTGAATTATTAAATTCTTATTTTTCAATATAAAATTTATCTGTTTAATCAAACCACATGCTAGGTGTCAATTTAACCTGTAATGCAAATTGACTGGCAATATCGTTTCTGTTTCAGTTCTGTATGCTTGTGGAAATTAGCTCAGCAAATTGAATTTGAACACAGTGCAGGCTTCAGTGTATAAAGTGTCTCATATATTGGTACTCAGGTGATGTCTGGCTCACTGTGTCAGCACCCCACAGCTTCCCATTGACCATATTGTGGGTTACTCAGTGACTGAATAGCTACACACCACACACTGAAGTTGCAGAACTAGACTTAGATGGGTCCAAACACTCCAAGAATTCCTCACATAAATTACCAGAGGAATATTTAAGCAATATCTCTATCCAAGTCTAATATCTCGAGTCTTTCTCTTGCTGTGCTAATGGTGCATTCTTCAACCTGTGCCCTCCTATCCTGCTGTCTGGGTGTATCTGGGAGTTGGTGCCAGGCCAAGACACCAAGCCCAAACTACAGAATTGGGTTGAATCCTACCCACCCACCCATCAATATGTCCTGGAGTGTGGCCAATCTTCTCTCTCTGGAGAGCGAGGTGAGAAATATAATTGAAATCTCCTGGAGTCTGAAAGGTTCTCATCACAAAAAATAACAGTCTCTGCTGCAGAGCGCTCCACCTCCCAGCGCTCCTGATTACCGGGTATTAACACTGCCGTGCAGAAATCTGGCCGTGGTATTAAATTAAACATTAATAACCTTATTAGATCACAGAGAAGCACAGGGAAAGGGCTGTACAATTATGAGGTGTAATTCATGAACAGACTGGTTTGCCACATTGCTGAGAAGCTGAGCCGTAGAAACTCTCCCCTCCACGGTTTCAATAACAGTCTGGATCCACACAGATTAGAGATGGGGGAAATGTTGGGCACTGAGTTGATGAGGGCATCTATGGATGTGAATCTTGATTACATTTTGCATGCAGAAACCCATCACTATGCTTTAAAGGTATTCAAATCAAGCTGAGAATTCCATGCATCCCACCTACACATGGAAATCCCAGAGACAGATTGTTGGAATGGCCTGCACAATCTCTCCCCAGAGAGACACACCCTGCTTACTTAATTCCAGGGAGGAAATAGACCAATTGGCCAGAAGTCCTCTCGGCATGAACGGCGCTATATAAATGTAAGTTTTGATTGATCGATCGAT
Source organism: Hydrolagus colliei (assembly GCA_035084275.1). Classification (NCBI taxonomy): domain Eukaryota; kingdom Metazoa; phylum Chordata; class Chondrichthyes; order Chimaeriformes; family Chimaeridae; genus Hydrolagus; species Hydrolagus colliei. Next base: position 12,440,489 of record CM068758.1, on the reverse strand, counting down.
TGATCAGTTGGTTGGTCGATCGGTGGGTCGATCGGTCGATCGGTCGGTCAGTCGGTCGGTCAATCGATTGATTCATTGAGTGTATATTGGAGTAAGTGCTGGAGTCTAACCATCAAAAAATGGACATCTGGCCATTGATACAATAACATCAAAAAAGTTAAATTTTTATAGTGCTTTTCAGGTTGAGAGGATGTCCCAAGGCGCTGGACAGTGAGTGTTTCAGACACGAACAGTGGTCAGGATTGGGGAGGGTGGAGGGTAGTGGGGGGGAAGGGGTGGTTGAAAGCACAGTGGAAGAGGAGGGTCTTGAAGGAGGCAAGAGAGGGAATGAGGTGGAGGGACTGTGGGATAGGGTGGGCAGAGTGGCTGAAGGCCCACCCATCAATGGTGGGGCGGGCGAGGTGTGAGATATGGCTGGAGCCCCCTAAGCTAAGGGTGGTAGGGTGTTAGGAAGTTGCAGAAGTAAGGAGAAGCAGGGTTTTGAAAGTGAGGACCAGGATCTTGAACTGTATCCTCTAAATGATGGAAAGCCAGTGTCACGCGAGAGTCGGAGTGATGTGGTCACGGAGACAACGCAAACACAGGTGAACTTGGCAGTAAATCCTGCAAAGTGCTCAGAGATGTCCTCCTGGCATGAAAACCGCAGCCAATTTGAGCATGGCAAAATCTCAAGAGGGGTCACTCTAAGGTCATGAGTGAGAGCCACAACGGATGTCTTTAATTCACCCACAAACACACACACTTCACCAGACATCCTACGAAGTACAGTGAGACTTCCTCCCTAACTGGAACCCAGGTAGCAAGCCCATATGGGCCCCATACGGGCCAATTTGGGTTTATCCATGCCCATATGGGCCCCACATGGGCTTGCTACCTGGGAAGGTGCTGTATCAAACATAAGGATTATTATTATGAGCAACTGTAGGACTCTCAAAGGAACCCCTGGCCATTTTTTGACTTTCTATCACAACAAGACTCTCTTTTCATTTTAGGACTCACTCGCCATAAAGCCTGCTTACCATTCCGATAGAATCACTCGCTCACTTCATGGTTGTTTGTGGGACGTTGCTGTGTGCTGTTGTGGTCCACAAAATACACAGTAAACCCATTACCAGCTTATTCTGTGGAACATTAATAGATTTGTTACTTCAATCCACAACTGTTTGTGGGACTGCTGCCGTGCGCAATTGGTTGCCGCGTTTCAACCACAAGTATGCAATCAATTTACTTCACCATATATTCTGCGAAGCGCTTTGAAGTTCTAAAAGATGTGGAAAGTTCTATATCAAATGCAAGAATTGATTATTACATTCTGTGAAATGTTTGAACGATGTGATAAGACACTATATCAAATGCGAGGATTATTATTATTATACTGTGATAATTTTCTCTGACCAAAAAACTCGCATCTGTCACACAATGAAAGATAATTCTCCCTTCTGCCACCCCAGGGTATGAGCATAATATTTCATTAACTTGGTAAACTAATCCTCAGCACAAACCAAAGCTCATAAATGTGGAGTCCTGCAGCTCGGTGGTTAGAGCACTTGCCATGCAAGCGAGAGACTTGGAACAAAACAGAAATCGCTGGGAACACTCAGTAGGTCAGGCAGCATCTATGAAGAAAGGAAAGTGAGTCAACGTTTCAGGTCCACGACCCTTTGTGCGAGAGCTGGGTTTGATTCCAGGCAGGGCGAAACCTTGGGCAAGTTTCTTTACTCCACACACCTAATAATAATCCCTTAAAAAATACAATACATAATAAATTGTTTGTGGGACACTGCTGTGCTGCATTTCGCCCACGAATATACAGTCAATTATTCACTTTACACTTTACAAATACTGATTACAGTCAATTCACTTTCAATTCTGTGAAGCACTTTGAGGCACTCTAGAAGACGTGAAAAGCAACATATCAATTGTAAGGATTATTGTTTTTTAATTATTATTTCACTCACAAATATGCAGTTCAATACACTTTACAGCATATTTGTGAAGCCCTTTGAGACGTTGAGTGGATGTGGAAAGCGCTACATCAAATGCAAAGATTATTATTATTATCATTAAATAAAGATGGCAAAGTACCAGGGACGTGGTTCCCTCCCGAAGCAGTAAATCCTCTTTGCTTAATTGAGTTTGGGAAGAATACTTGAGTGGACCCATGGCTGCCCACATCAGAGGCCCCACGACACTGTCTCCTTTTAATTTCTGGAAAGCCTGAGCTCAGTGCGAACAATTTGCCTCACCCCGAGGAACCAGGTAACTGACATCTTTCTGATTTCAAGATCTTCACGCACACTTACAAATCATTTCACCTCATTTCACACCCTGGTGCCTTCCTACCTCTCTGACCTGCTTACACCCCACTCCACCACACGCCGCTTCCGCTCAGCTGGCTCCCACCTCTTAACGGCCGAGCTTTCAGCCACTATGCCCGGAAGCTTTGGAACTCTCTCTCTCGATCCCTCTGCCTTGACTGCTCATCTTCAGATCACACCCAAAGACCTTTCCCTTTACGGTTACGACCACCTTCCCCCGGCGCTCTGAGAAGGTCTTTGCCTGTTGTATACGTGCAAGTTGTTGTTGCTTTTGCTGCTGTGGAGTTTAGGAATGTTCAAGAAACGGTGCAGGAACAACAACAACACCTTATTTACTGCTATCGAGAGAAGACGTTGTCCCTTCGTGAAAGGCATTGAATAAATCTTTATTGCGATGCAGTGGAACAGTGACTGTTCAGATACCCTCCCAAGGTGAAAGGCACTCTACAAATGTCATTTTGTTGTTGTTGTTGTTTATTCACACGAACGGCACGGTATAAATACTAATTCCCGCATTCTGTACAGCACTTTTCACATCAGGAGGTCGCTTCTAAGGTTTGCACAGGATTTACTGTAATGAATGGCCGGGTGTCTGATACATGCGGAAACCCATCACAACACTGTACTTAAAGAACCAAACCAAACTGAGAATTCCATGCATCCCACCTACACATTGAAATCCCGGAGATATATTGTTGGAATGGAAATACGCACCCTCTCCCTGGAGGGAAGCATCCTGTTTACTTAATTCTGTAGGTGCAGGTTGGCAAGAGCCAAGGATTGGGAACACCAGTGTGTGCATTAACTGCTGGTGTCTAACTTGCTTAAACCACTTAACATGCCATTTGGAGCACTATCTGGACAAGCGTTCTAACTGCTTGTCCAGCTAAGACCACCCTACCCGTTCAGGCTTTGGTTTACAGGGTTACTGGGAGCTGAAAGTCTCTGCCCGCAATCACTGGTCTTCCCTTCAAAATCCTGTTGACAAAACAGGCTGGGTTGTACTGTCATCAGCAATGCCTTAGAATACTGTGGACCCCCCTCGCTTGGGATGTCCTCCCGACGTGAAAGGCGCTAAATGAAAGTAATTTTCTTGTTGCTGTTGTTGGCTCAGGAACTGGACTAGAAAACCTCAGAGAGGGCTGGGTCAATTCCAATATTCTGCTGTCAAGCCTGTCACCTTGGAACCAGTCCAGCTCCAAGGAGACCCCACTTACTTCCTCTCCCACAGAGGATATTCACTATTTAGAATTGGACGGGTTTGAGCCAACAGTAGATGGAGGGTAGGAACTCCCTGTGAGCTTCCTGATATGTAACACAGCTCAGCATTGCCACCATCTTCCCACCCACAGCTCAGATGTAAACCTTTTCTGCAGCCAGTAAAAATGCCAATAGAATTTTCCTTTCAGAGAAAGATATTGTCCTTCCTTTGGCAAGATTGTCCACTTACCCCACGCTCACACTCACATACACACATATAGTGCTGATTAAACTGTGTTGATTGCTAAAACAAATCGAATGTGTAGTAGGGTAGCTTGTCTGGTGCTAGACAACCAAAAGTGCGGAGAGTAAAATGTGAAGTTTACATTCACCTGCCAAAGAAGGTCTGTAAAAATCACACAACGCTGGGGAGGGATGGAGGTGGGGGGCAGGTGTATAAATTCAAATACACCCAATGTTAACAAATCTCAGGATACCCACTTTGCATGTGAACAAATACCCCTCAACATAGTAAACTAGCCTTAATAGCTATCAGTTGTAGAGACATGTTTACTAATAGACAAGATAATAGGAACCTAACTCACATCAAAAATCAACTGTTTGACCCTGGGTGTGATCTGTGGATACACTGCTGTTTACTCAGTGCACTGCAGTGACCTTGTCCTCCACGTTCCGTGTATTAATTCACCTCCTCAGATTGCTAGGCTCAGCAAATCTCATGCCAATTCCCTGCATGCATTATTAACACTAAACAGGCCTATTCACACAGAGTAAATGTACTGCAGTGAGCTCCCTGTCTGCTCATTTGCGCTGCACTTCAACCCGGCTGCAACGTGACTGGGTCTTTATCTCACTGAATAAAACAAAGTTTATAGATCTATAACCAGTTTCAGAAGATTTTCCAGTTATTTAAGCGACAGTTTTAAACAATGATTTCTGTGCAAACATGACTGAGTGTCAACACCATTTTATATTTGCAATGGACCCTTCACATCAGGAGGACATCTCAGAGAACTTAACCGTCCAGCACCTTGGGAAGTCTACCGACATAAAAGGCGCTATACAAATAATCATAATGCTTGCATTTCATATACAACAAAATGAATTTGTAGAGCGCAGATCACATCAGTTTCAAGATGCTGAACAATCAAGGATCAGGACCCGATCGGGGATCAGGGTTGGGATGAGGGAGGAGAATGGTTGGATGGTGGCTGAAAAGGAGGGTCTTGAGACTGTTCTAGAAGGAGATAAGCGATGGAGCACGGCGAAGGGATTGTAGAAAGGAGTTCCAAAGCTTGGGGGCAGAGAAGCTGAATGCCCGCCCACCGATAGGGGTAAAACATGGAGCAGGCCAGAGCCTGCCAAACCGAAGGAGTGGACAAGTTAGAATGGTAGAAGTGGCAATGGCCGTGGAGGGCCTTAAATGAGAGGACGAGGATCTTTAATCCTCTGAGGGATGGGGAGCCAGAGAAGCCAGCCGAGAGTGGGGGGTAACAAAGCCTGGTGAGGGAGAGGACACAAACTGCAGAGTTTTGGATGATCTGCAGCTTGCGGAGTGTTGGGGAGGCAAACAACAATAGTGATATATCACAGCGTGGAGACGTCTCAAAGGGTTTTGGATGCATCTCTCTATGGTGAAAGTGCGCATTCCATTCCAACAATATATTTCTGGCGTGCGCTTGCTTGGGATGCATAGGAATGTCTTACGGATACACATCATACTAGTGTTGTTGTTGTTGTTGTGATGCACCAGCTAGAAACCCAGTACTCAGCTGGAGTACTGTGTCCAATTCTGGTCACCACACTATAGAAAGGATGTTAAGGCATTGGAAAGGGTGCAAAGAAGGTTTACTAGAATGGATTGAGGGACCTTCAGTTTTGGGGAAAGGCTAGATAGGCCAGGTTTATTCTCTTTAGAACAGAGAAGGTTGAGAGGAGACCTAATAGAGGTTTATAAAATCATGAGGGGATTCGACAGGGTGAATAAGAAAAAACTGTTTCCACTGGTGGGCGAATCTGTGACTCGTGGTCACAGATTTAAAGTAGTTTCGAAACGAAGCAGAGGGGAGCTGAGGAGAAATTATTTCACTCAGCGGGTTGTTCGAATCTGGAATGCATTGCGTGAAAAGGTGGTGGAGGCCGATTCGATAACAGCTTCTAGAAGAAAATTAGATCTTTATTTAGGGAGAACAGGTCTGTTAGGTTATGGGGAGAGAGCAGAGCAGTAGGATTGATTTGCTCTTTTCAAAGAGCCGGCACAGACTAGATGGGCCGAATGGCCTCCTTTTGTGCCGTAACATTCTATGATTCTAAACCACACAGCTTGCCATTGAGAACATTCTGAATATATGAAAGTATTGTGCAGTGGATTGACTGCATCTTTTGTGGGAGAAACGTGGCAGCCAATTGTGTACAGCAATGTCCCACAAACAGTCATGGATTGAGATACAACCAGGTTCCTTCTTGCTCTTAGGTAAACAGAGGTATGTGGAGTGAGGAAACTTCTCTAAGGATTCACCCCGCCTTGGGAATCGACCTGGACCCTCCCGCTTGGAACCTGGCATGGGGGGTGGGGGGGAGGGGGAGTTGGCAGTGGAGGGGTTGTGGGGCTGAGAAGCTGATGGAAAGTATGGTTGCTCTCATTCATTGGGTTTATCAATAAACCACTGAAGTGCTCACCAGTAAAACGATTCATCATAACTTGATACCAATAGGCCACTACTTAAACAGAGGTATTTAAAAGGATCAATGGGAAGGAAGAAAAATGAAAGCATAGTTAAGTTAATTGAAGTTCTTTGTAACTACTTAACTGGAAAAAGAGATCGATAGGGCAACCATCGTTACATCCAGAAAGATATCTGAAGAAACCTTAGCCACTTAATCTGAGAAGTAACTAGGATGACACTTCAATGCATTACATTGTCGGTAGTGTCTTTCAAGTGAGACGTTAAACGATGTCCCACCTGAGCAATCAGATGGACATTAACGATCCCGTGACACTATTCAAAAAGAGAAGGGACTTTCTCCTGGTGTCCTGGCCAACAAACCCCCAAATCAAATTGATCAATCTCTTCACAGCTCTTTATGGGACATCGCTGTGTACAAATTGATCATTGCTTTTGCCTACAAAGTACACAATCACTGCACACCAGCATGATTATCCGTGAAGGGCGTTAAGATGTTTTGATTATGTTTAATTCTTGCGTGTGATCAGTAGGTGCCGATCAAATGCAATCATTATTTTTATTTGTTATGATAATTTAGGAATCAGGAGATCCCGATAGCTTTGAGCTCCGGTGTACACAATGTTGATTGAATAATGTTTGATGCTAATTGAATGTCACAGCTTATAAAGAGTGAATGTTTGATGAGACACAAGAAGCACATTGTAAAATCTATAGAAGTAAGGCCCTTGAAGTAAGATCAAGAAAAATGGGGGTAAAATTTGCCGTATTCCTGAAAGAATTCCTTAACTTATTTAAGGATACCGATTTTAAGGAACCAGAAGATGGCACCGCTCACCACGTAAAAAGTTTCTCACTCTCAGGGTTGGAGAACCATCATTTTGTGTGACCAAGTGCATAATATATGCATCATGTTTTCCCGTTAAATACATTGATCGGGCTTCCGTGCAGCCCACGGCATGGAAATTCCTCTGGTCAAGGTCACAAATGATATCCTGAACATTTGTGACCAGGGCTCCCTCTGCCTCCTCGACCAATCCGTTGCCTTCGATACCGTGGACCACTCAATCCTCCTTCATCGCTTCTCCTCCCACCTGAGCCTTCAAGGTTCTGTCCTTGACTGGATCCGGTCCAGTCTTCCACACCACCTCCACTTTATGTCCGCCAACGGCTTTTCCTCCAGCCCCTGTACTGTCTCGTGTGGTGTTCCTCAGGGCTCTGTCTTTGGCCCCCTCCTCTTCACCCTCTACACGCTCCCCCTCAGTGACATCATCTGTACACATGGGGTAAATGTCCACATGTATACAGATGACACCCAACTCTACCTCTCTGCTTCTACCCTCAACTCCATGATTACCCTACCTCCCTTAAAACAGCCACCATCACCCCTATCCTGAAGAAACCCTCCCTTGATGCATCGCAACCATCAAGCTATCGTCCCATCTCCAACCTCCCGTTTTTATCCAAGGTCCTTGAAAGAGTGGTTGCCTCCCAGCTCCGCTCTTTCCTTTCAACTCACTCACTCCTTGAACCCCTCCAATCAGGTTTCCGCCCAATCCACAGCACAGAAACTGCCCTGGTTAAGGTTACAAATGATATCCTAACCGCCTGTGACCAGGGCTCCCTCTGCCTCCTCGTCCTCCTTGACCTGTCTGCTGCGTTCGACACAGTCGATCACACCATCCTCCTCCAACGTCTTTCCTCCCACCTCAACCTTCAAGGCACAGTCCTTGACTGCTTCTATTCCTATCTGACCCACCGTTTACACTTTGTATCTTCCAATGGTTTTTCCTCAAACCCCCGCACAGTTTCCCACGGCGTCCCTCAGGGCTCTGTCCTCGGTCCCCTCCTTTTCACCCTTTACACGCTCCCTCTGGGTGATGTCATCCGCAAACATCGGGTAAATTTCCACATGTATGCGGACGACACCCAGCTGTACCTTTCTGCCTCATCCCTCAATCCCCAGACGATCGATGTTCTGACAGCATGTCTGTCAGACATTGAGTCCTGGACGAGGGACAACTTCCTCCAGTTGAACGTGAGTAAGACCGAGGCCCTCCTGATCGGCTCAAGCCAGCGCCTCCGCACATCGGGCGCTGCCAGCCTCAACATCCAAGGCTGTACTCTCCACCTCACAAAGCCAGTCAGGAACCTCGGCATCACGTTCGACCAAAAACTCTCCTTCCTCCCCCACATCCGTGCCTTGACCGCCACCGCTTACTTCCACCTGCGCAACATTGCCAGGCTCCGCTATTATCTTACCCCCCCCCACGCTGCCGAAACACTCGTGCACGCATACATCACCTCCAGGCTGGACTACAGAAACTCTCTCCTCGTCGGCCTCCCCAGTTCCTCCATTCACAGGCCATCCAAAACTCTGCAGCCCGCACCCGCCTCCACGACCATATAACCCCCACCCTCGCCCGTCTCCACTGGCTCCCCATCCTCCAGAGGATTGAGTTCAAGATCCTCGTCCTCACCTTCAAGGCCTTACACGGCCTTGCCCCGCCCTATTTAACCAATTTACTCTCCCCCTACAAGCCCACCCGGACCCTCCGTTCAGCAGGACTTGGCCTGCTCCAAGCCCCCCGCCCGAACCGCCCCACCATCGGAGGCCGGGCCTTCAGTTTTTCTGCTCCAACCCTATGGAATGCCATCCCTCAATCCCTCCGTCTCGTTTCTTCCCTTTCCTCTTTCAAGGCCGGTTTGAAGACTTTCCTCTTCGACCGTGCCTTTTGTTCCACCCAGAATTCTTCGACCTCCCTTACTTGTTTCACCCCTTCCCGAACACCCCCCTCCCAGCTCGGGTTACATGCCTCCAACTTTCTCCAGTTGACCGTCCGCAAGACTGAGGCCCTCCTGATTGGCTTGCGTCAGCATCTCCGCACCTCAGGCGCTGGCAGCATCAACATCCAAGGTTGCACCCCACCATCTCTCGCAGCTAGTCAGGAACCTGGGTGTCTTATTTGACCCTGAACTGTCCTTCCTCCCCCACATCCACACCATGACCAGCGCTGCCTTCCACCACCTCCGTAACATTGCCAGACTCCACCACTGCCTCACCCCTCAGGCTGCTGAAACCCTTATCCACGCATTCATCACATCAAGGTCGCACCAAGCTCTGCAACCACATCACTCCCACCGTCACCCGGCTCCATTGGCTCCCCATCTCCCAGAGGATCAAATTCCTGGTCCTCACTTTCAAAGCCATTCACAGCCTTGACCCCTCCTATCTCTCCGACCTGCTGACTCCCTATGAACCTGCCTGCCCGCTCCGTTCAGCAGGCTCTGGTCTGCTCGATGTCCCCCATCCGACTCATTCTACCAGCGGTGGGCAGGCCTCAACCTCTCTGCCCCCATGCCCTGAAACTCCATCTCACAGTCCCTTCACCTCACAGTCGCTTCCTCCCTTAATCACCTCCATAACCCTTCCCCCTACTCAATCCTCTACCATCAGCCCTACAGTCCGTGCAAAAATATCTCCCCGCTCTCCCTCTCTGCTGCCCTTGAGTCGTCTGAACTCCTACTCTCTGGTCCCAACTAACTGATCTACCCTCCTCTCTATCTTTTCTTCACAAAGCCCTCTCCTCCATCCTCAACTCCCTTGCCCCCTCATCTCCCAAATTGCCCCTTAAATTCCCCTGGAACACTAGCCATCTCCGAATCCTCAAGGCGCAAGTGCGAGCTGCCGATTGCGCCTGGACCAAATTTAAATGAACGGTCCATCAGCAGCTTTGACTGGATCACACTAAAGTCTATCGCTCCACTCTTGCCTCCGCCAATTCATCCTACTACTCCAAGTTAATCTTGGAGGCCAAGGACAACCCCAGGCTCCTCTTCTTCACCACAAACCATCTCCTCTATCCACCCTGCCATGCCTCACCCTTCGTATTCTCCAACTGCAAGGAGATGCTGGATTTCTTCGAATCTAAAATTAAGGGGATCTGTTCAGCCATCACTGCCTCCCCATTACTTATCCCTCAGGATCCACCCCCCTCCCAACCCCCACTACACATCTTTGACCCTATCTCTCCCCCCGTCTTCTCTGTTCTCATCTGAAAAATGAAACCCACCACCAGCTACCTCGACCCCATCCCCAACTCTCTCCTCATCTTCCAGCTCCACCTCCTAGCCCTGCTCCTAACCGATATCATCAATCTTTTCCTATCCTTTTCCACTATTTCCACCCCTCTAAAAACATCTGACATCACCCCCATTTAGAAAAAGATTCACTGGACCCATCTCTACTCTCCACCTACCGCCCCATCTACAACCTCCCATTCCTCTCTAAGACCCTGGAATGAGTCATTGCTTCCAAGCTTCGCTCCTTTCTCTCTTGCCATTCCCTTTTCGAACCCCTACAATCCAGCTTCTGTGCTGCCCACAGCTCTGGTCAAAGTCTCCAATGACATTTTAAACATCTGTGATCAGGACTCTCTCTGCCTCCTTGTCTTCCTTGATCTCTCTGTTGCTTTTGACTCAGTCGACCACTCCATTCTCCTACATCGCCTCTCCTCCAAGCTCATTTTTCACAGACATGCCCTCTCGTGGTTCGACTCCTACATTTTCCACTGTCTCCACTTTGTCGCCACCAATGGATTCTCTTCCAGCTCCCGCTTTGTCACCTGTGGCATCCCCCAGGGCTCTGGCTTTGGCCCCCTACTTTATAACATATACATGCTCCCCCTTGGTGACATCATCCACAGACATGGAATCAACTTCCATATGATAACACCCAACTCTATCTTTTTGCCTCTACCCTTGACTCTAGGACCACTGCTGTCCTAACAGACTGTCTGTCTGGCATCAAGTTCTGGATTAGAGCTGACTTTCTGCAGTTGAATGTCAACAAAACTGGGGCCCTCCTAATTGGCTCACACCAGTGCCTCCACACATCAGGCACTGGCAGCATCAATCTCCATAGTCGCACACCCAACCTCACCAAACCAGTCAGGAACCTTGGTGTCTTGTTCGATCCTCAATTGTCTTTCCTCCCCACATCCAAGCCATGACTTGCGCTGCCTTCCTTCACCTCCGCAATATTGGCCGACTCTGCCACTAACTCACCCCTCAGGCTGAAACCCTCATTCACGCCTTCATCACATCCCAGCTCAACTACGCCAATGCCTTGCTTGTCAGCCTTCCCAATTCCTCCCTCCATAGACTGCAGATAATCCAGAACTCTATGGCTCATGTCCCCTATCGCTTCAAGCTTCATGACTCCATCACCCCCATCCTCACCCTATTTCATTGGCTCCCTTCATCGCCCAGAGAATTCAATGCAAGATCCTGTTCCTCATCTTCGAAACCCTCCATAGCCTCGCCCCACCCTACCTCTGCAATCTCCTACGCCCCTACCAATCTGCCCATCCCCTCCACTCAGCAGGCTCCAGCCTGGTGCACGTCCCTGGAGCCATCCACCCCAATGGAGCCTTCAACCATTCTGCCCCTAACCTCTGGAATTCCATCCCACAGTCCCTCCACTCGCCCCCTCCCTGGCCTCCTTCAAGTCCCACCTCAAGACCCTCTGCTTTGACGTTCCCATCAGTCACCCCTGATCCCCTCTTTTCCCTCCACCCTCCAAGTCCCCGACCCCAGCTCGGGTCTGAAACAATTACTGTCCAGCGCCTTGGGACACCCTCCTGATGTGAAAGGTGCTATATAAGTGTAATTTTGTTGTTGGTGTTGATTGGCATTTAACCCTGTCACTGTGAAACACCATGAGATGTTACCCTATATGAAGGGTGATATATCAATCTCAGTTATTGTTGTATGTCTATGGGTTAAGTGTGCATTGCTCTCAAGCGCCCACCCTCTGCAATTTAATTTGTGCTGATTTTGTTCTCCGGGCTATTGATCGTGCCGCATCTTATTTTATGTGAGATTAACTAAACGCTTAATTGTGGACTGTGCGCCAGTGGCTGACCGTGTGCCAGGCTCACTGAGACAAGAGCTTTTGTGGAGAGCAAGTCTGACCGGATTGGTGCCCAGAAAGACCACAACTTCCACTTAGGGAAAAGGGAAAGTCAGAATAATTTATGTTTGCTCCAATTGAGCTCAACCTGCTTGAAGCACATTTACTCTGCTGCTTCATGCATTAAATATTGACGGGGGCAGTGAATAGTTTATCTGCCTTTCAATTAATTTTTTCAGTGCAGCAACATTCACTGGGCAACTAACCAAGCCTCTCATATAGGCAATGGAGAAATGAATAACTATTTTATTTACTCAGGCCTGAAACGTTTTGTTCTCATTGCCGTGCACTTGCCTGGGTTGTATATGGGTGTCTTATGGACACACATCATACTAGTGTTGCTGTTGTTGTTGTTGTGATGCACCAGCTAAAACCACACAGCATTCCACTGAGAACACTCTGAAGGACTGCTCTCACAGATCCACATAAAACCAGCCGATTACAGGGAAAGCCAGTAGGTCAGTCTGGCTCAGTTGGCAGCCCTCTCACCTCCGAAGGTTGTGGGTTCAAGGCCTATGTCAAGTCATAGAACCCAAATAGTTTGGCTGACATGCCAACGGAGCACTGGGAGAACTCTGCATTGTCAAAGATGCTGTCTTTTGGATGAGATGTTAACCCAAGGTCATGTTTGCCAAATGAACATTAAAGATCCCATTACACTGTTTAAAAAGGGAAGGGAGTCTCTCTCTCTCTCCCACATAAAATTATTAACTGACTCCATAATCTGCTTGTGAGTCAGTGAATGCCATTGTCATCCAAATCTACTGCTGTTGTACTTTATAATAAGCTTTGAACCAGATCGGTGAGCCATCTCAAAGGCCAGTTAGTCTAGGCACCATAAGAAACGTACCCTACCTTAATTATATCCCAACCACATCCTTACACACACCAGCACGGGCTGGTTGGGCAAGGTTTCCACGCTGTGAATTCTTTGTTATCTTTGTAAACTCACCCCAACTCCACCCAACCTTAACCTCATCCAACGGCTTCCCAATATAGAACCAGAAAACCTATCAGGAGGCTATTCGGCCCAACCTTCCTGTGTCAGGTGTTGGTGGGGAGAAATCCTACCAGGCATTAACAATAATAATAATAATCCTTGCATTTTTTATATAGCACTTTTCATGTCTTCTAGACGTCTAAAGCACTTCACACAATACACTGTAAAGTAAATTGACTGTGTATTTCTGGGTGAAACGCAGCAGCCAATTGCGCACAGCAGTGTCCCACAAACAGTCGTGGATTGAAATGACCAATTTTATTATTGTGTTTTTTTTTAGGGATTAATATTAGGTGTGTGGAGTGAGGAAAGTTGCCCAAGGTTTCACCCTGACCTGCCTGGATTCGAATACAGGTTTCATGCTCTAACCACTGAGCTACAGGACTCCACCAGATCTTTGCATTTGATATAAAGCATTAGCACATTGTCAAGACATCTCAAAATGCTTTACAGGGTGTATTCTAAAGTGTTTTGATTGTATTTTGTGGGCGAAACAGGTTTATTCTGTTTATGAATCAATGCGGAATCAATGTAACAGTACATTCTGTGAAGCGCTTTGAGATGTTCTCCCAGTGTGAAAGACTCTGTGGGATTTGCAGACACTGTGGGACACTGCAGGAAAAAGCAACTTTTTTTTAGGAGAATGAAATCAATAGACATGATATAGCAAAGAAATAATCAATGTGGTCAGTTTACCACTTTGTGGTACGTTGTATATACCCTCACATTGGATTCAAACTGGTAAATGCAATGCTGTTACAAATTGCTAATCTGATAACATTGTCTCCTCTCAATCCAACTTGAATTCACATTGCCATTCAAAATCAACACACAAAATTAAGGTATTCTTTAACTTGTTCCTTGGGCTAATTAGCCCAAGTGATGTTGCGGATCTGACTCGTATATTTAAAGTGTCCCAGAGGTAAAGATAGGAAGCTGATTAGAACAAGTGACAAACGGATGTCACTTTGGAGTCTAATTATACCCCTCACATCAGCGTAATTTAGTTGTAAGGTAATTTAGCACGGTGTTTCTTTTGAGAAATATGACTAACTAAAATCTTACTCGTCCTTATTCAATCATGTTAATAGGAACATCTCTCCTCAGGAAAACATCAGGAGAAAACAGCAGGGAAACCTAGCATTTATTTCCACTCTTGGACTGTGCAATTGACTTCTTTTCTAATCAGTGGTGAGAAACGAAGATTATATTCTTTTACTGTGGTTTAACACGTCAAAGAGTCTCACGTGATTTACTGTAAAGTGCAGTAACTATGCATTTCACAGATGAACACAGCAGCCAATGTGTGCAGAGCAACAACCCACAAACTTCCTTTTCCTTTTCAATACTGACAAAGGATCGTTAATGTCTGAACAGGAAGACGGTTCGGTTATTCCTATTCACAAGTGGGCAAAGTAGAGCAGATTCGTGCCAGCGTGTCCTGCTGACCGGAACAGAATGATAAAAAAACTGCACCATTTCCCCACAGGATTCTGCATCTCGTTGTTTGCGAATTATTATGAAACCCTAAATATAAACCACAAAGGAGCTGTGAATTCCTCTGATTTACCACACAAAAAGACCTCCCCCCCACCCCACCCACACCCACACACGCATTCATACACACACATACATTCAAATTCACACACACATTCATACACACACACACATTGAAACACACACACACACATCCAAACACACAAGCACACACACACACACACACAAGGGCATTCGGATCTGCCAATTGCCGGAGGGGTAACAGCTGTGGCGGCCTCATCCTTCCGACTTCATTTGTTTCCCAATTAAACTTCGTTTTAACAATGAACGTGAGGTGAAGCGCTCATTACAGCAAGCACATCTGTTATCCCAATGTGTTTGGGGAGATTTTCTCACATTATTGGCATTCAACAGTAAAACTCTCATTAGAACCTCTTTCTCCATCTCTCATTTGGAGTCAATAAAACTGTCCAATAATATTAATCCTTGCATTTGGTATAGATCCTTTCATGTCAGAGGATGTCCCAAACAACAACAACAACAAAACTGCATTTTTATAGCACCTTTTACGTTGGAGGGAAAGGGGTTGTTTGGGGTGACCAATGGGACCAATGGAAGAGGAAGGTCTTGAGGCGGGAATTGAAGGAGGCTAAGGAGGGGGCAAGGCGAAGGGACTGTGGGTTGGAATTCTAAACGTTAGGGGCAGAGTGGCTGAAGGCCCACCCATCGATGGTGGGGTGGGTGGTTGAGGGACGTGGAGCAGGCCAGAGCTTGCTAAGCAGAGGAAACAGGCAGTTTGGAAGGGGCTTAGGAGGTTGCAGAAGTAGGTTGGGGCGAGGCCAGGGAGAGCTTTGAACCTGAGGACCAGGATCTTGAATTGAATCTTCTGGTTGATGGGGAGCCAATGGAGTCGAGCGAGAATGGGGGAGATGGGGTCATGAAGCTTGGAGCGGTAGAGGACATGGGCCGCAGAGTTCTGGATTATCTGCAGCCTGTGGAGGGAGGAATTGGGAAGGCCGACAAGCAGGGTGTGGCGTCATCCCGACGTGAAAGACGCTCTATAAGTGTAATTTTGTTGTTGTTGTTGTTGATGTAATGAAGGCATGAACAAGGGTTTCAGCGACCTGAGGGATTCATGGGAGATGATGAATATGTGAATAAGGGTATTGGCTGTGATGGGTGTGAAGTACAGTTGGAGTTGTGCAATTTGGCGGAGGTGGAGGATTGGATATGGGGTAGGAAGGACAGCTGGGGTCAATCCTGATGTCTCAGTTATGTACAGGTTTGGCTCTAAGGAATAGGTCACTTCATAGTATAAAATGGATAGACTGGATAGTTTCTCCCACAGAAAGGTACACTTTACAGTGAAGCACCTGAAAATGTGATAAGACACAATATCAAATGCAAGGATTATTTTTATTATTATTGTAGCCTGTGTGTTTTGTGGCTTTATGCAGCAGCCAATTTACACAGAACAGTGTCCAAATCAATAAATTCCCCTTTCAGATTAAAGAAGTGACCAGCTATGGCAAGTGTCTTTTGGCATTGAGCAAAATATTGTTTTGGAATTCAAGACACACACATTGTGAAAGACCTCCTCCTCTGTTGTCAGTTTATAATAATATTAATCTTTGCAATTGATGCAGCAACTTTCATGTCAGACGGACTTTTTGGATTTTTCCATTTACCCGCCCTATCCCCAAATCATTTAATCCCTGCATCCTTTAGAAATCTATCAATCTCAGAGTTGAATACATTAAAGGACTGAACATCCACTGCCTTCTGGGGTAGAGAATTTCATAAATTTACTACCCTCTGAGTGAAGAAATGTTTCCTCAACTCTATTCAAAAAGACTGCCCCTTAATCTTGAGATTATGACCACCAGTTTTAGATTCTCCAACCTTTCACACTGTCTACTCTGTCAAGCCCCTTACAAATCTTTTAGGTTTCTATAAAATCACCTGTATTCTAGAGAATATAGTCCTAGTTTACTCAACCTAGCCGCATAGATCAACCCCCTCATCCCAGGAACTAACCTGGTAAATCTATGTTGCACCCACTAAGGCGAGTATGTCCTTTCTTAAAAAAGGAGATCAAAACTGCACACAATATTCTAGGTACAGTCTCACCGAGGTCTCACTTATACAATAGCAGTGAGCCTTCTTGTACTCTAACCCTTTTGCAATGAATGCCAACCCGCATACTAACCTTTTGTGACTGGGCACCCGAATCCCTCTGAACACTTATACTACCTAGTTTCTCCCCTTCTAGAAAATAATCAGTTTTTCTATTTTTACTACCTAGGTGAATAACTTTACACTTCCCCACATTATACTCTATCCACCACCTTCTTGCCCACTCACCTAGCCTGTCTAAATCCCTTAGAATTCTTCATTTGTCATCCTCACAGCTTACTCTCTCACCTAGCTTCATATCATTTGCAAATTTAGATATGTTAAACTCTATTTCCTCATCTGAATTATTGATATAAACTGTAAATTGTTGTGGCGGCCCAAGCACTGCTGTTTGTGGCATTCCATTAGTCACATCCAGCCAATCTGAGAAGGACCCATTTATCCCTACTCTCTGTTTCCTTCCTGATAGCCACTCTCCAATCGATGCTCATATGTTACCTTTAATTCCATGGGGCCTAATCTTATGTTACAACCTTTAATGTGACACCTTGTCGAATGCCTTCTGAAAGTCCAAATACATTCCATCTACTGGCTTCCCCCTCTCTAACCTGCTAGTTACTTCCTCAAAAAACTTTAAAAGATTTGTGAGACATGATTTCCCTTTCATAAAGCTGTATTCACTCTGCCTAATCATGTTAGGATTTTCTATATACCCCACGACGACGTCCTTGATTATAGATTATAGAATTTTCCTTCCCACCGATGTCAGCCTGCTAGGTTATTAACATATAACCTTCTTTAATATCCTGTGAACTGAACCGAGCCATAGGGATTCAGAAAAAGAATGAAAGGGAAGTTTGTGATTTACAAGGGAGAAAGGGAGTTTAGGAGAGAGAGAGAGAGAGAGAGAGAGAAAGAGAGAGAGGGGGAGAGAGAGAGAGAGAGCAAGAGTAAGATGGAAGATGTGTCCTGGTGGCCTATTATCATCTCATTACAGCCTTCGTGTGAAAACTGAAGCAAAGAGTGGAACAGGCACATACATTTATCTCTCAAACAGCAAACCTATCAACAATTCTCAATGGATATCTGAGTGCGGAATGGCTAGTTAGTAAATGAAGGGTATCGCTCTCACTGGGCGCACCATTTCCAGTCACCTACCTACAAACCAGGCTTTCCAGTTTACAGGAAATCTGGTGAACCGCTTCGAGACATCCTCCCAACACGAATAACACTGTATCAAATGCAAGGATTATCATTTTCTCCAAATTCAATTACAGGTTATTAACTTTTGGATGTGAGACCTGGCAGCGATCTCATCTGAGTCACATGTTTGTGCGCTCAAACCCCACATCAAGGACTTTGACCTCATACAGTCAAGTCTGGCGCTCCAGAGCAGAACTGGGACAACAGAGTCACTTGGAATAACAGGGAAAAGAGCAAGGAATTGGAATTAGGACTAGGATGGATGGCATCTTTGGGGGAGCAGATCTCAGTCCAGTGTTGTCTAGACAGACTTTGTAATTATTAATAATACTTGCATTTGATATAGCACCTCATTGAGATGTCTCAGAGTGCTTCACAGGATATACTGTAAAGTGGATTGACTGTCTATTTGTGGACGGATTGACTGTACTTTTTTAATGTAGGTTAACGTAACCCTTCGAGTGATGGGTACACAAATCGAAGAACAACCGCTGAGGTGACAAAGAAGACGCAATGACTTTCAAGAGCAGCAGCTAGCTGACTAACCAGTAAATTAAGCACCGAGAGTGTGTGCGTTAATAGAGAAAGTGAATTCTAAATCTTTTGTTCGTCTCTCGCCGGACACAAGCCTCGGTCTCCAAGCAACATAGACCGAGTTATTATTATTTTATTAATCTTATTCGTGCTGCTATTATTGCCAACGACCTGAAGGCAAGCCAGTCAGTAGCTTCATGGGACTTTTATGCCAATCAGTAACAATATGTCAGGTTAGACTGAACAAATCTCATGATGTGGGAAATGCAATTGAAGCCAAGGGGTCTGTTTCAGAGGAAATAGCAGTTTATATACATTCAACATTTCTATTTGGCCTCGAGATTTCCACTTATATACGCTGGGTTTGAAGTGTGCAATTATTGTGTACCATCTCAGAGCAGCGAGATGGTTTTTATCCACTGCACAGATGCCCAGAGCGCTCTGTAAACTGCTAAATATAAAGCAATGTCACCCTCTTACAGAGTGGCGCACATCAGCACAGTTACTGTGCACAACCAGGGAAAGCTGGGCTCCTCAGTCGGGTGGCCACAGCGTTTTATCATTTTGTTCATAATAACCCACACATTTGATGTAGAGCCTTTCACTTCGCGAGGACGGCTCAATGCACGTCACAGGACGTGCGTCAGCCCCAGGACTGGTTCAATTTCGGTGCGCCTCCCAGACAGAAGGCAGCAGGTTCCAGATCCACATCAGGATCTGAAAGCAAGATGACGCTTCAATGTTGGGAGTGTGTTGCTTTGCAAAGGAGGCACTTTGCTTCAGGTGTGAAACCAAAGCCCAGAGTGAACGGTAGACAAATGCTCTTCCCCCCAGAGCCGCGTCAGCCTCAACTGTGTAAGTTCAAAGCCCTGGTGCTGAGCCTGAACTCACTCATTTCTGACTCAGAGGTGATAATCCTGCCAACTAAGTTAGGCTGACACATCGTCATCTTGTTAGACCTGAAGGACTATCAGTCCCGAGAGAGAGAGAGAGAGAGAGAGAGACAGAGAGCTTTGGTTGGCATTCAGTGAGTTCTGTCTCTCTTTCTCTCCCATGGTGGACTAGTTGCTGAATTACCTATATTAAGTCAGCGATAGTCTAAACTGGTAACAGATCTTCATCCTGTATAGGATATGACAGATAAGGGGCAAGTTGACAACTTCAGTCAAGCATCGCGCAACTTTGCTTTCCAGATATTCTCGTGGTTCACTCTGCTCGGTTCTGGCCAGTTCAATGCCCTGGACTCAAATCCAATGTCTCCTTCCCCGTGTCTTGTCTGACAATTCTCCAGATAAAAATCAATCCTTCACCCTAAGGCTGTTTGTGGGACGTTGCTGTGCATGAAACTGGCTGCCATGTTTGCCTACAAAGTACAAAGTCACTGAACTTCACAGTTAAATCCTGCGAAGAGCTTTGAGATGTCTCCCTCGTGAAAAAGGTGCTGTAAAGAAGCGTGAGGCTCGTTTCCTTATCTACTGAGTTGCTTACTCCACTTGGAGCTCTTCCAGTTGGAAAAGCAAAGAAGCCTTTGATGCTCTGGCCTCCAGCCAATGATCCACAAGATGAAAGAGAATTGTTCAAACCCACTGCGCCACCCAGTTGATTCAAGACTTGGAATGCTTCAAAAGCAGCCTGAACCAAACAGGCTGTGGCGGGCTGGGAGTGCTCTGCCAGCCAAGGCAATGCGAGTCAATGTTCTTCTAGTCCTCCCAGCAGTCACTGATCAAAGCTATTTTTGAGAAGAATATTGGTGACGAGACACTTTACGGGGGATATTAATTCAGCACTGAGCGGCCAAAGTTGCTCTCTATGGAAATAAGTGCTTTTATTTGGGTGCTTGGCAGTTGAATGTGAGTCTGGGATTTTCTCAAACGTTTGTAAACCAAGATTTATGGAGGTGTGCTTCGTTTAAAGACAAAATGTTATCGCTTAGAGCTGTTGGAATGTGAAACACCCGGTGAAATCAGGTGGTAGAAGGGGCTTCGAGAAGGAAGTAGGCAGGTATATGAAGGATAGAGGGTTGACAAGGTTTGGGGAAAGGGCGGTGGGTTTGAATGGGGGGTTTGCTTTAAACGCCAGTGCAGACTCAATGACCTTCAGTGTTGTAATTATCTATTATTCTAGCAATTTATATTAGTGCCATTCATGTCAGTAGGACATCTCACAGCACTAAATAGGGCTGCCTGGAACCCTGGGAGTGTGTGTTTAGGAGGGTGGGGTGCACAGGAGAGGCAGAGAGAATCCAGGATGGAGATCCAGAGAGCGGGGACTGAGGGGCAGGCAATTGAAACACTAACATCCTTTCACCCCCCCCACCAACACACGCAGCACACACACACACACACACAGTGCACACACACACACACACACACAGTGCACACACAAGTGTTGACACACACACACGGAAACACTGAACATTCCAGTGTTTGGTGCTTTAGTTTGTAAGTTACATAAGTTGAATTCCACATGTGTCACTGACACACTGGTAGCACTCTCACCTCTGAGCCAAAAGGTTGCAGGTTCAAGCTCCATGTTGGGACTTGGAATCACATAGCCTAGGATGATGCCCCAATATGGTATTGTGTTGCACAGGTGCTGTCTTTCAGATGAGATTTCAGATGATTAAACCAAGGTCTCATCTGCCTGTCCAGGTAGACGTTAAAGAATCTATGGCTGTTTTCTGTTCCTGATTTTGTTTTCTGCATTGAATCACAATGCAGTGTGTGTGTGTGTGTATATGTGTGAGTGTGTGTGTGTCTCTGTGCGCACGCCTTAACTCATATTATGGAGAGATGATTTTGCCCTCTTTCCCTCTACTCTCTCTTCTCCTCTCTCCCTCGCCGCCCCTGTAAGACACGCAATGTTATTGTGATACACAGCCACTGGAAGCTGTGAGAGGGAGATTGTGGGCAGTGTTGGGAACGTATGGCTTTCCAGTTGAGAGGCACGTCACTCCCTAGGCAGTAGGGGTCTGTCTGATTACGGCTGCACTATCCGAAGCCTGTGTCCTTGAGAGAGGCAGTGATCGCGAGCTCCTGTGCCACTTTCTCTAAGGACTCAGTAGGTATCATTATGCCCTCGTGCTTAAAAGAGCGCTCCTATTTTAGGAGTGGCCTCTATCTGTCATTATGCACACATAGGAAACACAATTTCAATCTGTTACAAGATGTGAGAAAAGAGATGCAAAGGTTAACTACCCTGGAATTGCCTTAAAGGGATAAAGTTATGAACTATGTTTAACAATCAGCACATAACAATCTTAACGGGATATCAGTGACAATCTGATATAGATTAATTGCATTTTGATGCAGAGTCGAGAGCTTTCAAACAGCCGCAATGGGTCGTCAGTGGATGTTTTGAACAGCAATATTTTGTAGTGGTGACCGTGCTCGCCTCACAAACGAGAGGACCCAGGTTCGATTCCAGGATTTATCAATAGGATCAACCTCTTTGACCACACTTTCCCTCAACTTCTCCCCCCAGCTCGGGTATCCCAGCCAACAACAACAAATTGCAGTGGAGTCCTGAAGGATGGTGGTCACTGAGCAAGTGAGTGGACCCGGGTTTGATTCCCGGGGCAGGACAAAGCCTTAGGCAAGGTTCCTTACTCCACACACCTCTAGTACCTATCAGTAAGTAGGAAACTGATCGATAGTTGATTGGCAGGAGTAACAGTCCGTCAAAACAAAATTGCAATTGGCTGCCACGTTTCACCCACAAAATAAAATCAATCCACTTTACAGTATATTCTTTGAAGCGCTTTGAGACGCCTCAATTATGTCATAAGGTGCTATATCAAATGCAAGGATTACTTTTATGTCCAGCTCTTCAATCTATCTGTTTGGCCTTTAGCCTCATGACATTCCCTCCCACCCCCCCAACCACATTAACACTGAATGCCAGTTCACTCTTTATGACTGCTGTGCCCCCTTTAAGAATCATGCCCCCTTTAAGTTCGTCAATGAATTTCACATTGACACTCACAAAGGCAGCCCTTGCCACCAGCGAAAATAGCTAAATCTGCTCATGAGGGATCGCTGAACTTTGGAGGGAAAATATTCGGCAAAGTCACAGCTTAAAGGGACATCTAGGTACCCTTTAAAACAATTCATCAGGTTAACAAGCAATGTGGGAGAGATCAGATAGTTGCTGAAAGGAATCGAATCGCTTGTGAAAGCTATTCCGAACTTTGTTTGCTGCTGTTGCCTTCAGACGTCCTCCCGATGTGAAAGGCGCTATACAAATGTAATTTTGTTGATTTTTTTTTTAAAAAGAGAAAACTAGCAACAACAACAAAATTACATTTGTATAGCGCCTTTCACATCGGGAGAAGAAATTTAGGAAGAACATCAATGTAGAACTTGATCCTACCCCAATTTAGAACATAATTTTAATATACTGAGGAGGCAAATTGACCTATGCATTTGTGTTGGGATTTGATCCTCACTGAAGCTGTCTAGTCTAACCTCTATTTCCTACTAACCCCTTATCAACCTACCTCTCCTTTGGTCGGTGGTCACTGGCCTATTCCATGTCCTCCTCCTTGCCTGCTCAACTATCTGCGCACACACCCTCTGGAACTCCATCCACCCTCCATTTCGCTCTCTCCAAGTCCCATCTCAAGACGTTTTGAGATACATGCCTTGGAAGAGGGGAGAGAGGGAGTCAGAGGGACTCTGGGATGGAATTCCAGAGAGCAATATAAAGAGGAATATAAAAGTTCAACAGAATAGATGATGACTTAAATGACTGAATCCAAATCAAAATGGGTTTCTGTGCTCCATCTTTCTCATACTATTGAGAAGAGGCTCTGTTGGCACAGCTCAGACGCCAAGTCAGACCCGATAGCAACAGCCAATGATGGGACACCACAAATCACCCCTATTCCTGTTTCACGGCCTCACCTGAACCTGAACGATTGGTGAAGACTCCCCTTCATAATTACTCACACCTTGAAACATTCTCCACAGTGACTTTGCTACCGATAACCGGACACTAAACTTGCTAGAAGCTCATGATCATTTAAGGATAAGTGAATAGGTTTGAAGATAATGATCCACTGAGCAGATTGGGAGATTGCAAAGAAATTCATTTAAGGTTGATTCATTGAGCGGTTTTCCACCTTAAGATCTCTGTGATTTCAAATGCCCAGCGCAGCTTCAGTTCATTCAATTACTTGATTCACCCAAGTTACTGGTGTTAACGTAATGACATGCTCTATAACTCATACAGAAAGATCCTCTTCAGATATGAGGAAGTCATCCAGATCTCATGGTTTGTGTCTTGTGTCCTCAATGCGTACAAGGCATCTCCATTCCAATTCTCTATTGGTGTCCAAACCATGGCTCTCTATCCCTAGTGGATATATACTTGAGAACGAGCGATTACAAATATGGTATAAAACAAGGAATTGGGATTAAGACATGTCATTATCGTGACGTCCTGTAGCATTATTTGGAGTACTTGGCCTGCAAGCGAGACGATCAGGGTTCGATTCCCGGGCATTGTGAAACCTTAAGAAAGCTTCGGTACTCTACACCTCTGTTTATCTAAGAGTAAGACAGAACCCGATTATTAATTAATAGGCAGATCGCTTTCCGGAGGTAATAATCCTTGCAAAACAATTCAAAAAACTTAAAAATTTATCACTCAACCCATGTTTGTTTGTGGATCAATGGCTGCACAATTGCCTGCCAGGTTTTACCCACAAAATACAGTCACTACTTTACAATATATTCTTTGAGATGTCTCAACAACGTGATAAGGAGCTATATCAAATACAAGGATGATTATTATTGTGATCAAGTAAAACAAGCTTGATGGATTAAATTAAACAAAACACAAAGTACTACAGATGCTGGGAATCTGAAACAGAAGTTGCTGGAGAAACTCAGCAGGTCAGGCAGCATCCATGGAGAAAGGAAAATGAGTCAACGTTTCGCATCTACAACCCTTTTAAACGATGTGTTGAATAGTGAGGCTGGTGGGGTGGTAAGTAAGGACCAAGAGGACCCTATCACGACTCCGCGATGGGGGAGAAGGGGTGACGGCAGAGATGCGAGAAATCGGACGGACACTGTCAATGGCCTTCACTACCATGGTTGGTGGGAATCCTCGGTCGAGGAAAAATGCAGACATCTCAGTCGCTCTGGCATGGAATGTTGCATTCATCAGAGCAGATGCCGCGGAGGCGGAGGAACTGGGAAAAGGGGATGGCATCTTTGCATCTTTGCAAGAGGCCGGGTGGGATGAGGTGTAGTGAAGTTAGCTGAGGGAGTTGGTGGATTTATAAAAGATGTCTGTGGACACTGACAGGCAGTTGCCTGATGCAGAGATGGTGAAGTCAAGGAAGGGAAGGGAAGTGTCAGAGATGGTCCATGTAAATTTTATGGAGGGGTGAACCCGAAACTCATGTTGACTCATTTTCCTTTCTCCGTGGATGCTGCCTGACCTGCTGAGTTTCCCCAGCAACTTCTGTTTTCGATGGATCGAATGTCCACCTGGGTGGGGGAGTGGAGAATAACCAAACAGTCTTCCTTCTCCTGTCACATTCTGTGTTCCTAAAGTGATGGTAGACAATGGGGGAGAAAGTAACGATTTACTACTCAAAGATCAGGCCAACTCAAATTAGTCATCCTGTTGTACAAAGGTCATTAAATATCAATCACCAGCAGCCACTGGTAGCGCAGAAATGTCTGCAATGCTGCATTCCAACCACAACTAAAACCAATCTATTTCTGCACAAGGGACCTCAGCTTTGAGGCGGTAAATGTAATTTTTGGATTCTTTTGACATCAATCATTTTCGCTTTATTTTATTCGTCTTGTCAACTTTTCTCTTCCAATTTGTGGATTATTTCTTTTAAGATTGTAAATAAATGCTGCGATTCCAAGGAACGATCGATTCCAGTTATTAAACCTAATACGCCTTGCATTTCATACGACCCCTCATCATGTCATTGAAACATCTTAAAGCGCTTCATAGGATTTTACTATTAAATTGAGTAACTATTTACAAATACCCACAAACATACAGTCGGCTTTCCTGTCCTCCTTTCCCCGACCCCTACCCTTGCCACCTTTCCTCCCTTTTTCCCTTAATCCCACTTCCATAACTGTTTGTGGGACACTGCTGTGCGCAATTTGGCTGCCGTGTTTCGCCCACAAATATAGTCTATTTTCCTACTCTTCTTCTTCCTGCCCCTTCCCCTCCCCCCCTGCTCTTGTCCCTACCTAACTGTACAGCGCCTTGGGACGTCCTCTTGACGTAAAAGGCGCTATATAAATGTAAGTTTTGATTGATTTGATTGATTGACAATGTATGTGTACTCAATCTACGGGAGTTTGTGGGACACTGCAGTGCACAAGTGGCTGCCGCATTTCGCCCACAAAATACAGTCAATCTGTACAATATATTCTGTGAAGCACTTTGAAATGTCTCAAATGACATGATAAGGAGCGACATCAAATGCAAGGATTATATATTATTATGCAAAATAGACAATTTGCTCAAAGCAATATCCTGAAAACAACTAAGAAGTGAATTAACAATTTTATCTGTGAGATTATTGGCCAGGACATTAGGACACTAGGCCTGATGTCCTGGCCTGGCCAAAATGAAACTCCCTTCATTTTTTGAATAGTGCCGCAGGATTTTTAACATGCAGCTGAACAGGCAGGAGGTACCTTGGTTAATTCCCTT
The DNA here is from genome assembly GCA_035084275.1 of Hydrolagus colliei. Classification (NCBI taxonomy): domain Eukaryota; kingdom Metazoa; phylum Chordata; class Chondrichthyes; order Chimaeriformes; family Chimaeridae; genus Hydrolagus; species Hydrolagus colliei. The sequence goes on along the minus strand of CM068758.1, from coordinate 12,414,221 downwards.
GTCACCTGTAGGCTGGACTATTCCAATGCCCTCTATTCCAATCACTGGACTCCCCTCTGCCATCATTCGTCAAATCCAGTTTATTCAAAATTCCGACACCCGCATTCTTACCCAAACCAAATTTTGCTTCCCGATTATCCCAGTCCTTGCCAGACTTCACTGGCTCCCTGTCTTGGAGTGGATCGATTTTAAGATCCTCAGTCCAAATCCCTCCTCTGCACCACCCCCTACCTCTCTGACCTCCTTCTTGTCTGCCGAATCCTCCATTCCACCATCAGCGGTCGTGCCTTCAACCACTACGCCCCGAGGCTCTGGAACTCCCTTCCTCACTCCCTTGGCCTCGCCTCCACCTTTCCTATTTTCAGGTCGCGCCTAAAGACTTTTCTTTTCAACCGTGCTTTTGGTCACCTTTTTCCCCCTCGCTCAGCCATGAGATCTGTTTTGAAGCGCTCTGAAACGCCATCTGGCGTGGAGGGCTACATAAATCCAAATTGTTGTTGGTGTTGTCAGCTCATCTGAAGGACAGTAACTGCAACAGTGCAACACATCCCCAACATTGCAATGAAACATCAACCTAGTTGATGAGTTCAAACTCCCCGGCTTGAATCCACAATTTTGTGGCTCAGACGAGAGTGTTATCAGCCGAGTCAGGCTGACAACAGGCTAAATATAAATCTGAAAAACTCTCAGGTAAATATATACATTCAGCATAAAATGTTTACTACAAAAAGAAAACAAATGAAAGAAACCTTTGTCTGAGAGTCGCTTATTTCACAGTCCCACATGAACAATAGTCAACAGTGCGAGATGCATCAACCAGAGAAAGGATTCATTACAGAACACTGAAATTGCTGGCTCTGCTTTGAGGTGTAATCCAAATCTAGTGACAACCTCTCCCCCTATTTATCATAGCAATGAGCAAACAAACAGCTCACGGTTCAGACAATGTTTACAGCACAGAAGGTAGCCACCCCCATGCTCGCTGTGCGGATTCTAACTCCCCTATTGATGCCATCTCTTCTAATTCCATTCCCCTGTTCCTTCTCTAAGCTCTTTAACATTTTTCTCTAATTATCCCTCTCTTTAAACGCTGCTCTTGGGTGCTTATATTAAGCATCTGTTAATGGGAACCAGCTTGGATTTTAAGTTTCAGTAAAACATAAAAGAGCGGACAGATGTTCAAAATAGATATCAAAACAAAAGTGAACTACAGTGGATGGGAAAGAGGCAGGTAATCAGGACTGAAAGGATTTGCTGTTTAAAAGAGACAGCACAGGCATGATGGGCCGAATTGTCACCTTCTATGGTCCTATAGTTGATGTATTTTGCTCCATATCGTGACCAAGAAGCAGGAACTGGACAATCTACCAAGTCACTCCTGACATGGCTTTAATATATGATAATGTACAGACGCAGCAATCGCAATATAACCTGTATTCTTTCTGTGAATTAATAACATAATAACCCTTGCAATTGATACAGGGTCTTATCGACAACAACAACTTTGATTGATAGATAGCCGGACGGCATCTCAAAGCACTTCACAAGATCCGCTCACACAAGTAAGGGAAATCTGTAGTAGACTTTGAACCAGGTATCTCGTTGAGGGTTGGGTGACTGATTGTTCTACTTCCTCGGTATACAGCAGTGAATCCACTTGATTCCTGGTTGGAATTAGTTCTAGTTGGCAGATTCTCTGTGGGATCAGATGAATACTACTTCCAATTGAGGTCTCAACCATTGGTTAAGCGCTCTAGGACTCTACCCCAGGTGAAGGGCGCTATATCAATGTAAGTCCTTGTTAGCTTGAATATGAACAATCACATCCATGACTTTCTCACTGACAACAAGGAATACCTGTGTGATCACCAGATATTATTTTAATAATCATTACAAGCAAAGGAGAGTGGTAGAATTTGACCGTCATTAATATGTTGCAGAAGGCACCTTCTCTCTCTATTACAACCACAAAAATTACAACAAAATTACATTTAGAGAGCGCCATTCATGTCGGAAGGGATGTCTCAAGGTCATCAACTCACCAACCCAACCCTCGCCAGTGACCAGTTGATAATAACAACAATAAGAATACTTGCATTTGGTATAGAGCCTTATCACATAATTGAGACATCTCAAAGTGCTTCACAGAATATATTGTAAAGTAGATTAACTTTGTGAGATAAATGTGGTAGGCAATTACGTACAGCGGTGTCCCATAAACAGTCATGGATTGAGTGACTACATTTTTTAGCTGGGTGGGGGGCAGGGTAAAGGGATTATTATCCCTGGAAAAATCCATCAATCAACTGGCAAGTAGGTTCCTACTTACTGCTCAGTCAACAGAGGGATGTGGAGTAAGGAAACTTGCCTAAGATTTCTCCACTCCGAGGAATCAAACTGGGATCCTCTCATTTGCGAGGTGAGTGCTCTAACGACTAGTCTCCGGGACTGCCCAGACCCGTTGTACAAAAGCCTATTTTTATTTCTCCAATTTTGGAAACAACTGAGGACAACGAGATTAAAAAAAGAAACTTTTTCCTACATTTGGTTGTGAAACTTTACATTGATCCCCATCCATTTAAATTATCCAAACTGAAATATTAGATTCACAATTTAAGTGGAAAAGAAGCTGGAATAGCTCCGTAATTGTGTTATGCTCCAGATGCAGTTAGCTTACTGTATAGGTTTAGTGCATTATTAATCTAAAGAAAGAACATAAATCATCTGGCAATCTTTATTTGGATTGTATTGGCAGGCCGATCAATTTATAAACCTGCAGTGTCTGTTTGGTGCCAAGTGGAGTCCTGTAGCTCAGTGGTTGGAGCACTCGCCTCACAAGCGAGAGGACCGGTTCGATTCCCGGCAGGGCAAAAGCTTGGTCAAATTTCCATACACCACATGCCTGATAATAATCCTTCAAGAAAACCCCCTGATAATAAATAGGCCACTTCAATCCACGATTGTTTGTAAGACATTGCTATGCGCAATTGACTGCCGTGTTTCACCCACAAATATACAGTCAATTCACTTTACAGTATATTCTGTGGAGTGCTTTGAGACATCTAGAAGATGTGAAAAGCGCTGTATTAAATGCTAGGATTATTATTTATTATTAAGTGTTCACTAAGACTTGAACATAGTTTCAGATACATCACCGATGGTGGAGCGGAGGATTCTGGGGACAAAGTGGAGGCCAGACCCAGTAGAGTGGAGGCAGTGGGTAATGCGATGAAGAGAGAGGAGGTTAGAGAGGTGGGAGGATGCCAAGGAGTGGAAGGATTTAGGATCTTGAAATCGATCCGCTCTGTGTCAGGGAGCCAGTGGAGTTTGGCAAGGCCTGGGTTAATCGGGGTGCAAAGTTTAGCGCAGGTGAGAATGCGGGCGGCGGAGTTTTGGATGAGTTGAATTTTGTGAACAGTGGAGGAGAGACCAACAAGGAGAGCATTGAAGCCTTCCAGCCGACAGGTGATAAAGGTATGGACCAGGGTTTCGGCAGCTTTTGGGGTGAGGTATTGATGGAGAAGGGCAATGTGGTAGCGATCGAAGAAAGCAGTACTGGTGAGGTACAGTATTGGGAAAGGCAATGATAACTGGGGATCAAATCTGATGCCTAAGTAGCGCACAGATTCAGAGACTTTTAAGGTAGGGTCGGAAGGTAGAGGAGGTCAGAACCGTGGGACAGAACATGTCAACGAGTATGGCTTCCATCATGTTGACGTTTAACTGCTGGAAATCTGCGCTCATCCATCTCTTGATGTCCGACAGACAAGCTGACAGAACATCAGGGGATTGGGGGTCGTAACCGGAGGTGGAAAAGTAGAGTTAAGTGTCATCCGCATACATGTGGAAGTTAACCCCTTGTCCGCGGGTGACATCACCGAGAGAGGCATGTAGTTGAGAAAGAGAAGAGGGACAAGGATGGATCCTTAGAGTACCCAGCTGATGATCAGGCAGACGTGAGAAGAAAAAACGTTTGCAGTGATGTAGCACTAGGAGTTTGTGAGGTGGGACTCAAACCAAGCGAGTGCAGTCCCATTGAGGTGGATGATGAATGGTGGAGGAGGATAGCATGATCAACTCTGTTGAACATGGTGGAGAGGACAAGGAGGCAGAGGGAGCCCTGGTTACAGATAGAGAGGACATTGTTTGTGACTTTCATAAGTGCTGTCACTGCACTGTGGGCAGGGCGGAAGCCGGAATGCAAGGGGTTTGAGTAGGGTAAGGAGGGAAAGGTGTGAGAGATGGGGTGACCGAAGTTGGTTGGCAACAACACCTTCCAGAGCTTTCGCAAAAAAGGGCAAAGGTTTGAAATAGGGCAGTAGTGGCTAAGGTTGGAGGGATCAAGGGTAGGTTTTATAAGGAGGTGGGTGATGACAGCAATTTTGAGGGGAAGTGGGACTGATCCTGAGGAGAAGGACTGGTTAATGGTGTCTGCCAGCAGTGGACAGAGAAGGTGGAGCTGTGATCAGCAATCACGTAGGGAGGAGATCGAGGCAACAGCTGGTGGGTTTCATGGTGGTGATGGTGGATGAGAAGGAAGGAGATATGGGGGCAGATCAATATAGGATGGGGGCTATGGTAGGAGCTGAGGGTGGGCTGGGTGAGGGAGATGGAATGGGGATGATGGTTGGCGGCATGGGGCAGAAGGATGAGGCTGTCAGGTGGATGTTATTAATTTTGGAGGTAAGGAAGTCCATGACCTCTTTACAATTGGCGTTGGATGTGATGATTGATGGGGTGCATGGAGGAGGTAGTGGGCAGCAGAGAATAGGATTTTGGCCTTGAGAATGACATTTTTGGTTATGACAAGGAATAGCTGTTAATATGCTCGAGCCACAGCTGGTGGTGAACCGTGAGGCTGGTTTTCTGCCACCTGCGCTTGAGCAGCCGGGTTTGGGATTTTAGGGCACAGAGATGGCTATTGTACCAGGGGGAGCGGGTGGGTTTGGAGATGATCCTGGATTTCAGGGAGCAACGGAAATAACCTCAAATCGGCTGTTGAACACACCTCGCAAACATTCCACCTTAACCTCCAGATTTACAGGAAACTGTAAATGCCATAAGATCTTTAATGTCCATCGGAACAGGCAGACCAGACTTAAGTTCACGTTTCATCTGAAGGATGGCACCTCCGACAGTGCAGCACTTCCCCCACTTTCAGCAATGGCAGCCAGGCCTATAAGTTCAAAGTCCTGACATGGGGCTTATAAAAAAATGTCATAGCTTGCCATTGATATCTCCATCTGCCAAGCTTTCTCACTGCCTGTCCAGCTAGGACCATCCTATCCATTAAGGCTTAGGCTTGCCAGGTTATCAGGAGCTATGTGGGAGGATTCCATGTCCCCCAGTGACTGGCTGTCTTTCCAGATCCTACTGATGAGCCAGGTTGTGCTGGGCTGGCATCAGCAGCACGATGGAAGTCTGTGGACCTGCCTGGCTCAGGAACCGGACATTGTCAAACATCTTGCCTTGGAGCCTGTTCAGATGACAACTAATGACTTTACAATGTTTCACACAAAGGGTAGTGGAAATCTGGAACTCTCTCACACAAAATTCTGTGGATGTTAGATCCATTCAATTTTAAAGACTGAAGTGAATAGATTTTTGTTGGGTCAGCGAATCAAGGGAGATAGGGCACGGGCAGGTAATTGGACTTGAGGTATAGATCAGCTATGATCTAATAGAATGGCGGAACTGGCTCCAATGGGCTACTTCTGTTCCTATATTTTTGACGGGTCGGTGATAAATCTAGTGCAGCAATAAAGGGCTGGGATCAGTGCAGAAGGTGAAGGTAAATGGGGACGGAAGACAGGACAACCTTCTTTTCTGAGATACAGAAACAGGTGTGTGACTGATTGAAGCTCCAAAACAGCCCAGTGAAGATGCCTGTGTGTACTTGGCTAGATGAATTCTCCCACATTGCTGGCCTAGAGAATGCTCCATCTAAAGTCACCCAGCGAATAATCATACCTACCCCCGACCAAGGCAGCAAAGCCTGAAAGAGAAGCTACAGCAGATGTCTCTTTTTGCCGAGCGGGGTTTGGACTCACAAATCAGAAAGCATTTCCGACGTCACTGAACCAAACAGCAAAATCGTTTGCCATTTCATTCTTTTCTACCTAATTTAACTGCATTAAACAGCAGCTGTGTTATGAACTGCAGACAAATAAAAATATTTAAATGCGTGCAAGAACGCACTATCAGACCGAACAATTAAACGCAAGTCAGCCTTACCTCCAAAAAAAATTGGTCACTCAATCCATGACTGTTTGCGGGACACTGCTGTGCACAATTGGCTGCACAGCCACAATTGGCACAATTTTCCCTCACAAAATGCACAGTAAATTCACTTTACAATACTGTATATTCTTTGCGCTTTGAGATATCTGAATGTTATGATAAAGCGCTATATCAAAAACAAGGTTTAATATTATCATCATGATTTTGCTGGTGCTATATCAAACGCAAGGATTATAATAATCATTACTATTATCATGTTTTTGCGAACTTGTCTCCCGAGCATCCATTCAAAATGTTCTCCAATGCTCTCCTCTTCGAACTCGCCCTACTTGTTATAAATTGCTAACTAAACTCCATCAAAGGTAATGAATGGCGATGACTGGCAACATTCAATTGTGTTGAGACCTTACTGCCCCATGACTGTGCAAGAGCTAATCAACGGAATCTGGAGGAGGTGGTTTATTACACGAGATTTCAGGAGGCGGCACTGAGACCAGATGGAATTTGGGGCTTATTGTACAATGTATGGCTACAAAGACCTCATACTGCTCCATATCAAAGGCACAATATTATTACTGTATTATTATTGTTCTTAAAATGACTGTCTAATTCTAAGTTAGACTTTTGAGAAACCCTCACAAAATATAATGGTTATTACTAAGACCCACCTTGCTCCCAATGACAGGGACAGGAGAAGGCCTTTCAGCCCATCGAGCCGGTTCCACCAGTTTATTAGATCTCATCAGATATTTAATAACCCAAAGCCCCGCCCTTTCACTTCGCTTTTAAATGCCTCAACTACCCAAGTCTCTGTCTGTCTATCAAACATCCCCATTATTCCACCTCTAGACAGACTATATTGTGGCGAGGACTGTTGGTGATAAGCTTTTCGCACGATTCCCAACTCCTAGATTTGGTGGATCAATGAAGGGAATTTTAAGCCTGGATAAACGGGGAGAGAAACCCACCCCCAGACAGCATTTGAGAATACGATTCTTTGAAATTGCAACAGACAGATGGCAGCTAAAATTGATGGGACAATCAAAACAAACAACAACTCTCAACAAAGGGAAATGTAAAGAATAGGACTGTCGCTGGTTGGAAATGAGCCTCTGTTCTGCAGTCATATATTTGGTTCTGGCTAAAAGCAGATACATCACTGGGTAGAAATTGAATGTATTTTAGCCTGTGGTTACCATAAATCAATTCCATTATATGTGGTGTCAGCATTTGATAACGCTATTCAGAACACGGAGCGCAAAGAACTTTGGTAAATGCTGACAGCTCTCATTGCCAGCAGCTAGAGAACACACTGCACATTATTAGCAAATAGATTCATCGAAGGAAATAAATCAATCGGCCATAAGGGCTATTGGAATGCGCATCAAAAGCCAGGATTTGGGATCATCAGTAATAATGTGTACTAATGCTTGTATTTGATACCGAGTCTCATCGTATCAGCACATCTCAAAGCGCTTTTACCATAAAGTGTAGTGACTGTGTGTTTTGCAGGAAAATGTGGCAGCCAATTTGCACGCAGCATTGTCCCACAAACAGCCATGAAGTAAATGACCAATTTTGTCCTGGGAAGTAGACACCAGGAAAAACTCCTTTCCCTGTTCGATGAACACCATGGGATCTTTAATATCCACCCGAACAGGCAGACAAGGCCTTGGTTCAACACCTTCTCAGAGATGGCATTTCAGACAATGCAATGCTCCCCCAGTACTGCACTGGAGAGTCAGCCTAGACTGTAAACTCAGAATGCCTATATGGTGCTTGAACCCACTAACCGTCTGTCTCGGAGGCTGAGCCTGACTGACCACCCATTAAAAGTAAATGAACCCAATTGAGTCTAGCCATCTTGCACTGCAATGTTGAAAAGGAAGAGAAGTCGTGTATGCAGCTCAACAGACTGTGGACATCGCTCTCCATCGCTGGAGAGCGATGGACACACAAGGCAGAGATCTAGATCAGCCATGCTGCTAACTAGACTGTTCCCAGTGTCCAGTTCCTTGGGATATCTTTCCGAAGTGAAAGGTGCTATTTAATGTAATTTATTGTTGTGTTACCTTAACAGAAGAGCGGCTAGTATTCAACCAGCCTGGATGTTTTTTGTACTGCTTTGATGAAATTTTGTACTGCAGTTGATGAAAAATCAATGAGATGTGAGCGTGTGTGTGTCAGAGAGAGAGACAGTGTGCGTCCAAGAAGGAGCAGGGGTGGGAGTGTGAGCGTAATTTATGCATGTCAAGCTCTTCGGCGAAGGCAATTAAAGGTAGGTTGCCATCTTCAAGGGCATATCTCAAGATCCTCCTCTTTGACTGCACCTTTGGCAACCTTCCTACCCCCAGCTCGGATCCAGATCCCTGACTATGCAGGGCCTTGGAACATCCTCTCAACATGAAAGGTGCTGTACAAATGTAATTTTGTATTGTATCGTAAGTTATGTTCGAAATTCCACCCCCCCACCCCCACACCCTTCCACCACCACTCTGTCCCTCTGTACAAAGGTTTGTTCTTCTTCACTGTGTAAGTATTTTCATATCAATTCTCAATAACCACATATAGCAGTGCTCAAGGAAATAAGAACATAAGTGTTGGGATATGGGAGTACTGTATTAAAAATTAATTATAGTTAGTTCCTATCAGGCACCAATTAAAACAATCTATCCACAACACGGGCATGGTCAGCAACCTTGAGCAAAAGGGAGAGAAACAACTTATCTACACAAAACACCAGGTGCACATTCCCCTGCGCTGAGACAACCTTAGGTACTGGTAATCCAAGGGGCGCAATAACATCAGTAGCTTCTAGGATAAATAAAGAATTGAAGGAAAGCGGCTTGAGATATAGATATAGATAGGGACAGAGGACTCAATTAATAAAGGCGCAAAGGAATGTGCTAATTTGAGAAATTGCCAAGTGAGTAGCTGGAAAGCCATCCCAACGTCTGGGAAAAGAAGGGAGGTGAACACCTTCCTACAACTGGCCTTTAGATAGTCTGGTTTTGACATCACTTCTGGACAATGTCCAAGTGATCAACTGGCTGAGTTAGTTATGGTGGAGAAGTATAAAGGTAGGAGAGAAAGAGTGGCTCATTACAACAGTTGGGGAGTGTCTCAGGGTTAAACCAAGATCTCCAGCCTGCCACTGTTGTGCAGAACTACTGGAACGGGTCATGGTTCCAGTTGCTTTGTTTTACAGGCAGAGAAGGGTCAGTTAGCGAAGGAAAGTTAGAAGGAGTAAGCATTGTGAGAAGCCTGAACCTGACTTATGATGTAACAGCCTGATTCCAGCATTGTATTCTACATAGAACTGGTAGTATGATTCTTTTATTCTATCATTCTAAAATTGCTTGCAATCAATAAATCACTATACCTTTATTAAGGATTGTTGGGTCATTATTTTGAACTCTCGGGATCGGAAATCCCAACATAAGTGTTTACATGGTCACTATGCATGATTGGCTTCTCGTACGCTTAGACAGAGCTGATCAACAGTCATGCTGATTATTACTTCCTTCCTACACAGCAAGTCAAAAAGATGGGAGTCAGATAAAATAAGTGGGAAAGTCCTGAAGGGAGAGGTGGAAGTTGTCAACAGCCCCAGTGAATTGTGTTCAAATGACCTTGACGGTCTCGCGAGGAGGTGTTATGAGTTGGTGGTTATTTAGTTTGGGTGCCCAGAGTGGGATGCTACCCTGCATGAGGGGCACTATATAAATGTAAGTTATTTTTGTTGTTGCGCATCTAGGAGGTCACATCCCTTGTTCACCCAGAGGTGGCAACCCCCAGGGTGGGAGATATACCGGAGGGAATATGGTATCAGGACGTTCTCAAGCGCCTTCTGCAGATAAGAGATAACTGGCAAGCAATTTAATGTCACTTCCCATGTAAGAAGTAATACCTATGATGACATGATAAGCTAGAATTAGCTTATCTGTTCAGCACGCAGCCAGCAAACTTACCTACAGTATGCGATTCAAGGAGGTCACGAAAGGAAAGATATGGGAGCAGATTGGGAACGGTCGGGGTGAAATAAGAGAAAAAAACGAGTAATGGACCTTCAAAACCACACGTCTTCATCTCTACCAGTTTTCTTGGAGCTAATAAAAAACTCTACACTAGGCAGCGTTGTGAAGACTGCTAAACCCAAACTAAACCATTTAGGAATATTTACTGTTGTAGTAACTATATAGTTAATAGTAACTAGTAGAGGCCTGTTATGAAATTGCAGTTAAGCAGAGAGGAGGGTGTCCAAACAGTGTTGTGTTGGGGTTAGTGTTTACATGGTCACTATGCATGATTGGCTTCTCGTATGCTTAGATAGAGCTGACCAACAGTCACGCTGATCTTACTTCCTTCCTATACAGTAAGTCAAAAAGATGGGAGTCAGATAATTATAATAATCCTTGCATTTGATATAGCGCCTTACCACGTCTTCGAGACATCTCAACGTGCTTCACAGAATACACTGTAAAGTGAATTGACTGTATATTCCTGTAGCTCAATAGTTAGAGCACTCGCCTCACAAACAAGGCGACCCGTGTTCGATTCCCGGACGGGTCAGGGTGAAATGTTGAGCGAGTTTCCTTACTCCACATTCACACCTGTGTTTACCTAATAGTAAGTAGGAACCCAGTTGTTAGCCAATTGGCGGATCACTTTTCCAGAGGTAACCACCACTAACCAGGTTCCCACTTACTGCTAGGTTAACAGATCAAGGTCAGGGAGAGTGAGTCTGTGTGTGTATAGTCACTGCACTGCATCCTGTGGGTAGGTGGGATGAGCACTTATGAGCCAGAAGTTAATAATTTTGCAGCACAGAATTAGCCTCTAATCTGCTGATTGCTTCCTGCTAGCTTTTCTAACCTCCATACAAAGCTGGCAGGAAGGTGTGGGGTAAATTAAAGACTTGAATGTTCTAAGAGGACTTTGAGTTCCTGCTCTGAGGGTGGGGAAAAATGATGAGTGTCTTACAGATCAGTGCCAGGAACCATCAAGTCACCTTGGAGTTGTCCTCTGAAAGTTGCTCAACAGGAACTGTCTGAAGTGTACTCACACACTCACAGCCACACACCCATTGGTGTTCAGCAAAATAATGGCGGTACCTGTCCCGGGAAGGGTGACCCCAGCGAGACTGAGATTTGCTGAGAAATCTCAGTAATTTCAGTGGTTTTGATAGTGATGCTTTGAGGTGTCAAGGCATTGGGTGCCTGAGAGATCATAGTTCTGATGTGAGGAATTCCACCTGGGTAATTAATCTACGGAAAACCTGAGGCAAACATAGGACTCATCTTAATTGACAAAGTTTACCTGTTCTCACATGACAAGAAAACAATGTAAGTGTAGACTCAGGTGGAATCTCCATGCGCCATTGTAAACCGTTTAATCTTTTAATCTCTGATCCACTACCCTATTGTGTGTGATTTCAGCCATTTCGCACCCAATCTCTAGGACCCCATCCATCCGCCCTGTGACCCTACCTCATGCTCCCTGCTTCCCTCCTTGAAAACCCAACCTGAGACCGTCCTCTTTGACTGCACTTTCAGCCTAATCCCAACTTCTCCTCCCCCCCATGCTAATCCTCGGGCTCCTAGTTGGCTGTGTGAAGCGATGTGTGAAGTCCTCTGAATGAGAAAGGCAGTATATTAATGTAAATTGTTGAAACTTTTTTTGTTCAGATAGACAGTCTGATGTCTGGTTCCATGTGTCTGGAATGCACATATCCAATCCCAGAGAGTTTAGGCCCAGGTTGGCTGGAGTTTAACCAACTAAAACCATGCTGACAGGAGCTCTGGCTGCATGCTATTTCTTCAGCCAGGACCACCCAACCCATTAGACCTTTGATTTGCTGGGTTATCAGGGGTCGAGTGTAACAAATCCTTGCTCCCAGTGCTTGGGGCTGTTAGCAAGTGCCCTGGACTTGTCTAGCTCAGGAACCAGACTACCAAGACCGCCACTGAGGGTTGAGTCAATTCTAATGTTACATTGCCAGACAGGTTAACTGGGAACCAAGGTAGCACTAAAGAGAACCCTGCATACCTCCACCCTCCATTTCATCTCTTTCCTTCTCTCTCCTTTTCCCTCCCACACCACTCCATCCCCCACCCCTCCCACACCACCCCAGCTCCCCACCCCTACCTCAAAAAGTGGACATCTGAGAATACAGTGCATCATTCATGTTTGTTCATTGTGAAAGACTGGCCTTGTGTCTGAGAAAAGTGCAATGTGGAAATGAAACAACAACAGAGCTATTTTCAGCATGGGCGTTTGAGAGAAATAACCACAGTTCCCCAGAGAGTTAAGTGACAATAGTTTTAATTTTGATATAAAGTGGCAGAAATAGTCTTCCTTAGAAAAATGATACTTTTACTTATTTACATTTTTACATCTGATTTCCTGGCACAATTGACAACTTATTTACATTAAATGCTGTTGTGGAAATACTTTGAACATTCTAATTGTCCATTCCAATCTTAAATCTCTACATTATCTAAACCGGAAACAGAAAAAGGGGAAAATAAAGAAAATACATGACAGTTTTAAAGACAATCTTGGAAAATATTACAATTAAGATTTCATAGAAAGATGCAAAACAAATATAAATACAGGCTTCTAGAGCAGATATGTTTGAAATCTATATTATCACAAAGGAATAATTAGTTTTTTTTCCCTCATCTAATCCAAGGAATAGGTAGGAAACAATTACTTTAGTACCAATAATCAAAATAAGCATCATTGTGGATGTTGAGGTGATTTGTTGCCATGCTTTCACTGTAGAATAGCACACAGATGTAAACTGGGCAGCTTAACACATACAATGTGGGTTGAGAACAAGTGCATGCAGAGAACAGTTCAGCCCTAATTTTGGTTGCTAGCATTGATTGCGATCCTGGCTTGCAAAGTCTACACATTCAAATTGACATTTAAATTGACATTATCCCACCCACCCTAAAAAATCGACCTCACTCACATCGTGGTTTGACCCCCCATATGTGTTGTCTTCCAGATCCTCCTCCCTACCCACCTAGCTACCCTCACCCACCCCCCCTCCCACCCATTCCAATCAAGCCAGTGTTATTTGCAAACCAGGAACTATAATAGTGCTAGCCAAAATGTAATATCGGTTGTTCATTTTAAAACATGCTGTGGCAATGAGGTTTCCACAATATCATGTCACTCCCTTTACCGCTTGTAGCGTTTATCCCAAATAAAAGGAAGCAAAGCTGATAAAATGGGAAACACATGAAATCGCTTCACTAAATATACAAAACGGGATTTTAAAGCGAGATGCAGGTGGTGAAGGTTCAGGACGGAGAATTAATTATCGGAGTTTGGGCTGAGGAATCACTAACTGCCTTGTTGCAGTTGAAATATCCCGTGGCTGCTTACATTATTTTAACTAGCGGTATTGCTTTCGTTTAACCTGTTATGCAAACAAATAGTTTATATTTTCACTAACTAGTCTTATTCATTACTATAGCACAGAAGCTTGCTACAATTTACAGCTGAAAGATGATGGGCGGTTTTAACTCGTATAAAAGGTGATCAGACAATGATAAAATAATCTTCCTTTAGCAGCTCATTTACTCTCTCACTTAAATAATTAAAATTAATAGTAACCTAAGATCTAGCGCCTTTCACATCAAGACGACATCTTAAAGTGCTTCACAGAATTTGCTGTAAAGTGTTGTGATTGTGTGTTGTGTAGGCAAACATTTTGGCACAAGGGCTCAAATGATTTAACTAACCAAGTTAATTTTAAGCACTGGAAGCACCTCACCTCCCTGTGCTTTCGATCACAAGAGAGTATAGGAACATTAAACCACAGGCTATCTATAAACTAGGGATTGCAAAGGGAAAATGAATGGCTCTCACTAAAGGTAGCTTGTTCACTGGCTGAGCTACTTCCCATTGGAAGTGAACTATTGGTGTGGAAGACACGATTCAGTGCTCCTCGTTGCACTGCTAAGTGCATCATCACAAAGATCTAATGCTAATTTTCCGGTGCTAACGGTTTGCTTGCATTATATTGTAGGAACCTCTGATGGGACGGGATGCTGTTTAACATATGCTGGTGTACTTGTTTACTGAACGGACGGCATTCCTGGCCACTCCATCCCATTTGAAACAGAGTTCGAATAGTTTATCAGTAAATGTTCACCTTTGTTTAGTGACATTTACCTCCTTGTCAAGTCTAACACTTGTTATTTAAGGGCTCGGTGAGTGCTTGGGAGGGAACGAGGACTGCCTCTTGGTCAGGAGACTGACACAGCCGGAGTCAGGTTACAGCACTAGTCAGACAGAGGACAGCATGGGTCAGACTGAGGAGCACTGGTCACCCTTGACATGAGCTCCAACTCATTTGCACCAGGCAATTTTTCAATTGTTCAACCATGAACATCTCGGTGGCCACAGCCCAAGATATCTGGGGGTGAAGAGCAGTGACTCTGGGTTTCCACCCTAGCCACCTAACTCCCCCACCCTCCCCCCAACTGAACCCAATCACTGCTGGGAGGGCTGAATGCACTGCAGCAATCTCAGAGGTTGGCACATTGCTAACCCTATTTGCTGACTTGTGGGAAAGATGTTATCATGTTGTTTGGTGCTGAGAACAAACTCAAAAGGTCCAATGAATCCAAAGTCCATGGAAGCTCTAGGGATTCCATATTTGAGTTAACGATTTGAATCAATTTTACCAATGACACTTTTATGAATGTTTTTAGTGCTTGTTATTAATAAAGTAATCAGGAATTCCTTCTCTTTTTTTGGCACTAGTATTAATTCAATTGAATGCCGGCGTTGAATAAGGAGTGATGCAAAGTTTTTCCCCCTCAAGGTTCGGGATGTTCGTTGGATGATCAGACAACAAGTAAAGCTGGTGTTAAACCTGCACAGAAACAATCAGAAGCACAAGTGGCTGGCAGCGCCAACACAAAATGACAATTCACCCCCAACCCCCTGCCCCCGGTGTCGTGTCGGAGACTGAAGATGGAAATGGGAGAGCGATTCTGAAGCCACAGCCCAGCATTCGAGACCATTCATTCATTCACATGATATTGTGAAAAAAGAAATCAATGGCACATCAGAGAAAAACAGGTACTTGTGGTAGTCGTAAATGGTTATATTCAATGGGTAAATGGTCTAATGATGAACTAAGCACATCACTGGTACTTGAAGTTGCAGTTCCAAGCCCTTTGAACATACAAATGCCCACAACATCTTAGCGGTTAAACGTTGCGGTTCTTATCCAAAGCTTATCCATGTCTCAGTTATCAAGCAGCAAAATGCACTGGTAGAAGTCTAGAGTAAAAATGAATTATACTCACGTATTTCTAGATCTAAGAATTATATTCTTTGTTTTTTTTTCTAAATGGATTAGTGACATTCTAAAATGTTGCCAGATTACAAGCATATAATGTACTATATATCCCTGCTTCCATAGTCAAAATAATAAGTACAAGCCTAAATATATATAATACTAGAGGGAATATACTGCAAAGAGATAGACTTTTCACAAATTTATATGTGGAGGCTTATCAGGTTTGAGAAAAACTTAAAACAATTCAGTCAAAATGATTCTCCAAGCTAACAGCATGTATATTACATTTAGCGGCTAACGAGACAATCTATAATGTCCAGAACAGCAAAACTCCTGAACTTTTTCATGCCTCATGTTTAAATGAGAAAACTTATGTCGAACGCCAGTGTCTCAATTACACTGCTAACCCGCGTTGGGGCACCAGTTGAACAGATATCTGTAGGGAGTGCACAGCGAGGGAGAGTGGAGAGCGTCACCCCATATATATATATATATAGATAGATAGATAGATAGATAGATAGAGAGAGAGAGAGAGAGAGAGAAAGTGGTAATTGCTGGCAAAGAGTTTTTGTTTAAATGCACCATTGTTTTACTGAAGTTACGGTCAAGTAAAAGGTGGATTGTTTCAACTTCGTGAAATAAATCGGCTTGTGACCGCTCACTGTAATCTGTTCCACTGGTGTTCACAAATAGGATTAATTCAAACAATTGAGAAGCAAAATGGTTTGTTAAGTACTGTACAATACATGCATTCAGGACTTTGTATTTTTTTTCTTTAAAGTTAATGGCTTTAGTTGGGAACCCATTTGTTGTCAGTATTCATAAATTATGCTACCAGCTATTTTAGCTCAAGGGTCTCACTCAAAACACACAGCCCAGTTCAGGCAACATCAGCAAAGACAAAAGTTAGAATACAGAGATAAGAGCATAGTTGCCAACTCCCTAAACTTACGCAGCAGTGTTGAGCACGTCATCTATTTGTTGCTGCCTTTACAATAACCGGGTTTGTCCTATAGATGGTTCTCTGGTCTGTCTAGAGTGGTTTGCTATAGATTAATGCACTGTTAAAGGTGCGATAAATCCCACTAGGCCATTTTATGCAGTCTTCAGTTTCAGCAAAGCTAACCAGTTGGTATGATCATCAACATGTATCTCTTTTCAGCTGCTCCTTTTCCATCAGATAGTAGGAAAGGCCAGTCATCCCTATCTAGCGGAAAATAGGAGAAAGAACACAATGTTAGCAACCACTATCTGTCAAAGCTGCTTCTTAATGTCTCCTAAATTCCCATTTCAGAATGTTGGCAACTATGTACGAAACTAGCTACATCAAACGAATGTCATTAACGTGGGTTTTTTTTAGAGAAAGAAATTATGAGTCAAACATCTGATTCAATACTAGGCATTTTTTTGTACACACGTCTATTGCTGGAGTAATTCAAAACCCTGGGGGCAGAGTAAATACTATTCTTGCTTGATACATAAGGCATAATATGTTCTGTAATGTACACTTCATTAGGAACCCGTCCATCTCTGGAGCAGAACGGAGCAGTGGACTTAACCGATGATCTAAAGTGATTATCATGCCATGCCTTTGTTGCAGTTGATTGTTTATATATGTCAGTGGAGCTTCGGCCGTGCATCAAATGCTGGTCTTCCCGGAACGAGTGCCAGAAGGGGTTCTCGGAGCCATGGTCCGGATACAACGACTTGCTCCGCTTGCTCTCCTCTAGGTTGTGGTCAAACACAGAGACCTTGGCGCTATAGAGTTTGTCGGGCTTTATATTGAACACGTGAGCGTACGGGTTGTCATCCTGAAACCTGTCCTTTTCCTTCAGGCTCACACTTCTGGCCGGTCTTCCCAGATCGATCTCTTTGGGCTTCTCTAGGATATTGTCGTAGGAATGCTGCCTGCTGATCCTCAGCCTGTTCACCTTCTGCATGTTGGCGGCTTCGCTCGTTGCCCAGTGATGAGCAAACGATTCCTCGGGCTGCATGGGGCTGACCGGCTCCTGCAGCATGTAATCTTCGCTGATGTCATACAAGTTCCCGGTGTGGACGCAGGCATCGCACCTGTTGTAGGGAGACCTGACCGAATAGTGCGTGGTATAATTGGGCAGCTTCGACAGGCAGCTTCTGCAGTGAGTGGACAGGTGCTTGAATTCTACGGGGGAAATGTTTTTCTCTTTCAAGCTGTAGTGCTTGTTATAGAGACTGTATTTATTCTCAGCATTGCTAAGGTTGTCCTCGTTATGCTGAGGAGTCCTGTTTAGGTGCAGAACTGCCTCCTGTTGCCTGTAATTCTCATTCTGGTCATGGTACCCAGGCGAGAAGTCCATGTCTTCGTGCATCACCACGCTCTCTCTGTAATGGTGCTGGTCACTGTGGTAGTTGGACTCTCGATCTGGATCAATGGTGTAGATCTTGTCCCGGTGAGCTTGCTGGCCCTCTTTGGCTTTGAGATAAGACAGCTCGATCTCGCTGCAGTCCCGCGGGTACTTGGCCATGGATAGCTTCTTTTTGAATGTCTCCTTGTGTTTGTGGTGCTTCTGGTTGTTGTCAGGGTCCTTGTAGGAGGTGGTGCGGCTGGAGCAATCAGACACGTCGGAATGGACCACCTCTTCTGGGAGGTACCTCTGGGTTTTCACCCCTTGCTTGGATTCCACGGGAGCACCCTCCGCTGCCGTGCTCGGGTTCTGACGTAACGTCTCCACGGACTTTTTCCACAGTTGCCTCGGCCTGGAGTTAATCTTGGGATTGTCCGAGCTGACGGCGACCTCCACACTGTTGGGATTGGCATCGTTCAGCGTCAGGGGATGCTGCGCTTGCAGCATGTAGTTGTTGCGGTTGTCTTTGTGCCGGTTAGCATTAAACGTCAACATCTCACTGGTGTTGTCGGCGAACACAGTCTCTTTGGGTTGGTAGGGCCTATTGTCCGAGTAAAAGAAATTCCCTTTGTGGTCAACCACATCCAGGAGTAAAGAGCCTCTTTGAATGAAATTGGAAGTTCTCTTGGGGGAGTCAGACCTTGAAGTGTTGAGGTTTGAGATATTGGCCATGGTTTTGGATGTATTAAAAAGCCTCAGAATGTTGGTTTGAGGACTGCCTAAATCCAAGTTAGGGGATTTCTTCTTCTCCTCACTAGGCACTCCATGTATACAGCTCCATATCTCCTACAAAACAAAACAGAGGAAAGAATTAGTGCCCATGTTCCCAGGTTAATCTTAGGCTATGGCACAATATTATTGTCTTGTATACAAATGCCAAACACAAATAACCTGGTGCAAGCGAGGAGGACAATACAGCAGCTCAGAACACAGGCCGGTATTGAGAGATTAAAGATTACAAAGGCTTTGGTGGACCTTTTTTGCTACTGTGAGCAACACACCAAGGGAGACCCTCTGCATACAGGTATCCCAGCCTCAGAAAACGCCTTCAAGGACAAAAAGCCTTGCATCATATTGAGAGATTTCTTGCCTTTCTTACTATGTTCCCAGAGACAAAAACCGGACCAAAACCTGAAGTACTTTTGAACCCACCCTGGGGTCTGAAATTCCACCTTAGCCTCAGTCTGTGAAACCACGTTGTTGAACTTAGAAAGGTGAAACACTCTGTAATTTGTCTTGGTTTGGAAACCGGTAGGACCTAAGGTCCTAAATTGGACCGGACCTAAGAATAGGTCAGGTGTGAATACAGAGTAATCGTCGGCGAATGGAATTAACATACAATGAGAAAGCTAATAATCATTGTACTCATAGGAAGGGGCAACATCGGCAGCATCACACTGCGTTGATGATATAAATATTGCAATGGTTTCACAAGGACATGCTGAACAATCAACTGATCTAGACCAGCGTTTCTCAACCAGTGGTACATGTACCTCAGGGGGTACAAAGTTACTTCCAGGGGCGGTACATTGATTTATTTAGCTCTCTTATTTAACATTTTATAGCCTTCCAAATTGTATATTTAATTGTTATTCCCCTCGTTTTGTATGTCGCTAGTTATTTTGTTATACAGTATAAGAAAAGCTTGGTCATAAAATGCACGTGGAATGAGGGGGGTGGTGTGTGTGGTTGGCTGGGGGTACACGATAATGTTGAAAATTAACAAGGGTACATCACTGAAAAAGGTTGAGAACCACTGGCCTAGACAACAACAAAGAGAGATGAGGTCAATTGAACTGATGGACGATGGTAGGGCAGTGTGCATGTTCACAGGTTGGTTGCTGAAACTGGGTTGATGACCGAGGATGGGTCGATTAGCACAGTTGTGTTGTTCAGTGAGGATGGGTTGTTTGCGTTCACGGTTTGTTCAGTCGTAACAAGATGGTTCGGCTTTAAATACGTGTGAACCTCAGGAGCTTTTGTGCTGACAAACTTTCCAGAGCAGAAGGTCAGATCGCCAATTACTGATATGAATGGCAGATTGCTACATTTATCTTCTGCTTGCTCTGAGCACCTAGCTTCCCTGCTGTATCTTGCATTATAACAAAGAGAGACCAGAAATATATACATCAATATACTCCTCACGGCTAATAGCCAACATATGCAATGATCATAAATAGTTTCCGTGTAAATCAGGATAGTGTCCATCTGATCGCCATTTGTAGAGATTGACTCAGTGCCACAATGTCTAAAATAAATAATAATGACAACAAATTGCATTTGGATGGCGCCTTTCACATCGGGAGGACAGTTTGCGGCTCTCCTGTTATAAACCGTGTATTGTCTCCTCTGACCTCCTGTTACAAACCGTAACATCAGCTCAGCTGGTATAAATTGCTCATGTAGGATTGAGCACTGAAACGTTCTCCCTCTGGTGTTATTATTCTGAGCTCTGTTGTGCTGTGGGCTGACTCAATCCCATGTTACACGGTTAAACATGCAGTCTAACTACAGCGGTTAATGGGGTACTGTTCAGTTTAGGTCAGCTTTTAAGTTGCCTTAATAGACAGCAGCTATAACAGCACGACGTGTTGATGCAAATCCCACAGCAGGAAAAACAATTGTGATCTAATCAGTGGGAGCTTTCTCAGGCTTGAGTTCAGTGGTTGGGTTACCCACTAAACACAAACGACATGTGGCACCACATACACAAATCTTTCTGTCCCTATAAATAACAGGCACATGGCAGCTTGGTTTAATATCACATCTGAAGGGCAACACCTACAACAACATATCATTCCAAACACATTGGTGCTGCTAAGATACAGCCACAACAACTTGCATTTATATAATAATAATAATCGTTGCGTATGATGTAGCGCTTTTCACATCTTCTAGATGTTTCAAAGCGCTACACAGAATATACTGTAAAATGAATCAACTGTATATTTGTGGGCAAAACGTGGCAGCCAATTGCACACAGCAGCGTCCCACAAACAATCGTGAATTGAAATGACCAAATTATTATTGTTTTTATATATTTTTTAGGGGTTATTATTAGGTGCATGGAGTAAGGAAATTTGCCCAAGGTTTCGCTCTGCTGGGAATTGAACCCAGGTCTCTCGCTTGTAAGGTGAGTGCTCTAACCACTGAGCTACAGGACCACAAAATGTATGTAGTACCCTTCACAAAGGGCACAATGTTGGAATGCTTGTTTCTGTGGCAATAGGAATACACAGGGAATGATAATGAGATGGAATTTTTGTCGTAAATTAATGTCTCAAAGTGCTTTGAAGAGACAGAACGTAACCCAGATCTAGGTGGGGACTGAGATGAAAAAAACAAAAGGCATGGACCAAGAGATAGATTTTCAGAAAGGTTTTCAAATCAGGGATGGAGAGAGGGAGGCTGAAGGAACTCCACAGAAAGCAGGAAAGCGGTGACCAGCTAGAGTACTGTGTTCAGTTCTGGGCACCACACTTTAGGAAGGATATCAAGACATTGGAGAGGGTGCAAAGGAGATTTACCAGGATGTTACCAGGAACGAGGGACTTCAGTTATGAGGAGAGGCTAGAGAAGCTAGGATTATTCTCATTGGGGCAGAGAAGGTTAAGGGGAGATTTGCTAGAGGTTTTCAAAATTGTGAGTGGAATCAATAGGGTGAACAAGGAGAAACTATTTCCACTGTCAGGTGGGTCAGTAACCCGAGGGCACTGATTTTAAATAATTGTTAAAAGAAACCGAGGGGAAGTGAGGAGAAATGTTTTCACTCAGCGAGTTGTTGTATCTGGAATGCATTGCCTGAAAGGGTGGTGGAAGCTGATTCAAAACCAACTGTTAAGAGAGAAGTAGATATAGTAGTTATTTGAGGGATAAGGTTTGCAGTTTTTTTTTTTTTTGGGGGGGGGGGAGTGGGATTGGTTTGGGTCAGCTTTTCAAAGAGCCAGCATGGACACAATGGATCGAATGACCTCCTTCTATGCTGTATAATTCTTTGATTCTATGATTAGACTTTGCTTGCCAATGGTGGGGCTGGGAGTATTGGGTGAGGTGTGGAGGGATGGGGTGTGGGGGTGGGGGGAATGACAGAAAGTAGGTCCAAGTGTGGCATATGGGGTGTGGCGAGGGAGGCCAGTGGGGTCAGAGGTAAGGAATCTGGTGATCTGTAACATATAATTTCATCGTAATATGTGTCACTCAGCTCACAGAGTGTCTCGGACAATCTTAAATAACATGGAGGATGGCTAGCTCTTGTATTCAGTGATCTCTAATAAACCATCTCCGGCTAAGAGAGAATTCAGGTCAGATTCTGTGGATATGTAGTCCACGTGATAATGGGCAAACTCGCTCTTTGCAATAATTTACCATCTACTCCGGGAGGTTTAATGGACACTGGCACAAGTAATTAGTGGATTAAATGTAAGTAGAAATGAGAAGATCAATGCAATCCTGTAACAGAACAATACTTACCCTCATTTTTTATTGCATCTGCTGTAATCTACTTAATTGCCTATCTTTTGCCTTGTATCGCTTTTGACAGCACTTCCAGCGAGTTATATGTCATCTTCCCCCATGAGTCCGTTCCCCTCATCAATTCTTTGACCTTCAGGCTTTAACCAGATGTACCAATAACCAATGACAATGATTTGGTTCTGATCAGCCGAGTGTCTGCTACTCGCAGAAGTAGCCACCACCCTGGCTGCCTGAAGAGTGTCCAAACCAGACAGAGTTCTACACAGGTATTTTTCTCCCATAAAACACAGTCACTCCACTTTAGAGTATACCCTGCAAAGCGCTTTGAGACATCTGAACAATGTGATAAGGTCCTACATCAAAAGCAAGGATTATTATATGTACGCCATCTACCCATGGTAATGTGTACATGTATTGCGGACTTTCTCCCTGGAGTGATGCACCCTGCTTTACTGATTCCAGAGAGTATTAGGTGTAGGTTAGCAAGACACAAGGCTTGGGGAGAACAGAGTGTGCATTGGGGTAACTGCTGGCGTCTGATCAGTTTTTTTGTTAAATAATCCTTCAGAGGGCCAAAAATAACACCTTTTAAATATTAAACACCCAAAGAGGTAAACATTTTTCAAGCCCAGTTCC
The DNA here is from genome assembly GCA_035084275.1 of Hydrolagus colliei. Taxonomy (NCBI): domain Eukaryota; kingdom Metazoa; phylum Chordata; class Chondrichthyes; order Chimaeriformes; family Chimaeridae; genus Hydrolagus; species Hydrolagus colliei. The sequence goes on along the minus strand of CM068758.1, from coordinate 12,391,160 downwards.
CCAATGAAACTTCTATCTAGTTCCTCTTAAATGATTCGGAAGGTATTCAAATTTAATTGAGCCTGTGAAAATAACGGTGCTTTCAAAAGTAGCTAAATATAGTGCAGATTTTTTTCATGTTCTCATTTTCTGACTACATTGTGTTGCCGGAATTCATTCCCTGTTAATTAAGTCACTGAGAATTGAAATGATCAGTCATATTTACTTTCCGGTTTAAGACTTAGTTGCCCTTTATGCAACAATTGTCTCCTCACACAGGAGGGGGCTTGGAAAGTGCTCTCAAACCTTCCAGCTAACAGGTTACAGAACGAATCTGCACACAGGAACTGAATCTATTTGACACAGCATACAATACTGACAGTGTCTCACGCGTGCACACATCACACACACACGTTACACACACATCACATACGGTGACACGCAGACCATACGGCACTCACTGTGTAACACGCACTCCACCCTACGTAATCTGTGTGAATGTCTGTCCAACTCCCTGTACAATTTGGGGAGTCTCTTGTCTAATGCTGTTTAGGTCTCCTCTCCAGTCCTATCTATAAACAAAGCACGCAGGCTACCTATAAAACTCATGGCGGAGTGCTTTCCAGACAGTTAGCCTTAACTCTATTAAAATATATCATCTCTGTGCTTTTTACAGCCCATCCATCTCCGAGCTGTCGCTGTCCGTGGCCCCAGAACATCATGCTGCTGCCTGAGAAGGACAGAAGTGTTTCAATGATCTCAGCCTCTGGCAAGAAAGCACTCGCTTAAGCTTGGCCAGCAGTGATCACAGCAGGGATGCTGACACAGGGAAAAAACACTCAAACCAAAAGCTCCAGTGGTGATGTTACAGTTAATAATATATAGCACCTTATCTCAGCGCTCTTCATAGTAAAGTGGAGTGACTGTGTATTTGTAGGCAAACACAGCAGCCCAATTGACCACGGCAATGTCCCACACGCAGCCATGAAACGAATGACCAATCTTTATTGGGGGGTTTTTTGAACCAGACACCGAGACAAACGCCTTTCTCTTTTTGAATAGTGCGATAGAATTCATCTGAACAGGCAGAGCTTGGTTTTAAATGTCCTATCAGACGAACGGATTCTGAGCATAGACCAACAACAGTGATGGGGGGGGATAGGAATACAGGAACAGGAAGAGTCTTTTCAGATGATTGTGCCTTTCCACTATTTTTTAGATATTGGCAGGTCTTTTCAACGCATTTTTGCTTTAGTCAGACGGGAACAGGCATAGTGGGGAATGTGGATAGTGGAGCAGGCAGGACTTGGAACAGTTATTAATGGGCTTCTCTATTCTGATACAGAACTCCAGAGGCACACAGAATGTAACAGCACGGAAACATTGGCCCAACCAGTCGGTGCAGTGTTTATACTACAAAGAGATCTCCACCTCTCTCCTGTCCCTCTCTATTTCTCCCACCCCCCACCCTCTCTCTCTCAGATCTGCATTAAATTTCCGCTTGAATGCTTTCTGCTTCAACCAGTTTCTTACAGTGAGTAAGAATCCATACTCCCACCACCCTCTGTGTGAAAATGTTCCCCCCAAACTCATTTGTTCTGGCACAATGTGAGTTTATGCGACAACCAGCACTCTCCGTTGTGTTATTTTCACGTCAACAATACCAACAATATCTTGCATTTATATAGCTCCCCTCATCCTGGGTAGATTCTCAGAAATGTTTGACAGCGGTGAAGCCAGAAGGAGTGGGGAGGTGACCTTAAATATGGTTAAAGATGAAGGTATTCGGTTGTGAGGATGGGGAAGGCCGGGGCAAGGCAGAGGGATTGAGGGAGAGCGCTTCTAGAGTAGCAGCTGAAAGCACAGCCTCCAATGATGGAGCGGAGGGCACGAGGGACAAGCAAGAAGCCACCGAGCGGAGGTCACCACTATAGATGGACATCGTGTGCCTGTTTACACTCGCTACAAACCGCACCATTCTGATGTCAACTAAGAGACTATTAAAGCACGTTTTTACTCTGACGGGGTGAGAGGTATGTTCCGAAGTGAGCTGATACAGTCCACACTCCCAGCATGAGTTAGACTGAAAATCCTCATTGAGCAGAAAATAATGAAAACGCCTTTCGGACGGGAAGCGAGACGCGGAGAGACGAGGAGAGCTTGCGGTACTCACTCTGCTTATCGAGAAGAGAATTCCTGGTTTCCCGGTGCAATTGCCCACAAAGCAGTGCCTGAGATTCCAGTAAAACCAATGCTCCCACACAAAGGTGATCAGACTCAAGGCCATGGCTGCTGCCAGCATGTAAAACACACCAGCCATGTTATCCACATCCAGCTGGCTGCTGATCACTTCGTTCTTTTCATTGTGGCAGATGCCAGTCAGCCACAGGGCCTCCAGCTCCTCCATCTCTCCTGCACAAGAGAACCACACCATTGTCTCCATTTAGTACTCGCACAGCACAGCAGTGGAAACACACCTCACTTTACAACACAATAAGAGTTTACATTTATTACCGTATATCTCCGCGTATAAGGCGCACCCGCGTATAAGGCGCACCCCCCACTTTTGACCTTTTCTTGGCAGCCAGGGAGAGAGAGGGAGAGAGGCAGGCAGGCACGCAGGCAGGGAGGGAGGAAGGGAAGCAGGCAGGCAGGCAGGGAGGCAGGGAGGGAGGGAGGGAGGGAGGGAGGGAGGGAGGGAGGGAGGGAGGGAGGGAGGGAGGGAGGGAGGGAGGGAGAGGCAGGCAGGCAGGGAGAGAGAGCGGCAGGGAGGGAGGCAGGCAGACTGGGTTTGGCAGAAGGCAGGAGCAGGCACAGCACTGAAGTCCGCTGCTGCTGCCGCTGCCCGGGCGGCCGAGGCCGAAGCCCCGTCACCCGCTCCACCCAACCCCCGCCAGACACTGACCAAACCCCGGCTGACAGCGCGCCGGCCGCCCCTCCTGTTTACTGTATTTCCGAGGCTCAAAATTTTTGTATCTGCGTATAGGGCGCACCCCCAACTTTCGAGATCTTCCGACGTGCAAAAAAGTGCGCCTTATATGCGGAGATATACGGTAAGCGCTCTTCACCTCCCAAGAATATCCCGAGGCGCTGAATTTGCTTTGGTCAGCCTGGTGTCTGACACATGCGGAAACCCATCACCATTGCTTAAGAGTATCCAAACCAAACTGAGAATTCCATGCGTCCCACCTACACATGGAAATCCCAGAGATAAGATTGCCGGAATGGAATGCGCACCCATTCCCCGAAGGGATTCTTCCTGCTTACCTAATTCCAGCAGGTATTAAGCGCAGGCTGACAAGACACAAGACTTGGGGGCCTGGGAGTGTCTGATGGGTACTGATGGAGTCTAACCAGCTGAAAACGTAGAGTTTGGCAGAAAAGTCCCAATTTGGCTTGGCGCTCAAGGTGGTTGGGGTGGGATGGGAGTCAACAGGAGGGGAACTGGGGAGGGGAAAGATAACCAAAAGCGCAATCAAAGAGAAAGGCCTCGAGATAGACCTTGAACAAGGAGGGAATTTGGATGGAATTTTTAGAGGCAAGAGGCCTGATGAAGGTTCACCTGCTAATTGTGGGACAGATAGGAACTCACTGAGGTGCTCACTGAGTATTCACTCCACTTCGGCTGTACAAACAGCTTCACAGGGAATCAATGGGAATGTGTATTTTAGGGAATGTGTACTTCCTTGCCATGAAGTGAATGAATGATTTTATCTGGGGATTGTTGGCTAGGACTTTGTGGAGAAACTCCTGTCTCTTTTCCAGCCATAACATCCATCTGAACAAGCAGACGGGGGCCTTGGTTAAACATTTCATTCGAAGGATGGCGCCTCCAATAGCACTGCTCTGGAGCGCCAGCCTGGACTGTGAGTTCAAAGCTTCAATTTAGCAGTACATGAATCGTTGTGACACCTTGAAATTAAACCACAGAAGCTTAGGGTTGTAGGGAATGATTAATTGTGATTTTTATAAACCAGTTTCAAGCGCACCAATGTCATCCTTCAAGAACATCACTGATCAAATTGCAACATAAAGTCTATGATGAGTAGTGGACTAGCAGCTACTGTGGCCAAGGTCAAGGACAGAGAGTTCAACTAATGTACGCTAAGCTATGCTGAAGCTGTACATACACTGTGGGTATATTCCATATAGGATCTAAAGGCTTGATGTGGTTGAGGTGTGCAAAATAAGAGGTTAGGAAGTGTTTCCTCACACAGGGGGCTGTGAAGATGAAGCTGTGGAACGATCAGCTCCAGAAAGCTGTAGAGGTGGGATCAATATTGATGCTTAATAGACAAGAGACGTGGGTAGTAGAAGAATTAAGTGGTGTGAGGAAAGGGTGAGGCATTGGGATCACAAGAATTATCGAGACTTAATAAACCAGTGGAACAAGCTGAATGGCCTCCTGCTGTTTTGCCATATTACCTGCATACATATCCAAAAGATATTCAAGCTCCTCTCCCTGAAGACAATTGGAATCCTGGCAATGATAAGCCACACAGCTACCCTAGCCGGGGGAGTGGGGAGTGAGAGTGGGGTGGGGGGGGGGGGTGGGGGGAGGTGTGAGTAGGGAAGAGCAGGGAAGGGGGGCAAGGAATGAGGGAGGGGGGACAGGGGAGGGGAGCTTATAACAATAATAATCCTTGCATTTGATGTAGCGGCTTATCACGTCTTCAAGACGTCCCAAAGCGCTTCACAGAATATACTGCGAAATTAATTGACTGGATATTTTGTAGGCCAAATGAGGCAGCCAATTCCACACAGCAATTACGCAATTGCTAGCAGTGATAAGGTATTAGCTGCACAGCTACCCTACCAGGGGGAGTAAGGAGTGGGAGTGGGGAGGGAGGGGGAACAGGGTAGTGGGGAGCATGTCTATCTGAGCAACAACAGTGACCTCTAAAATACAAAAGTCCAGCTTTCAGGAAGAAGCTACGGCTAATTCAATTAAAATTCTATTGAAATGCTTGACTCAGACAAAGGGCTAATTTCACTGATGTCAGTTTGCGGTGAGGGAAAAATCAATTGCTAAAAATAGCAGTTTCCTTCAAAACCAGGGTTAAATAAATGAACAGCAGAAAAGAAACCTGTAATGCAGAGCGTGCTGTTAAGCCGAGCTTGAGAGAGCGCCAGGAAAGACATTTATATAAGTCACTATATAAAGTGTCTTGTATTCCTTACCACGCTCGTTATTTCAACAGAGTGAAACATCACTGCATATTTCAGATGGCGTAAGAGACATCATATTACACGAGCACAATAGTTATTTAAAGAATCTAAAGTGGCATCAGCTTCGCTCGGTCAAGAGGTTGCAAGTTCAAGGCTCCAATCTGACACTCCAATGCAATTCTGGAGTTATTGGTAGATGTTAAAAATCCCATGGCACCAATGCAAAAAATGAAGGCAGTTTTTCTCTCACGGTATCCTGGCCAACAATCCCCCAAATAAAATTAGTCACTCACTCCATGGCTGTCTGTGGGTCCCTGCTGTGCATAATTTCACTGCTGCATTTCGCCCACAACATACAGTCACTACACTCAACAGTAGCTCCCTTTGAAGTGCTTTCTTGAAGTACTATTCAAAAATGCTTCGCTAAAATACCTGGTAGACAAAATGTCAACCTATTGCTAAAAGTAGCTATTTTAGGAACCTCAAATATATTAAGAAAAGACACCTCCATTTATATATATGGTGACAGTGTTTCTAGTCTGACTGAGCATCACTGAAAACCACTTAGAAACTACCTCTACAGTGATTTAAACTGTAATAATAATAATAATAATAGTAACACTCAGCAGTGAACCTGGTGCTGGCCCTCGCCAACCTCTCTCAACCCCTGATGGTGAATAGCACCCGAGTAGGAAACTGCTAGAGAGCGAGTGAGTAACACAGAGAGGTCATACCATCGCCGATAAACTGCAGTAGAGCCAGGTCAATCTGCCGTTTCCATGGGGACCCTTTCTGCAAGGCTATCCCATAACCTGTGGTGGAAAAGACGTATCCACTGCCGATAGTCACCAGTTTGCAGCCCTCGTCTCTCCCAGCCATGTAGTTCAGCACGGCTGCATCATATATGAAGGCGTCCAACTTACTGCAAACGAGAGAAAGAAAATTCCTGAAACAGCCGGGCCGGCAAATGCGTTATTCTCAGATATACCCATCGTAGCTCAGGTCCAAATCCCCCTGACTGTCCAGTGGTCTGGGACGTTTTTCGGATGAGAAACACGCTATTACACGTGTAATTTATGGATGTCATTGTGTAAAGAACTGCTCTGTCTGGCTCTGGGTTTCCCCCACTTCTTCACAAGAAACAAGCTTCCCAAATTAAGATTGAAGACTCCTCTACCGATTTTAAGAGTAAGCAACTTCTCAGGCTGTAACCAGGTGGAATTTCAGACCTCAGTTACCCTGATTGGCAACTTGCCAATGAAGAAAGTGTGTGAATCTTGTGCAATGATCTAAACGCACGCAAAAAATATCATTAAACGATTACAGATGTTAACGAAAACACTGAGTAAGCAATTTCGATTGGGTGATAAGTCATTGTTCTTAAATAGGAATATTAGCTGGATATTAGGGTGTCAGTCTGGCTCAGTCAATCAACTCCGGGTCAGAGTGAAAGTTTGAACTCTTACATCAGGGCTTTGAGCTCAGTGTGTGCAGACACTCCAGTGCAGTGACGGGGGAGCTCTATGTTATGGGAGATGCCATCCCTTGGGTGAGACATAACCCTAACTGCCGTCTGTGCTTCTTCAGATAGTCCTTTAAGATCCTGTGCCTCTATTGAAATAGGTTAGGGAGTTCCTCCAGTGTCCAGGCCAACAATCCCCCAGATAAATCAGATTACTCACTACATAATGTTTGTGGGATGTTACTGTGTGAAAATTAGCTACCGCATTCACTAACAAAATACACAGTCACTACACGTTAGAGTAAATTCTGTGAAGAGCATTGAGACATCCTCCTGACATGAAAGGTGCTGTATCAAATGCATGGATGATGATAATTACATACATTATGCATCATTTAGTGTCTGTTGAACAGGCTCAATGGGCTGAATGGCCTCTTCCTGTTTTCCCATCATCTGCTGTGCACGATATGCACTGCTGGAAATCTCCCAGTATAAAATGGGACGTCTACAATATAAATTTTAAATCAATGATCCACAGCACACTAAATTGGATCAGCCCAAAGAGAGATTGAGAAGGAGACCTTATAGAGGTGTATACATTTTCAAATGGGATTGAAAAAGTAAGCCTAGGTCAATACTTTCAGATGCACTGAGACCCATGTTTAGAGTTGTAAAGATTTGTAAAGTGTTCTGGAGAGATGATATCAGATGGGCTGAAGCCCAATTTGTGATCTCATGTAAACTGATGAGAGGACAGCCATACTGAAGATCTTTTAATCATATTAATATTTAAAGAGAATCTGAGGTTTGAGAATCTAATGTAGTGAGCGGGTTTGATAAATTAATGGATGGTTACTCAAGTTTACAGGTGCTGCAATTGCCCACGTCTGGTATCAACTTGATTAATTTTTCCTTCGAAACCAGATGGGAGATTGGGAGAGCAAAATAATTAGGAGCTTGCACTCTTCTCAATAATTAACTCATTTAGGTTTTTGTCTTCCGGGATAATGAAAAAAATCATAAATATTCAATACTTTTTGGACAAAGAGAGCAATCTTACTAATATGAAGGAACCATTCATTCACCTATATAGTCCAATATAACTCGCTCAGTCAGGAGTTGTAAAGTCAGACACTCCAGTGGAGTGCTGGGAGGGTGGGTGGGGAGGGGTGGTGGGGGTGAGTGGAGCTGCATGAGAGATGGCGTTCTTTGTCCAAAGTTAAACCAAAGTCACATCTGCCTGTTTAGGTGAACGTTAAGGATCCCATGGCCCTTATTTCTCTCTCCCGGTGTCCTGGCCAACAATCCCCCAAATAAAATTGGTCACTCACTTCCGACATAACGCTACAGCATCTTTAAACATCTCACTCGTAATATAAAATACCATTGGCCAATGTCCAACTCCACCAATATATACCGAGGTCTAATGATACCTCATATTGGGAGGAAAAGAGATATGTTTGTTACAACGGTGTATTATTTTACTGTGAACCCCAGCTGTGTAGTGTGGCTGATAGCTGTGAGGAAATGGTTTACGGTACAGGTTGGCTGATGATGATAGACCTTCAGCACAGCTTGGGAGTCATCAGGGAAGAGACGTGAAGCAGACGGTTTAAGAACTCGGAGAAACAGATTTGAAATGACAGCTTCACTGAGGAATGTTCAACTATTGTGTCTCATGTCAAGTTCTAAGATGGTTTGACAGACCGAGTCTGCAACAGCAACAATTTACATTTACATACACACACCGTTCACTTTGGGAAGATGTCCCAGTCATCTTTACACAGATGACCAGGAGCATGAGTCAGTGAGAGGCAGGGAAAGAGAGGGTGGGGTGATGGGTTCAGCAGTGCTGAACAACTTCAGAAATAAAATGCACCAAAGAACAATGTTAGACTTTTAATGCTTAACTAAAAATTCAAGAATGCTTCACTTGGCTATAATCAGATAACAAGCAAGAACAGCAACAACAACCAAATTACATTTATGGTGCACCTTTCATGTCGGGAGGACGTTCAAAGGCATTGAGGGGCAGGGTAGGGGGGAAGGGTAGGAAGAGAGGTAGTAGGGCGGAGAAGGCACGATCGAAAAGGAGGGTCTTGAGACCGGCCTTGAAGGAGGCAAGGGAGTAAGTGAGGCGGAGGGAGAGTGGGATGGAGTTCCAGAGTGTGGGGGCAGAAGGGCCACTGATGGGATGATGTAGCACCACCTTAATCAGGTGGTAGATGAAGGTAAATTAGTCCCGTCAAAAGCTTACCCAGCCTTCAAGTTCACGAGGGCATCCTGAACTCCTTTCAGGTTATACTTGGACAAATAAGCGTGCATGTCGGGGTAGTTATTCCTGATGTTTCTCTCCGTGCTGCCATTCGGCACCGTGCCAAACCGAAATGGAGGGGAATAGTCATAGGGCCTCTGGAACTGGAAGAAAAAATTGGACGTGAGTAATTTTGCAACAGTCAATTGACGCTCAAATGTTCACTCAGATGTTCTGCCTTTCCATTCCACTCAATCGCATCCATCCTTAAAGAACCCAAAATGCCACTGAGGAGCATCACTCCGGAACCTCCGCTAACATTTGACAAGAGTACACGGAGACCATTCAGCCCAGTGTTCACCTTCAAATAAACAGTCACTACACTTCATAGTAAAAACTATGTGGAGACGCACACTGGTTAACTACTCTCGGAGAGTGTTAGGTTTAAGTTGGCAAAAGCCAAGACCCTGGGACCCCAGAGTGTGTGTTGGGGTAATTGCTGGAGTCTGGAGTCACCAGCTAAAAAAAAATAATTTGCCATTGAGAACATTGCCTGGTAAACTTTCCCACTGATTGTCCAGTTGGGACCACACTACCTGCTAATGCTTTGGTTTTCAGAGTTAACATGATCTGAGTGCAAAGAGTCCCTGTCCCCATTGACCCTTCCAGGCTGGCTGTGCTGTCATCAGCAGCGTCCAGGAATATTGTGGACCTGCTGACTTAGAAACCAGACCACAGAGGGCTGCTTCAATTCCGATATTCCGTTGCTAGCCATGTTAGCTTAGAGGTAGTTCAGCACAAGGTAGACCCTGCTTAGCAACCCCCACTCGTAGAATAATTATCAGAGCCCCATTCGACCTGTAACATGCCCAGGCAGTATTCTGTCTCTCCAATATACTAAAGTCCACATGGTGGGAAAAATAATTCAATTCAATGGGGTATCTTTCAGTGATGAGTTTTTTTTTAATAAAAGTGCTGCTCTCAAATTGCTCTGTCTGACCATAGCAATTAATCACTGTCACTGCAGGAAATTGGAGGCGAGTACAATAGGCGAAGCTATATCTGCCCAGCTCCCTGCGCTCAAACTGGGCCAGACTCAATCTTGAAATGTCAGAATCGTGCCACAAGATGATTAAATACCGTGGAGAAAGCACACGGCAAGCGGCAGATTCCACACACCAATAAAAAGGGTAAATGAGGACTGAGCTTCAAGTGATGGGAGTTAGCAAAAGCTCTTAATTCCACAAAACACATTATAGTGCAACACAATATCGTACAATAATAATTATCCTTGCTTTCGATACAGCACTCCTCACGTCTTCCACATGTCTCAAAGCACTTCAGAGAGTACACTGTAAAGTGTATTCGCAGTAAAGTGAATTGACTGTATATTTTGTGGACGAAACGCGGCAGCCAATTGCGCACAGCAGCGTCCCACAAACAGTCGTGGATTGAGATGATCAATTTAATATTGTTTTTTTTCAGGGAAAATTATCAGTGTAAGGAACCTTGCCCAAGGTTTTGCCCTGCCTGGAATCAAACCCAGGTCTCTCGCTTGCAAGACAAGTGCTCTAACCACTGAGCTACAGGCTCCACAATATTCAAAACAATACAAATTTACATTTGTGCAGCATCTTTCAGGTTGGGAGAATGTCCCAAGGCACTTAGCAGTCCTAGGTGGGCAACTGAACGTGATTGGGAACTGAGCGGTTTGAAGAAGCGAAAGAGGACCGAAGATATGATCAAAGAAGCATTTCTTGACACAGATATTGAACAAGGTGAGGGAGGGGGTGAGTCAGAGAGACTCTGGGATATAAATTAAATTTAATGTAAAATTACCAGCATAATAATCCACCTTGGGAAATCTAACCATTCCTGTTGTGACATCAGCTGAGTCAGGAATAATTACTGTTGAGTATTGTATTAGCAGTCTACCTGCAGCCTGTTCTGTAATGTCCGCTCCAGGAGTTATTTCTAGTCCTTCCTAATAGGACACTTCCAATTAGCCCCCTTTTCTGTCTGTTCCACACTGCATCTGGGTTGTTGAAATAATAATACTAATAAACTTTATATTTGATATTGTGCCTTTCACATAGGGAGGAAATCCCAAAGTGCTTCACCAGAGTACCCACAAACTCCCCCATTTGTGGGGGAATGGGAACTGGGGTGGTTGGAGAGGTGAAAGCTGACCAAAGTGGCAGGTGTTGTCAAAGAGGCAGGTGTTGAGACAGATATTGAACAAGTTGAGGGAGGGGGTGAATCGGAGAGACTCTGAGATGTAAATTAAATTAAATGTGATGTAAAATTACCAGCATAGTAATCCACCTTGGGAAAGCTAACCAACCATTCAGGTTGCCCCACAAATAACCATAAAACGAGTGATGAATTTTATTTGGGAGATTGTTGGCCAGGCCAGCGGGAGAGAGAAACTTCTCTTTTTGAAGAGCGCCACAGGACCTTTAATAGCCACCAGTAAGGGAGCTTGGTTTAACGTCTCATCCTAAGGACATTTTGGACCAACTTATCACTTCCTTAAACATATCACCTGTGCTGCACGTACACTCGTGCACGCATACATCACCTCACAGCTGGACTACGGAAACTCTCTCCTCGTCGGCCTCCCCAGTTCCTCCATTCACAGGCTGCAGGTCATCCCAAACTCTGCAGCCCGTGTACTATCCCGCACCCGCCTCCGCGACCACATAACCCCCACCCTCTCCCGTCTCCACTGGTTCCCCATCCTCCAGAGGATCGAGTTCAAGATCCTCGTCCTCACCTACAAGGCCTTACACGGCCTTGCCCCGCCCTATTTAACCGATCTACTTTCCCCCTACAAGCCCACCCGGACCCTCCGTTCAACAGGACTTGGCCTGCTCCAAGCCCCCCGCCCGAACCGCCCCACCATCGGAGGCCGGGCCTTCAGTTTCTCCGCTCCCACCCTATGGAATGCCATCCCTCAATCCCTCCGTCTCGTTTCTTCCCTTTCTTCTTTCAAGGCCGGTTTGAAGACTTTCCTCTTCGATCTTGCCTTTTGTTCCACCCCGAACTCTTTTACCTCCCCTTCGTGTTTCACCCCTTCCCAAACACTCCCCTCTCAGCTCGGGTCACACGCCTCCTCTGCAGCGCCTTGGGACGTCCTCCTGACGTGAAAGGCGCTCTATAAATGCAATTTGTTGTTGTTGTTGTTGTTGTTGCCTGAATCTCCATTCATTTAGTGAGTTTGTTGTCAACTGTTGGTTCCTATCAGACAACATTCTGATGAGTCTGGCCAGTATCTTGCTGGTTGCCCTCTTTGTATCTCAGTGTCACGTGATGTCTTCCAGGTAGTTCCTCATTCCCTGTCTCCAGGGAGTCGTGTCAGCCATGTTCTTTTTGATATAACCCATAAAGGCTTTGCCTCATTCTCAATGACCCTGGTCTCTTCAGGCACTCATTCCCTTTGTGTGTCTCGTTGGTTTTAGTGGCCTGGATCCAGATGCAAAAGGAGTTCCTTATTGTACAAGTGCATCTCCTTTTTCCTTGTCTACTCCCGACTACAGACATTGCCAATTGCTCTGTCGCATTCTCAAACTTTACTCCAGGTGTTTCTGTCACTTAATCTTCTCAAGTTCTTCTCCTAGGTTCTGCCCCATTCTACTGTTTTTGCTGTGTTCTGTATTAAACGGCCATACCAGATTAGCATAGGAGTCCTTAACACCTTAAACTGAGCGCTTCCCTGTTCAGGTGAACATTAAGGAACCCTTGGCACTATTTAAAAAGAGAAGGAAGCTTCTCTCTCCTGGTGTCTCCCCAAATAAAATTGTCACTCGCTCCATAGCTGTTCGTAGACCAATTCTGTGTGCAAATTGAATGCTGCGATTGCCAACAAACTATGCACAGACACAACACTTTAACAGTATATCCTAAACTATCCCTCCACCTCCCGCGTTTTGCCCACAAAATACACAATCTACTTTACAGTATATCCTGCGACGTGCTTTTGAGACACCTCAATTACTTGATAAGGCGCTATATCAAATGTACATCAAATTACATATCAAATGTCATTTTATTACTCTTATATGATAAGGCTTTGTATGAAGCTCAAGGATCGTTAATACCAGTATTATTATTATTATTTACTAAATTGTGAAGAGAGGCAGAGCCTTACCTTGTTGTCACTGAGGCCAGTCACTTGGTCCACAAACTCTTCCTGGATCATGAAGGCTGCCAGATTGGCTGTGTAGCTGGCCAGAAAGATGACAGCGAAGAAGGCCCAGACTGAGACTATGATCTTACTGGTGGTTCCTTTGGGATTTTGCACGGGCACAGAGTTGTTAAAGACAAGACCCCAGAGCAGCCATATCGCTTTTCCAATAGTGAAAGATGGACCGTGCGGATCTGTACAAAGAACATCCAAAGTTAGTAAATACTCTTCCCACTTTAACATTGTCCAAAGTGTGTTTTGTTATCCCCAACCCCCCTACCCCACTCCCACCCACCCAAACAAAATATTCTTCAAGGAATGGCTTTTTTAGTGAACTGAAAAGTTAGTTCCAATTTTCTAGAACAGGGTTGTTAGACATCTGCTATCACCACACTTGTTTATTGGGAGGATTCTATAACCAGGAGCTAACACACGGAATCCTTGCATGTGTTTTCTCTGTGAAACTCTGTGTTCCCAATCCCAGGTGCCATGATACACTGACAGGGCAGTCAAAGAATAAGATTGTCCTTTTGGTAGCCCCATGAAATGTTTTGGTTTTCCTTAAGTTAACATGCAGAGGTTATCGAGATACCTGTGAAGTGAGCGCTAGTGGCTAGGCAGTCTATCTGCGATGGTATTCAACCAGAGAGTTCAATTCTCCCTTGTTGATGGTTCCAAACCAGTTGAATCTATGAATGCCATACATCGTGCATTAACACGACATGGGTTTGTGCCCATCATACCCAGTGGATAACTCTGTAGTTATGGCCAGTAACCGTGCCGGGGGAAAGGGGCTGAATCCATCCGTTTTGAGGAATTGGAATCCCATAGTGTAACAAGCTTCCCTCGCAAGCAAGAGGACCCGGGATTGATTTCCAGGTAGGGCAAAACCTAAGGCAAGTTTCCTTGCTCCACATGCCTCTGGTTACCTAGCAGTAAGTAGGTCAGGTGGATCTCTTTCTGGGGGTATAATGGTCATTCACTTCATGGCTCTTTGTGGGATATTGCTGTGTGCACAGTCACTACACTTTACAGTAAATCCTGTGAAGAACTACTGCATATCCAATGCAAGAATTATAAATGTTTATTATTATTTGGAAGTTTTTTTTTAAAATGTCAGAAAATAAATTGCCAAATGAAGAATGTGTCTTAAAATGTCAGATCGTTCAGAATTGTAGCAAAATGGTTTAATGCTGGGATTCGGCTGAACTATGGGACCTACATAAATGTTAATGATCGTGTCTCTTTGTGACTAAGGGCTAAACGGTCTTCACAGCGATCAGGAAAAGAAATGGAATCCAAAGACTGCATCATCACTGGCAAATTAGAAGTTTCCTCAGGCTTTTAGGAGATGTTTAGCAGGTCTTCCTGGGTCTAATTCACAAAGCTCGGTGCACTGTCACACCACATTACTGCTATCACTGGGTCTGACCACCAGAGATGGTGATATCCAGTTAATGACCTGAAGAGAGTGCAGTCCTCAAAGACCACGAGTGCATGTGACATGCACTTGAAAAGGTTTAATATTATCTCAGTGTCTGTGTCAAAACAAAGTCGTAAACTGCACAGATGGCAGTAGGTTATTAATTTGTACAGTACTTAGAATTTCATTTGTATTATTTATCACCTGAGTTAAATGTAGGTTCAGGGACAGGAGGAGGCATTTTTTTTTAGGGCAACTTTGTGCAACTTCCATTTCTCTTGATGTTCTCAGAGGTATTTTATAGAGCACCACAAATATTGTTAATCTGTGAATATATTTATTGCTAATTGCTGCATACTGTATGAAATTATTTTATAATGCACTGTATCTATTGTCAACAATAACAATGTGCATTTACAAAGGGCCCTTCATGCCGAATGGCGTGTCAGGCCGCTCTATATACTGTGGAGCCCTGCAGCTCAGTGGTTAGAGCACTTGCCTCGCAAGTGAGAAACCTGGGTTTGATTCCAGGCAGGGCGAAAGCTTGGGCAAGTTTCCTTACTCCACACGCCTGATAATCCCTCAAAAAAACAATAATAAATTGGTCACTTCAATCCACAACTGTTTGTGGGGACACTGCTGTGCACAATTGGCCACTGCGTTTCACCCACAAATATACAGTCAATTCACTTTACAGTATATTCTGTGAAGCGCTTTGAGACATCTAGAAGATGTGAAAAGCGCTATATCAAATGCAAGGATTATTATTATTATTATTAGTTAGCCCATCAACTTGCTCCGCTATTTTCTTAAATCATGGCCATATTTGTAACCCAGTCCCATTTGTCTGCCTTTACTCCACACTCACTGACACCCACTGACAGCATCTTCTGTCAGAGTCATTGGAAGCCTAGGCTCACGACTTTGGTGAGATGCAAGTATCTCTTTAAGATGCTTGTCATTTAATGAAGAGCACTTATGCTTCGTTACTAAGACAGATGGTAACTTGTGCATAATCGGCAATTGATGGGAGCAAAGGGCTAATTTGACACTTGAATATCATAATAAACTCCTCAGAAAACATCTGCACAAGAGGATACAACAATCACCATTCAGGAATGTCTTGTGCAGCAATTAAGACACCAGCTACTATCTTCCTTGCGTTGAGTCAGCCAAGAGAGAGCTTGAATCCCAGGCAGTCTTACCTCCTGACTACAAGTGCTTCATACCTGCAGGTGTTTGTCTGCAAGATACAGTCACTACACTTTTCGAGGCACTACATAGGGCGCTATAGAAACAATAATGATAATCTTCGTATTTTATATAGCACCTTATCATGTCATTAGTACGTCTCAAAGTGCTTCATTGGGTATATTGTAAAGCGAATTGACTGTATTTTCTGGGTGAATCACGGCAGCGTTTTACAACCCTGTGCATCCAGTAAAATCCTGTGAGGTCCTTTGAGACTTCTCGATGAAGTGATAAGTCACTGTATTCAAATGCAAGAGTTCTCCTGATGTTGCAATGTGCAACAGGGTGAATTAGACCCAGTCGCTGTTGGCGGTGTGATGGGAATACGTGCCAACACTGATAGTAACAAGAGAAGCAACGGGTGGTTTAACAATGAAGTCACTTACTTTTCCCTTGCGCTAAATTTCTGTTGTATCCGAGAGGGCTGAAGTACTCAAACAAAAAGACAGCCACGGCAGACACCATGAGGAGTGTGACAAACATCATCACCCAGACTGCAGCACTGAAAGGCTCTGCAAGAGAACACAAGGCAAGAGGTGAACAGATCATCCGTTGAAAGTACACGACAAAAGGCTTTGAGAAAGGCCATCTCATGGCGGCGCTGATTTCGAACAGCAATCTTATTGTACAGGGTTTGTAAATGTCAGACCACATAGCGCACACAGTGGCTCCCGACAGCTTTGAAATATTCGGAGATTATCATCTCTCAACTCTGCAAAGTAAGGAAGGAGCCGTCCAGAATTGCCGTTGTCTTCACACGAGCACATACACAGCACAGCCCTCCAGGGCAAACATTACATCATAGTTGAATGGTTCAGCATTGAAATGGGTCATTCAGCCCAGCACGTTTGTCTGAGTGTGTTTTGCTCCACATAGAGGCCTATAGCCCAGCACGTAATAATTCAGCCAATCGTCCCTGCGCTGTGAAAGAGCAATCCATTGAGTCCCATTGACCTGCCTCTCCTCTCCTCCACACCGATATAGATGACTCCTCTTTAGATATCAATCTGGTTCCTCCTGAAAAGCTAATATGGAGCCTGCTTCAACCACCACACCAAGGAACATATTCTATGTCCCAACAACTCACTGTGTAACAAAAAAAAATCCTGCTCCTATTCTTCCCCTTGTTCCTTAGTTATATCGATGACCTCCAGTTTCTTACTGACATGAACCACATAGTCTAATTCATCCTCCTGTCATTCCCTAAACCTTTGAATGACTTTTTTCTCAAGTATCTTAAAAAGGAAATATTTACAGGCCTATGGTGTCTAGAGCAGGGGAGTGGTACTAGTTGGTAGTTCTTTCAAAGAGCAGGCACCAGCACGATGGGTCGAATAGCCTTCTTTTGTGCTGTAAGTTTCCATGATTCTATGATTTATCTAACCTTTCTAATAGATTACACACAAGAGGGTGTTTCTGGCATTCTGTAGGTGTAGAGGAGAGGAGAGGAGAGGCAGTTCAATGGGATTGAATGGATTGCCTGAGTTACATCACTTGCTCCCATTGGGTGGGTGTCAGTCTGTGCCCTGGGCTGATTTGGCAGCAGTGGAAATGTGGGATTTCAGGAATCCAATCCGCTTTGCCCGACTGCACAATGACACCAGGTTTCTCCCCTCAGTCTCACTGTGAGTGTCTACACCAGCCACGACTCGGCCACAGATGAGAAGCAAACAACAAACTGGGTGACCCAAACAGAGCAAGAACCTCCCCCACCCTAATCCCCCCACCTTGCCCCTTCCACCCCACCCAGGCTAAGGCACCCCAAACCGTTACCTAAAAACGCAGAGGGTGAAACCGTGCCATTGCTCCGAGACACCATGACACTGATTCCAGTTTCCACAAATGGGACGGAGAAGTCAATAACTTCAGAGCGCTCTTCATTGATGGTCAATGAGCCAACAGCCATGTGCGCCCGCTGGTAAAACACCTGGAACAGGAACAGACACAAATAACAAGCAATCACCACTATGGTTCTGCCCACAAAACACACAGTCAATTCTCTTTACAGTGTATTCTGCAAAGTCCTGTGAGACATCTCAAAAACACAGTAAGGCTCCATTTCAAATGCAAGGGATTGTTATTACTATTATTATGTTTGGGCGTCACTGTGAGCAAACTGGCAGCCGCTTTCGCCCATGTTGAGACAATTTAATGAGGCACTATTCCAAATTATTATTATTATTCTGTTCTTACGGTATATATCACTCTGTAGAGGTAAATGATTTTCATGAAGGTCAGCCAGACCAGTAACAGTGCCATGTTACATATGAATGGATGTCACTTCTTTTGATATGTTTGAACTTCCCTATGTTTATTGGCCAAAATAGCTAAATTTTTCAAGAGGTTGATCTTGTGTTCTCCAGGCATTTTGTCACTCCTTTTCTGAATAGACTTATTAAGACGATGAGTTCGTCAGCAGGACAGCATATATAATTTCAAGAATTTCTCTCTCTCTCGCAATCTCTCCTGGATTTCTGTTTCATTCACAAACAGTCACTCAGCAGTTTACAGCACACCGAGGATATAAATACACACCTCCTTCTAATGGTGTGGCGATATGTTCATTAACACGTTTGTTAATTAACACACCTGTTTTTTTTTAAATGCCTCCACGGAATATATCTTAAACCCCTTCTTTCCAACAATGCTTGCCCCCCAAATTGTCTCCTAGCCCCAAACGCAGCTGTGATATCCTGAGAGGTGTTGGGTTAGCTCAGATGATGTAACACAACGCAGTAGGGTTCTTATGTTATTCCCAGGAGAAGAGAACGTACAAACAGGCTTCATTCCGTCACTGCAATATAACAGAACTCAAACTTCCTCAGAATAGTTTTTTAACAGCTACATTACAAGATCGCAAGATCTTTTTGGATGAAGAAGGTCTTTCGACCCATCTGATGGGATTTCATCACCTCCAGAACACCACCCGACTGTCCCCCTATCACAGCATTGAACTGCTTTATAAACGCTCAACTTGTTCTAGTCATTAATCACTCTCTGGGTGAAGAAAACCTTTCTGGTGCCTACCCCAAATTTCCCTTTGTAAATCTAATACAGCGTCCTCTTGTTCGACTGTATTGTTACATCCTAAAGTGTTGATCTGGGTTTCACTCCTCGGCTATTTGTGGGACACTGCTGCGTGTAAATCGGCTGCCACATTCACGTATATAACACAGCTACTATACTTTACAGTAAATCCTGTGAATCACTTAGAGACACCCTCTCAACCTGAACAGTACCAAATTAAACTATAAGCATTCTTATTATTTATTAATGGGTGGCTGTGTTTAAATCCTGCTCAGAAATATCACTCTTCCGAACTAAAGCTGAACAGCTTTCTGACAAGCTCTAACCTGACCCGGTTTTGAAGAAAACACTGAAGTTGGCCTAATACTTGGTCTAGTATTTTCAATGACCTATTTTTTTTCCAAAAATCCAATGCTCTGAAGTTAACAACAAGAATAATTTGCATTTCTACAGGAGCTTTCACGTAAAATAATGTTTTGGGGCACTTTACAATGGCGGGGAGTGGGTGGGGGAGGAAGGAGACGATCACAGGCACAGTCAAAGAGGTACATTTTGAAGCGGGATTTGAAGAACGTCCTAAAAATGTCTATGATTGGAGTCAACTTACATCCCCAACCATCCCATTCCAAATACCATGGATCTTCTTGCCGTGTTTGCCGTTTGTCACCAGGTACAGATCGAATGTGAACTTCACAGTCCGGGACAGTTTCTTCAGAATGTCAATGCAGAAGCCTTTGCAGCATTTTTTAACATACGTGCCCTGGCTGTCAGTGGCATTGCTGTTGAGAGATGGAAAAACAACAACACAATTACGTTTGTATCGCGCCTTTCATGTCGGGAGGACGGCCCAAGGCACCGGACAGTTGGTGTTTTTGGACCCGAGCTGGGGTCGGGATCCAGGAGAGCGAAGAGAAGTGGGGGGGAAGGGCCGTGACTGATAGTACAACGACAGAACAACAAAATTACATTCGTAGAGTGCCTTTCACGTCGGGAGGACGTCCCGTCTTGCAATCCCTCCACCTCGCCCCTTCCCTAGCCTCGTCCAAAGAAGGCGGGACTTGAAGGAGGCTAGGAAAGGCGTGAGGTGGAGGGTTTGCAGGATGGAATTCCAAAGGTTGGGGGCAGAGTGGCTGAAGCCTCGCCCTCCCCCACAATGGTGGGGTGGGTGGGTTGGGGGACATGGAGCAGGCCGGAGCCCACTGAGCAGAGGGAACGGACAGGTTGGTAGCGGGTTAGTAGGTTGCAGAGGAAGGATGTGGCACAGCCCTAGAGGGCTTTGAAGATGAGGACCAGGATCTTAAATTGAATCCTCCAGGTGATTGGAAGCCAGTGGAGTCGGGCGAGAACAGGGTTGATAGGTTCGCGGAGCCTGTTGCGGACACGGGCTGGAGAGGACACGGACTGCAGAGTTCTGGATCATACTTGTAAAGAGAGAGCAACTGTTACACATACAGCAACTTAGTCACAAAATCACAGGAGCCAGCTCGGCTCAGTCTGTAGCGCTCTCGCCTCTGAGTCAGAAGGTTGTGGGTTCAAGCCCCACGTCAGGCCTGGAAATCACATAGTAGTCTATATTGACAATCCAATGTAGTGCCTTGTTGGAGGTGCCAGCCTTCAGATGAGACAATAGAGAGGAGAGGGAGAGGGAGACCTGTTTGGGTGGATGTTCATGATCTTATGGCATTATTCTCAAAGAGAAGTGAGTCTCTCTCTCCCAGTGTCCTGGCCAATAATCCCCCAAATAAAATTGGTCACTCACTCCATAGTTGTTTGTGAATGAGAATTATTATCCTTGCATGTGATACCTTATTATGTCCTCGAGGAGTCTCGAGCGCACGACAGAATATATCGTAAAGTGGACCGACAGTAACTTTGTGGACAAAATCCAGCAGCTAATTTGCACAGAGCAATATTCCACAAACAGCTATGGCCACATTTATTGGGGGGATTATTGGTCAGGACACCAGGAGGGGGTAACTCACTTCTCTTTTCGAACAGCACCACACGATCTTTAACGTTCACCTAAAACGTTGTGTAGATTAGGCGCAGTAGAGGGGAGCTGAGGAGAAATTTTTTCACTCAGCGAGTTGTTCGAATCTGGAATGCATTGCCTGAAAAGGTGGTGGAGGCTGATTCGATAACAACTTTTAAAAGGGAATTAGATCTTTATTTAGGGAGAACGGGTCTATTAGGCTATGGGGAGCGGGCAGGGCAGTGGGATTGAATCGCTCTTTTCAAAGAGCCGGCACAGACTAGATGGGCCGAATGGCCTCCTTTTGTGCCGTAAAATTCTATGATTCTATGATTCTATAAACAGGCAGATGGGATTTAACATAGCATCGGTTTAACGGAGCATCCGAACAACAAAACCTCTGACATTGCAACAGCCCCCAGCACTGCACTGGAATATGGGCCTAGACCATGTGATCCCAAGTGTAGTGTACACAGGCCAGCAGGCCACAGCACTGGTTGCTTTTACGTGGATCTTGTAAGCGTCCTGTGTAATTTCCTGCAGTTTTAAATAGATTTAAGGACATCACAACCCGAGCTCCCAGCTCCCACCGCCCCCAGCATGAAGGAGCCCTATAATTTACAGCTCTGAAACCAAACAGCAACACAAGCAGAGTGTGTTCCTCGTTTCCCTGTAATTTTGTGGTTCCCACTGTGAGCAGTAATTGTTATTTTAATGTGGATTACAGTGGTCTGGTTTTAACATGTATTTGCGCTGTCACAACACTGCGTTTTCCTTATTATTATCGCCGGGAGTTAGCTGCAACGTATTATTACTGCATTTACATGTACTGATGGGCTGTAAGGCCGGCTGAGTTTGTAAAACTCTCACCCCTTGGTCAGAGAGATGTGAATTCAAACCCCGCAAGGGGAGCTCAGATTCCCAGCTGATGTTCGGGGGAGCAGTGCTCCTTTGACTAAGTTGTATCCTTTAGTTTTTAGAAAGAAATGACACAGAACGTTTAGCATGAGACAGGCCACTCCACCCAACTAGTCCATGCGGGTGTTTATACTTCACATAAAACTCACCCAGCTCCTCCCTCCCTCCCATATCCACTTTACAGTATATTCTGTAAGAGTTTTAAGACATCTCAACGACCTGATAAGGTGCTATATCAAATGGAGGGTTATTATTATTATGATACCTTTCCATTCCCTTCTCCCTCGTAACTTAAATGCATCTACACTGTCTGATTAAACAACCGCTTCAGGCAGCGAGTTCCACATTCTCATTACCCCACTACATCCCACCTTCTCACTAGAGAAATGGTTCCTCCTAAATTTGCTTTTAGATCCCCCACTGGTCACTATCTTATACTTGCGTCTCCTGCTCAGACTCTCCAATCAATGGAAATGGCACATTTATGTTAACCTTATCGAACCCTCTTACCATTTTAAAGAATTCTATTAAGTGCCCTTTTGAACATTGCTACATACAATTCTGCTGCCTTCTGCTGACAAAAAAAAAACAGTCACTACACGTGACAGCAACAGCCTGGGAAGCATTTTGAGAAGGCTTGTCTTTGGATGTGGTATCGAATGCTTGGATTACTATGATGCTGTCATTATAATTTATGATAAATTAATTCTAACTTGCATTTCAAAAACTGCTCATGTTGTTCACTGGACTGAGCCATCTCCAGAGACTCGCCGGAGATCAAACCTATTAATATAGTAGTTTTATTGAAACAATTAGGTCATGCTATTTGACACTGGATCAGCTCTGATCGATCACTACACTCCATTGGGTTTAAGTCACTAGTTATTGAATTCCCTCTGGGATTTATTGAACTGTACAAAATGATTTCGACATCCTAAATAGATCTGTTTTCACAATTGGGAGCTGTGTGTGCCTGATCCTTGCCAGTCACGGGAGCAAGACAAGTTTTTAAGAGTCACTTGTTTTACTATTTATGTCATAAACTTCACACTCAAGCTCATTCTTATTTTACACATACACTTTTCCACGAGAGCAAGACTAGGAAAGTGTGCCTCTTCAGCTCTCCTCTCTTACCCCTACCTCCCTCGTAACCCATCGCTTGCCTCCCCTTCTACTTTTTCACCTCCTTCACACCCTCCTACACCCACTTTCTCACATCTCCTGCCACTCCCTCCATCCTCCCCTATTCCCTTACCGTAGGTTGATTCGCCCATTTTAAACCCCTCATTCCCACTCTTCTCACTCCCTCACTCTCCACCCCTTCACTGTCTCTTCCTTCTCCCCTCTCTGCCTTGGGTCCCTCAAGTTGGCTCACCAACCTGCACCTAACACACCTCAGGGGGATAATGAAGGGTTTGAACCCGAGGTGTGAGTTGGGATCAGAGAGCGGTGGAGGGCAGAAAGGGTGAGGGTGGGGGTGGGGTGAAAAGCTGAATGATGACTGATGGCACAGACAAAGAGGAAAGTCTTGAGAAGGGCTTTGAATGTGTCGAGGAAGGCAGCCGGGAAGGGGGCCAGGCAGATGGAATTCCAGAAGGTGGGGCAGAAAGGCTGAAGGCGCGACTTCCGATGGTTGAGCCGACAGGGTGGGGATTGTGGAGCAGGACAGTGTCCGCTGAGTGGAGGGAGTGGGCAGGTTGGTAAAGGACTAGTAGGTCACAGAAGCAGCGAGGAACCAAGAGCGAGGAGGGCTTTAAAGGAGAGCACAAGAATTCTGAACTCTATTCCCTGGGGGAAGGGGAGCCAGTGAAGCCAGGCCAGCGACCGAGGGTGGGGCTGATCAGTTCACAAAGTTGAGTACAGGAGAGGATACGAGCTGTGGAGCTCTGATTAATCTGCAGTTTATGGAGGGAAGAGGTGGGAAGTCGGGCAAGTTAGTGTAGTCGAGCCTGGACGGAACAAAGGAAGATTGCAATAAGGAACAGGACGTATAGACCTATTTTTAGTGCCCTAATTTCAAGCTGCTTTGTTTGTTGAAGGTCAAGCATTAGAAGGCAGCGTGAGTTGGGTTGCTGTCACTGAACACAGTGATGACATGAGACGGACCCTCAGCACAGTTCAGGCTGGGGTGTGTAATTAACCTGGAATCCTCTAGCAAGACCCCCCCATTGCTAAATGATCATCTCTCACTGTCTCTCACGGTGTGATCAGCTAACCTGGACAGTGTCGCCCTAACCCACTCTACCACCTGTGTCCCCTCACCCACTCCCTCACTTTACAGCTCAGCTCTTATCTGGGCTATCGGCTGATGACAGCACAGTCAGCCTGGCTCATTGGCAGGCCTTGAAAGGGCAGACAGTCACTGGGAGCAGGTACTCTTCCCACGCAGCTCCTGTTAACCCTGCAAGCCAAAGCCCTAACATGGCCCTCGCTGGACACACGGCGAGAAAGCTTGCCAGACAGTGCTGTCAATGACAAGCTACGCAGTTTTAGCTGGTTAGACTCCAGCAGTTACCCTCTGGGGTCCCTAAGACTTGGCTCTTGCCAACCCGCTCCTAATACTTTCCGGAATTAGATAAGCTGGATGCATTCCTCCAGGGAGAGAGAGCACATTCCATTCCAACAAGTTATCTCTGGAATTTCTATGTGTAGGTGGGATGTATGGAATTCTCAACTTGGTTTGGACACTCTTAAGCGTCGTGTGATGGATTTTTGCCTGTGTCAGATACCCGACTGCCAAAAAATCGTCCTTTATGAAACCACAAGGAAAATACAGCCAAGAAACCAGAGGTCCTGCAGAGAGGCAATCTGTTTCCCCACTCTCTTTCAAGGCATGTCTCGAAACATATTTCTTTGACCCGCTTTCAATCATTGTTCCCCCCCCACCTCCCACCCCTACCTCCCACCCCCAGCTCAGATGCCAATCCAGCACTTTAGTATGTCGTCCCGACGTGAAAGTGCGTAGCGCAAATCTAAAGTATATTTATTGTGTTGCATCCATAGCAGTGAGATATCCAACAGCAAGACCAGGAAGACGTTCTTTAAGCTTAAAGGGTGAGCAAAGTACAGGGAGACAGAGAGAGAGATGGGCGATGGATAGATACACAGCACACCAGGCTGGACTTACGAGGTTTTGATGTGCTTTCTGCACGGCACATTGTTCCTCACGCATGTCCCGGTCAGCTCATCCACGCTCTCCACGATCACGAAGGGCGCTTCTTCCAGAGTGACGATGGTCAAGTGGTTGTCGTCCACTTCGCTGTCCGCAAAGGAACTAAACCTGGGCCAGACAGGGTACTTCAGAGTCAGGCTTGTGTTCTCCCACTTCCCAACCTGCAACAATGAAGATTCCCAACACTCAGTCACCGGGCTGTTCCAGGGCAAAACGCAAGCGCCAAGCGGGTTCATGATGCGCTGGTGAGGCCCTGAACTGTTCAGCACAACACAGACACCCTTCACCATAATACTAATATGAGACAATGAATCCATGCATTTGATATAGTGCTCCATTATTTTGTTGAGACATTTCAAAGCGCTTCACAGAATATTATATAAAGTGGATTAACTGTGTATTTTGTGAGCAAAACGGGGCAACCAATTGCACACAAACAGCCGTGGATTAAGTGACCAGATTTTTTTGAAGGATTATTACCCCTGTAAAGCAATCCACCAACTGGCTAACAGTCACGTCCCTACTTGCTGCTAGCTAAACAGAGGCGTGTGGAGTAAGAAAACTTGCCTAAATTTTGCCCCATCCGGAAATCGACCCCAGGCCCTCTCGCTCATTAGGCGAGCATACGAACCACTATGCTACAAGTCTCCACAGAACACTCCCAGAGTCTCAGAGAGTCTCAGTTGTGGAGAGCATTTGTTTTTCACCTCCGGGCTGTTTGTGGGATGTCACCGTGTGCAAATTGTTTGTCGGTTTTGCCCACAAAGTACAGTACAATTATTTCCACTTCACAGTAAACCCTGAGATACAGTAAAAATGTTTTGTAGGAAACATTATTGAAAGGGAATGAAACAAGTTAATACACATGAATCCCCAAAATACACACTCACAGTCACTGCTGGTGAGAGCAATTGCTTGCAAAGCGCTTCGAGATGTTTCAACGCAAGGATTGTTGTAGATGTGAGCGAATGGTACATAAAATACAGTCACACTTTAAAGTACGTTCCGTGAAGCGCTTTGAGACGTCCTCCCGACATGACAGGGGCTGCGTTAAAATTGAGGATACTTATTATTAAGTGTCATCACAAGGGCAGCCTTGTCGCAGTGACATGGATCCTCGTGATTAAATGGAATAGGTTTGTATTGCATTGGGGGCAACTGTGGTGCAAGGAAAATGAATGGGCACTAAAGATGGAACGCAGAGTGATTCCCAGGTGCTGCAGCCACCTTGTCTGGCGTCGAAAGACCACTCCACAGTCAATATGGAGCTGCTTTCGATAAGTGGGTAAAAACTCACACCTGAACCTGCTTTCTCTGAAGTGATCAGAGAAGGGGTTCGAGCAGGACACAAAGGAGTTTCGTATTTATTCATCAAACAAAGGTGATTCTGTGAGATTAATGATTAACTGTGAATTTCTACTTTCAGCCCAGGGGGTGAAATGGCCCTGAAAGCTAAAGACTAAGTTGTTGTTGTTGTATGTGCATCAAAAGGAATACAATTTACATTCATATACAGTGCCTTTCACATCGTGAGGCAACATAGTTAAACATGCAGCAATGCTGTACACCTTGGGGTGTCCTCCCGATGTGTAAGGATCCACACAAGTGTCTTTTTGTTGTTGTTGTACACACAGTGAACTCCCGATGCCCCATCGATCCAGAGGAAAAGAGCTGAGTGAAAAGTTATCCCTGGCGGTGAGTTAGGCATATACATAAATACATAAAGAAACGTAGCCGGGATATTGAATAGCACAACGATTTAAGAGGCAGTGAGAAGTTAAGCCAGGATCGAGTTATCAGGAGTCGACTCTACATCCCTTTCGATTTGCGTTTCAACCATTGCTTGATCCTGTGCAATATTGCCAACGAGTGAAGTATAGTGCCTCAGCCAGCCACAGATTAATAATAATCCTCGCGGAATCCCGATGCAGCACCTTATCACCTCACCGGGACCCTCTAAAGCACATTCACACTATTTTACCATGCGTGTATTTTTTGTGGGCAAACACGGCTGACAATTAGCACAGAGCAACATCCCACAAACAGCCGAGAAGTGAGTGACCGATTTAATTTGGGGGGATTGTTGGCTAGATTAATGTAGGTCGAACCAGATGAATCTCAAGAATGGGGCCGTATGAATGATGGATTAAATAGAATTGCAGCACGGAAACAGGGCAATCGGCCCAACTTGTCAATGCCACTGTTTATATCCCATATAGGCCATACGCCTCCAATTCTCCACTGACTCGTTTGTATTCAAACCTTCTCGTTGTGGGCTCGCCAACAAATGGAAACAGGCAATTGTTAACATCCACCTGATTGAATCATTTCACAGTGTTAAACACTTTCATAGGTTCCTCTCTCAATCAGCTTGTTTCCGGAGCAGAAGACCGTGACCTCTATTGGTTTATTGATCTATTACAAAGGGATGAAAGAAAGGCACCAAAGAGATCTACAGCAGATCCCAGTTGGTCTGCGTATCCACACTGCTGCCTAACCTCCCGCTACACAGTAACATAGAGAAACAAACTACAGGTATTACAAAAACAAAAAAATTACACTTGGATAGCGCCTTTCACATTGGGAGGGTGTCCAAAATCAAGAGTGAAGCAATGGAAGGAGAGAGAAGAAAGATATCAAGTCCAGAGGATTCAAGCCAGTGTAGTCGGATCAGTAAAATCTAATTCACAGATGCACTCCATTGCCAGCCACTGGCCTCTCCTCTTTCTCTGACGTACACATTGTGCGTGAGAGAAAGAGAGTGAAAGAAACAGAAAAGCCAAGAAACTGTAAAAGCGAGAGAGCAAGGGATTGAGATAAAGATATAGAAAAAGCGAGGAGCACGAGAGAGAGAAAGAGAAAAAAGAGAGAGAGAGAGAGAGAGAGAGAGAGCAAATGAGGGAGTGTGCGAGCGAGAGGTCCAGCACAACAGAGCAGTGAGGTGATTTCTATTTGGGGAAACATCAAACTCCATCTGGTGCCTCATCCATTTTTGAGGCTGGAGAATGTCACAGGGACATGCTGAGTTCTCTCTCACTCTCTCTTTCACATGTGCTCTCTTGCACTCTCACTTGCACTCTCACGCTCTCTCTACTTGCTCTTGTTCCCTCACTCTCTCTGTCTTGTTCTATCTTGCACTCTCTTTTGTGGTCTCTCTCACTTTATCTTGTACTCTCTCTCATGCTCTCTCTCACACGCTCTCTCTCTCTCTTTCTCTCTCTCGGTTTCTCTCACACACTCTCTCTCTCTTATGCTCTCTGTCCCTCTCTCGGCTGTATTGAACAGTCACTTTGCTGACGCTCTTATAGGCGAATATACCTGTCAGCATGCTTTACGAGAGGTTTAAGAATGGATCCTAAACTCGGATTAACAACCATAACATCTCACACCAGTCTCCCTGTGAACCCTACCCTCCCACTCACAGGTAAATCACACCATCAGCATCAGACGTGTTTCAGGTGAAGCTTTCTCTGCTCCCGTCACCGACTTTTAGACTGATTACAACAAAGCACCGTTGCCGGCGGCCTTATCTCCTCGGCTGAAGCATTTGCCTGTTTTACATCAACTTGTGGAAGAAAAAACAGCAGAGCAGCATGACACATGTCAGCCTGGCTCAGTCACTCACTCACTCACTCGCCTCCAGGATCAGAAGAGTGTGGGGGGCGTCAATCCACATAATTTGAGTCAATCTCATTTGGTTCTAACCACTGAGCCACAGGAGCTCCTGTGGCTCAGTGGTTAGAGCACTTGTCTTGCAAGCTGGGGAGACCAAGCTGGAGAGACCTGTGTTCGAATACAGGCAGGTCAGGGCAAAACCTTGGGCAAGTTTCCTTACTCCACACGACCAATAATAATCCCTCCAGAAAAAAACACAAAAATAAAATTGGTCATTTCAATCCACGACTGTTTGTGGGAACACTGCTGTGCACAATTGGCTGCCGCGATTCGCCCACAGATATACAGTCAATTCACTTTACAGTATATTCTGTGAAGCGCTTTGGGACGTTGATAAGATGTGGAAAGCGCTGTATCAAATGCAAGGATTATTATATTATTATATAATTTGATGCTCCATTGAAATGAGATGCCGTGTTTTGGAGAGACATTAAACCAAATGTCTGCCTGTTCAGATGGACGTTAAAGATCCCATGGTGCCACTCAAAAAGAGAAGGAGTTTCTGCATCAAGTTTCCTCTGAAGTATGTTCATGCTTTCTGCTTCAACAACACCTTTCAGGAGTGAGTTCCACAGTCTCTGTGTGCAGAGTTTCCTCCTAAATTCCCTGTTAGATTTGTTATGTAATAATAATAATAATCCTTGCATTTGATATAGCGTTTTTAACATCACATCGACATCTCAAAGCGCTTCACAGAATATACTGTAAAGTGAATTGACTGTATATTTGTGGGCGAAACACGGCAGCCAATTGCGCACAGCAGTGTCCCACAAACAGTCGTGGATTGAAATGACCAATTTTATTAGTGTAGGTTTTTTTGGACGGATTATTATGAGGCGGTATGGCGTAAGGAAATTTGCCCAAGGTTTCGCCTTGACCTACCTGGATTCGAACACAGGTCTCACGCCTGTAAGACGAGTGCTCTAACCACTGAGCTCCACACTGTCTATCTTCGATTTTATGCTTTCAAGCTTTGGCCTCGCCAACAAATGGACACAGCCTACTTTTCATAATGATGCATGCATTGGCGGGTACCCTCCCAATCCTACAAAAGAGCTTTGGCGAGAAGCAGTGTTGGACTGAAGATGGCTTGAAGCTGACACAAAATGGGAAGCGACTATTCTTTTGAGGCCTTCACAGAATCCTTCTACAAGTCTCGTTGCCCACGTACAGCCACCTGGAGAGACAATTCGGGTTTGTGAGGCTGGAATGTGCTGTAACGGTGGCAGGGAGCCGAACTCTGTCGGGGAGTGCATTCCGTAACACAGGCCATCACACTAACAGCCCAAAGCTTTCCCTTTCTACACCAATTAGATGCAGTTTTTTTTTTGCTGATGTGGAGTTTTATTTGACATTTTAATAAAATTACCATGAATTATTTATAGAGTCTCAAGAGAGATGTGCTGTGACCTCCCTTTGGGTTCCAGAGGTAAATCTTTTATTGACTGGCTTTGAAGTGCTCCTTGTATGACAGGCGAGCGTTTAATCACATCAGAGACGACCGGTCATGTGCCGAGGGTGGAGGGCAGAAGTCAGGGCTGGATTACAAAATAAAATAACTTCGAACGTCTTTACTTAATCATTTCATTCAAATCACTCAATTCAATCCAATTGCTGTTTGCAATTGGCTGCCCAGCTTCGCCCACAAATATATAGTCAATCCACCTAACAGTATATTCTGTGAAGCGCTTTGAGACGTCTCAACAACATGATAACGCACTACATGCAACTTTTAAGAGAGAAGTGCAGGTAGACCCCGCTTATCGTCGTAGTTTGGTTCTTGAAAAGTGCGACTTTAAGCGAAACGACATAAGAAATGAATGTAAAAACTGGAGTTAGGTTCTTTTGTATATTTTTCGTCGAAATTTTCTTAAGAAAAACATTATACTCACTCCCTGACTGCCTGCCTGGCTCACTCACTCACTCCCTGACTGCCTGCCCAGCTCACTCACTCACTCCCTGACTGCCTGCCCGGCTCACTCACTCACTCACTCCCTGACTGCCTGCCCAGCTCACTCACTCACTCACTCACTGACTGCCTGCCTGGCTCACTCACTCGCTGCAGGTCTCACTTGTTGCCGGCCTGGCTCACTCCCAGGCCCTAGCGCCCTCGTGCTCCCTTTCCACTCGCTGGCGAACAACATAATAGCGAACGTCGCAACGTTAAATGAACATGTTCCCAATGTATCAGCAACGTAATAATGAAGCAACATTAACTGAGGCAACGTTAAGTGGGGTCTACCTATAGGAAATTATTCGGGGAGGACAAGTTTGCAGGGCTATGGGGAGAGAGTGAGGGAGTGGGATTGATTTTGACAACTCTTTTAAAAGAGCCGGCACAGACATGATGGGCTGTGCTGTATAATCCTATGATATATAAAATGAAAGGATTATTATTATTACTATAAGATGTAACATTGCTGTTGGTGGTTTGAACATGCGGTGTATAAAGTATAGTATAAAGTATACAGACAGTCCCATGCCTCATCAAAGCTTTCATCCACCCCACATGGTGATTTCCTTTTCAATCGTGCCTTCTGCCACCCTCCTACCTCTCTCCCTCCCCAACCCCCTACCCTGCCCCTTCCCCATGCTCGGGTCCCGACCCCTGACTGTTCAGCCGTCTGGGACGTCCTCCCCTGTGTTCGAATCCAGGCAGATCAGGGCAAAACCTCCAGCAAGTTTCCTTACTCCACACACACTTAATAATAATCCGTCCAAAATAACCACACGAATAAAAATTGGTCATTTTCAATCCACGACTGCTTGTGGGACACTGCTGTGTGCAATTGGCTGCCGAGTTTCACTCACAAATATACAGTCAATTAACTTCACAGTATATTCTATGAAGCGCTTTGAGACATTGATAAGATGTGAAAAGCGCTATATCAAATGCAAGGATTATTATTACTATTATTATAACATGAAAGGCACCAGACAAATCCAATTTTGTTGTTTGTTGTGGTTACACACACAGAATAAAAATGTACTTTCAAGAATCAGCTTGAGCATCGTAAATCCAACAAAGTGTCCCATTTTACAGACAGGGTCCCCAGGGCCCGCCAGAGGACAGTGGTAGTGAAAGGCTTCTGTCCTGTGCTCTGAGCTTCTCAACCTTGTATGTAATTCTCTCTCATGCTCTGCCTCACTCTGTCACCTTCAATTGAGAGGATACGGCACTTGGTGCAGTAATAAATAGAGCCGCCTGAGCGTGTCTGTAGACACTGAATGGAATTCGTCTCTCTACATTCTTACAGCAAAACCTTCAATCCTCCTCCGATCCGTTCGGCTGGTCTGGAAATCTGATGGTCAAAAGGTCCATTTCCTCTCTCTGCATCCTCTGCCTTCAAATTTCTGCTTACTTTATATAACCACTCACATTTGTAACTGGGATCCTGAATATATAATCAGGCCCAAAGTAACAAAATGGCTGCTGCCAATGCCACCTGTTGCGCGGGAAGATCTGCCGATATGCCTTCCCGCCGACCATGAGGTGTCAGAAACCAGAAGCTTTGTTTTCTGGAGTTGTGTTTCTTCACAGGAATCAATGAGCTGGACACTCACCGATCGATCGATCCACAACTGTCGCTTGCTGTAATTCTGCTGTGAAACACAGTCAAGTTCCGCGAGAGACGAAGGGATGAAACTGTGCCAAAGAATAACCTGACTGCTCGGTACTCCAAAACATACCAATGCAGTGTGAAAATCTCCTCCCTATCCACTTGGAAGGGGGACTAGAAGGGAGCAAAACAACTGGAGTCCCTCATCACATTGGTTAGGGCTCTCACCTCACAAGTGAGAGGAAACCGAGATCGATCCCGGGCAGAATGAAACCTTAGGCTTTACTCAACACATCTCTGTTCACCCAGCAGTGAGCAGGAATCAGTTAGTTAGTTAGTTAGTTAGTTAGTTAATTATAGTTAGTTAATTATAGTTAGTTAGTTAGTTAGTTAGTTAGTTAGTTAGTTAGTTAGTTAGTTAGTTAGTTAGTTAGTTAGTTAGTTAGTTAGTTAGTTAGTTAGTTAGTTAGTTAGTTAGTTAGTTAGTTAGTTAGTTAGTTAGTTAGTTAGTTAGTTGATCACTTTCTGTGAATAATAATCCCTCAAAAGAAAATTGGGTCATTCAATCCATGGTTTTTTGTGAGACACGGCTGTGCCCAATCCTCCTTAGTATATTCGGTGAAGCGCTTTGAGACATCTCAATGACATGATAATGTGCTAAATAAGGTTATACGGTTGAGTCCTGTGGCTCAGTAGTTAGAGCACTCACTTCACAAGCAATTCCTGGGAGGGTGAAATATAGGGCAAGTTTCCTTACTCCTCACATCTCTGTTTACCCAGCAGTAAATACCCATTTGTCAGTCGAATGGCGAATGACTTTTCAGGGGATAGTAATCCCTTCAACAACAAAAATAGAATTAAAAAATAATTTGGTCACTCAATCCATGACTATTCGTGGGACACTGCTGTGTGCAGTTGGCTGCCACAAAACATATGGACTAAGCATTTTGTCCACAAAACATATGGTCAATTCACCTTGCAGTTTTTCCCGTGAAGTGCTTTGAGATGTCCAGAAGACAAGAGAGGGCGCGATATCAAATGCAAGGATTATTATTACTGTATATTATATGAAAGGATTGTTTCATAACAATTGTTTGTTATTATGAAACAAACCCATATAAATCATTAATATGAATGATGCGAGTGCTTTTTGTGAAGGTTTCGGCTCAGGATGATGAGCTGGGCAACATGCGTAGAGCACTCAAGCGAGGTAATGGTAAACTCGGTTGTGCATCACTATCAAGTGAGTGTGAGCACTCAAGCAACACACAGAGACAGGCAGTGGGCTAGCAATCTCATTGCCATGTTACGAACTCTTCTTGGTACCCAATGAAGTTGATTTATGGGGACAAAGGGTCTCCTTGATGTGTTTCTCTGTGTAGGAAATGGGAGTGGAACGCACCCCACTCTTTGCCACACAAAACGCAGCACAGAGTGGGAGTCTCTCCCGGTGTCCTGACCAGCGATCCCGTAGATACAATCGATATGCTCACTCTTTGCGTTCGGAATGTTGCTGTGAGCAAATTGGCTGCTACGCCTGCCTACAAAATACACAGTCGCTACACTTCGCGGTAAATGTCCCGAAGAGCTTCGAGACGTCTTGACAACACGATAAGGTTGGGTGACGACATGATAAGGCATCAAGGATTGCCTGGTTGCAAGGATTATTTTTCGTTGCGACAGTACCTGCCTCTGAAATGGATAACCTTAAAAAGAACGCAAAGAAATCTGATAACTGGATTGACTCTTATCCTCTCTTGAAACTATTGTATATAATTGTAGCCGGGCACAAGATCCTGCACAATCTATTGAGTATAACAATGGGCAAGATGATTATACTCCAATAGTTATCCCACAACGATTCTGGGGATCGTTAATCCTTGGCTCTCGCTAATCTGCTCTTTGCACTTTAGGTGACCAGTGGTGAATGGAGTCCCAGTGTCTGGAACGAGCACAAGAGTGCTCCAGATCCAAGGATACTCCCATGTTCAGTAGTCTCTCGGAAGTTTGGTGATTTACAACCAGACATCATCTGATCACATTACCACTAACCAAAGTATACACTGCACTCCTCCATTCATCCAACAAAGAGCCAGTGACTGAACGGTCACTGCGGTGACTCTGATTTTCACACCAAAAACAACAAGGCACCTTTTACGTTGGGCACTGTCGTTCTTTTCCGTTCTTTTGTGAGGAAAAAGTTAAAATAAAAATGTTAACAGCATACTGACAAATATTGTGGTCTTGACTCAAGCGATAGTGATTCAATGCTCTCTGTATAACTATTGACTGTTGCACTGTAGTAAGGCAAACAATTGTTTAAAATCCAAATCGCGAATATTATTTCATCATTAATTAAATAATAAATACAAAGTTTCCGTCCATTTTGTCCAATTACACAGAGTGATTACAGCAAAGAAACAGGCCACTTGGCCCAACGAGTCCATGCCTTGTTTCTACACCACACAAGTCTCCACCACTCCCAATCCCCTCTCCTATGCCTCTCTATTTCCTCATAATATTACTGAATTATACAGCACAGAAGGAGGCCATTCGGCCCATCTTGTCTATGCTGGCTCTTTCAAAAGAGCCGTCCAAATCAATCCCACTCCCTCACTCTCTCCCCATAGCCCTACAAACCTGTCTTCCCCAAATAATCGTCTACTTCTCTCTTAAAAGTTGGTATCGAATTGAATTCCACCACCCTTTCAGGCAATGCATTTCAGATCCGAACAACTCGCTGTGTGAAAAACATTTATCCTCACCTTCTCTCTGTTTCTTTTAACAACTGTTTTAAATCAGTGTCATATGGTTATTGAACCACCTACCAGTAGAAATAGTTTCTCCTTGTTCAACCTATCGAATTCCCTCATAACTTTGAAAACTTCTATTAAGTCTCCTCTTAACTGATTCTGCTCCAAGGATAATAATCCTAGCTTCTCTAGCCTCTCCTCATAACTAAAGTCCTTCATTCCTGGTTTCCTTTGGAGCCTCTCCAATGACTTCACATCCTTCCTAAAGAGTGGTACCCAGAACTGAACACAGTACTCTAGCTGAGGCCTAACCAACATTGTATAAAGATTCATTATAACTTCCTGACTTTTGTATTCTATGTCCCAATTTATAAAGCCCAGTATCCTGTTTGTTTTTTTAACAGCTCTATCTACTTATCCTGCTGCCTTCAAAGATTTACTTCAAAGTAAATCTTTGAAGATTTACTTATACAAACACCAAGATCTTTGTGTTCCTTTACCCTCTTTAAGATTCTACCATCAGCTTTTACTGCTTCTCCTCATTCATCCTCTCAAAATACATCACTTCACATTTCTCCACATTCAATTTCATCTGCCATGTGTCTGCCCATTTTACCATTCTGTCCATGTCCTCTTGCAGTCTGCTACTATCCTCCTCGCTATTTACTACTTTTCCCAGCTTAGTATCATCAGCAAACTTGGAAATTGTACTCCCTATACGCAAGTCCGGATCGCTTAAATTGATCAAAAAGAGCAATGGTCCTAAAACTGATCTCTGGGGGACCCCACTGTACACTTCCCTCCAGTCAGAAAAACAACTGTCTGCTTTCTGTCTCCCAGCCAATTCAGTATCCATGCTGCCACTGTCCCTTAAATACTGTGGGCTTCTGATTTGCTTACAAGTCTCTACTGCTCACTAATGTACCCATCAAATTTCCCCTTTAATTTGTTGATGGTTTTTGCTTTAAAGATAACTTTTTGTTTCAACAGCAACAACGTAGTTATATAGTGCTCTTCACGCCAGGTTGCGTCCCAGAGTGCTCGTGAGGGAGCTTCACACTTTCTCTGCATGAAGAACCATGGGAAAATTTACGGCACAAAAGAAGCTATTTGACCCATCGTATCTGTGCCGACTCTCCCCAAATCAATCCTGTCAGTCCCATTGTACAAGGCATTCCATACACTAGCCATTCTGTGCGAGAAAACATTTATCCTAACCTCTCCATTTGCTCGTTTAACTATTGTAAATGAATGCTCACTAGGTACTGAATCATCGGCCAGTGGAAATAATTTCTCCCTATTGACTCTCAGACCCCTCATGTTTTTAAAGTCCTCTATAAAGTCCATGCCTTTATCACTTCCAGGTTTGACTACGGGAACTCTCACCTCGTCGGCCTCCCCAGCTCCTCCCTTCACAGGCTGCAGATCATTCAGAACTCTGCAGCTCGTGTTCTCTCCCTTGCCAGGCTTCATGATCACATCACTCCCACCCTCGCCCGTCTCCACTGGCTCCCCCCAGAGGATCGCATTCAAGATCCTTATCCTCACCTTCAAGGCCATTCACGGCCTTGCCCCCACCTATCTCTCTGACCTGCTGTCTCCCTATCAACCTGCCCAACCCCTCCGTTCAGTGACTCAGGCCTGCTCCGCGTCCACCGCCCTAACTGCCCAACCATCGGCGGCCGGGCTTTCAGCCTCTCTGCTCCCACACTGTGGAACTCATCCCGCAGCCCCTCCCCCTCGCTTCCTCCCTTTCCTCCTTCAAGGCCGGTCTCAAGACCTTCCTTTTCGACCGCGCCTTCGGCTGCCCCACTAACTCTTCCCCTTCTCCCACTATCCTTCCCCTTCCCCCGACCCTCCCTCCCACCCCCACCGCTCGGGTCCCGACCTGACTGTTCAGCGCTTTGGAACGTCCTCCCGATGTGAAAGGCGCTATATAAGTGCAATTTTATTGTTGTTGTATTTTGGTGACCCCAAGCTCCCCTGCTCTTCCATGCCTCTTAATATTTTACCGCCACAACATATATTTCTTCCTCCCAAAATGTAGAACCTCTCATTTGCCTCTCGAGCTTCCTGAACTCCCCATTCAGGAATCCTCTAGTTCAGTGGTTAGAGCACTCACATCTCAAGCATGTTGGGTAAGTTTCCTTACCCCCCACACGCCTCTGTTTACCTAGCAGTATGAAGGAACCCAATTATTTTCCGTAATAATAATAATCTTTGCATTTGATAGCGCTTTTTATGTCTTCTAGACGTCTCAAAGCGCTTCACAGAATATACTGTAAAGTGAACTGACTGTATATTTGAGGGCGAAACTCGGCAGCCAAATGCGCACAGCAGCGTCCCCACAAACAATTGTGGATTGAAATGGACAATTTATTATTGTTTTATTGGAGGGATTATTATTAGGCGTATAGAGCAAAGAAACTTGTCCAAGATTTCGCCCTGACCTGCCTGGATCTGAACACAGGTGGCATGCTTGACAATCCCTTTTAAAAAAAGAATGGATTGGTAATTTCAATCCACGACTGTTTGTGGGACACTGCTGCGCGCAATTGGCTGCGTTTTGCCCACAAAATGAACCAATTCACTTTCAAATATACTCTGTGAAGCGCACCGGGACGCCTCAAAAACATAATAACACTCTGTATCGAATGCAAGGATTATTATTATGATTATTATTTGATCTGTGACTGGCTAAATCATATTGATGCCATATCATTTTGGACTCACCCACATGTGAAATCAGGCCTAGAATATGCAATGGTCTTTCTGCCATTGCTACATAGAGCACAGATTGAGCTGATGCACCAGTGCAACACTGGGTGGAGAGGCGCTCTGCCCTGTTAGAGATGCCGTCCTTTGACTGAGGTTGACGTTTACATGACAGTAAATCGCTGATAACTGTTTCTCCGGGGAACAAGGGCTCAGTGACTAGTGGTGAGTTTTTCCTTCCCAGTGTCCTGATGGCTGTTGGTGGGATATTGCTGCGAGCAAACCGGCTGCCCCATACCTATAAAATGCAGAGTCAACTCACTTTACAGTATATGCAACATCTCAATGAAAGGGGGATTGTGTGTGTGTGTTTAGTGGGAGGTTATGGGTAGGGAGGAACAGAATGCTTCACCAACCTTTTCCCAGGTGCGTTCTTTGTTCAAGACGATGACCACGAGTTTGGGATTGGCCTGGTAACCATCACGGGTGAAGGAGAGATCTCGCCCGTCCCAGCTGATGTTCATCATAAACCTGGAGAGCCACAGAGATCAGAGTGCGGTCAGTGAGAGAACAGAAACATTGGTGTCTAAATGCCAGACCAGACGTACACTATAAACTTGGAATCGCAGAGTCCAAGCTGACACTCCAATGCAGAGCTGGGGGTAGTTGCATTGTCAAGAGGTGCTGTCCTGCAGATGAGACGTTAAACTGAGGTCCCATCTGTCTGTCCTGGTGGATGTTATAGATCCCATGGCGTTATTCGACAAAGTGAAGGGAGTTTTTCTCTCCCGATGTCTTAGTCAACAATCCACCAAATAAAATTGGTCACTCGCTCCATGGTTGTTTGTGGGATGATGCTGTGTGCAAACTGGCTGCTGCGTTTTACCCACAGAATACACAGTCAATCCACTTTATAGTATGTCCTGTGAAGTGCTTTGAGACGTTTCAACGACATGATAAGGTGCTATAATAATAATAATAATAATCCTTGCATTTGATATAGTGTTTTTCACATCGACGTCCCAAAGCGCTTCACAGAATATACTGTAAAGTTAATTGACTGTATATATTTGTGGGCGAATCGAGGCAACCAATTGCGCACAGCAGTGTCCCACAAACAGTCGTGGATTGAAATGACCAATTTTATTATTGTGTTTTTTTTGGAAGGATTATTATTAGGCGTGTGGAGTGAGGAAACTTCCCCAAGGTTTCGCCCTGACCTGCCTGGATTCGAACATAGGCCTCCCTAGCTTGGTCTCCCCAGCTTGCAAGACAAGTGCTCTAACCACTAAGCCACAGGAGCTATATCAAATGGAAGGATTATTAATAAAACTCCGCGCTGCCACCGGTATGAATAATTATTCATTGTGGCAACAATAAAGGTACTTTTCTTTTTAAAAATTACTACTTCATTTATTTTGTGCTCCACCTCGGGAACCATTCAAATCAATTCATCGACATTTCCTTTGTATAGGGAAGTGCAGTCAGCTCAGAAGCTCTGTTTTTTTTAATCCCTGGTTTGAAACACCCATAATTGTGATGGTCCTTCATGTTGCTGCCAAACACTGTAATGTAGCACATTCGATTAAAGATTCCTGCACTAGGTGGGTGCACAGTATTCTAGGGTACTGCTGCTAGCCTAGCTCATCGGCAGGACAGCAGAAACACTGATAAGAGGTGTCTCAGAGTGGAGGTATTCACAGCGTCAATGCCTTTGGACATCCTTCCAACATGGAAGTCGCTAATAAAATACAATTTGTTGTTGGTGTGGTTATACACAAGATCCTCAATAGGACTGTGGAAGTGAACCCAGAACATACACACTCCATCAATCAAATACAAGGATTATTATTATTGAGGGTGGTTGAGGCCAGGACACTTGATGCTGTGAAGGTGGGGGGTGTGATAAGGAGGGGACGGGATTGATTCATCAGAATCAATTGTGTGATTTTGTGAATGAAATATACTGGTGACATTCATATTATTGACAGTTCAGGCTATTAATGCAGGTGTAAATTATTCTCGGTTTAAGATGGAGGTGACGAAGCTCAGATAAGGAAGGGTTGGCATAGAAGCCCAATGTTAAAGATTTAACAGCTGGCGTTTTCTTCCCATTAATAAATCAATTGAAAATAATATGTATAGACTGCGAAGAGCTCCTGGTTTACAATCTTACTGAGGCACAGCTATTAATAAAGCCGCTGCGACTTTTTAAGGGCTTTATGGAGAAGATTTTATTTATTTCGCTGCAGAATTGGTTTTGTCGTGTAATCAAAGACCTTTTATTGCCGGGGATCATTGCTGTGTTAACATTTACAGGTTACAAGAATGAGACTCTCCTGATTGGCTTACGCCAGCGCCTCTGCACCTCAGGCATTGGCAGCATCAGTGTCCATGGATGCACACTCCACCTCATCAAGCCAGTCAGGAACCTGGGCGTCTTGTTCAACCCTCAACTTTCTCCCCCACATCCGTGCCATGACCCGCTCTCTCTGCCTTCTCCCACCTCAGCAACAGCGCTCGATTCCGCCACTGCCTCATCCCTCGGGCCTCATACATACCCTCATACATGCTTCATTACAACCAAGCTCGACTATGCCAACTCTCTGCTTGTCTGCCTTCCCAACTCTTCCCTCCACAAGCTGCAGATCATCCAGAACTCTGTTACTTGTGTCCTCTTCCGCAAACACCAACCCTCGTTCAATTCCACTGGCTCAAAAGATCGTGTTCAAAATCCTCTTACTCATCTCCAAGACCCTGCATGGCCTTGCCCCTACCTACCTTTTGGACCTGCTAACCCCTTATCAACCTGTCCGCTCCCTCTGCTTAGCAGGTTGCTCCATGCCCCCCAGGCATCCTGCCCACAATCGGCAGTTAGGCCTTCAGCCTCTCTGCCTCCACCCACTGGAACTTCATCCCACATTCCCTCTGTCCCGCTCCCTCCCTTGCCTCCTTCAAGGCATGTCTCAAGACCCTCCCTTTTGATGGTGCTTTCGGCTACCCACTCTGCTCTACGCCCTCCCTGATTCCAACCATCACCACCCCCACCACCCCACCCCTGGCTCAGATCCTAATACCTAATTGTCAGAACCTTGGGACGTCCTCCCAATGTGAAAGGCTCTTTACAAATGTAATGTTGTATTGTATTCTATGTTATCTGTAGGTAGAGTAACCTGTGGCGATTCCAATGCTATGAAGCAGGAATGCATGCACGCATCAATCCTCTAAAAGCTGACAACCTATGCTGTGTTTCAACCCCCTCCTTATGCTAATTAACACCAACACCCAAAATTAGACTCCAATATTTCTGAATAGACGTTTAAAAAATACAATCATGTTTTACGTCCCACCGTCATAAAACTAAAATCACACGGAAACGAAAGACTTGTGGTCGAGGCTGAAGGTCAATTGTTAGAACTAGGTTTGTACCAGCAGGAGGCCCTGGAGGCAGTGACAACAACAGGTGTCAGCCTGCATCTGTCTGTAGTCATCTCACCCGGGAGTCTGAAGGTTGGTGGTTTAAGCTTCACATCGGAAATTGTTTAGCTCATTGTCTGGGCTGATGCTCCAGTGCAGTGATAGGTGGAGCGCTATATTGTCAGAGATGCCGTCCTTTGGATGTAAGTTAAACCAAGGTCTTGTCTGCCTGTTCAGGTGGGCGTTAAAGATGGCTTATTACTGTTCAAAAAGAAAAGGGAATTTCTCTCTCCCAATGGTCCTCCAGATAAAATTAGTCACTCATTTCATGGCTATTTGTAGGACAAATTGGCTGCTGCGTTCGTTCGCCAACAAATGCACAGTCACCACACTTTACTGTAAACTCCATGATGTGCTGTGAGACGTCCTCTTGACATGAAAAGCGTGTTAGCGATGGCAAGCATTATTATTGTCATCGTTATTATTGTTGTAATAAAGATTAATCTAATGTAATATGATAAGAATTGATGTTGAATCACTGCTGTAACTCTCAGCGGGGTTACAGCTTCATTCACGACAGATGAGAGATCGTGTAATCCCGTGTGACTTGGTAAATTTGCTAATCTTCCATTTCCTTGCCCCCAGCTCCTCTTCAGGAGGCAAGAGAAAGAGGTGGATTAGGAACGGATTGGATTTGTAATTATGTTGTATTTGACGCAGTACCTTATCATATCATCAAAGTGATTTACAGGATTCACTGTAAAGCGTATTCATTGTATTTTGTCAGCGAATGTGGCAGCCAATTTCCACACAGCAAGGAAGTTTTGACCGGTTTCATCCGGAGGATTGTTGATGAGGAAACCGGGAGAGAAAACTGTCCTCGGTCCCCTCCTCTTCGACCGATTCAAGTTGGTGGCATCATCCGCAGACGTGGGGTAAAGTTCCACATTTACCGATGACGCCCAACTCTGGGTGAGACACGCGGAAGCCCATCAACCTGCTTAAGAGTATCCAAACCAAGCTGAGAGTTCCATGCATTCCCACCTACACGTGGAAATGCTAGAGATAGATTATTGGAATGGAATGCGCACTCTCTCCCTGGAGTGATACATTCTGCTTATCTAATTTCAGAAAGTATTAGGTTGGCAAGAAACAGCTGGCTGGGAGACAGAAAGCAGAGACTGGTAGTGAACGGTTGTTTTTCTGACGGGAGGGAAGTGTGCAGTGGTGTCCTCCAGGGGTCGGTATTGGGACCACTGCTATTTTTGATCTATATAAATCACTGGACTCGGGCACGGGGAGTACAATTTCCAAGTTTGCAGATGATTTCAAACTAGGAAAAGTAGTGAAAGGTGAGAAGGATAACAGCGGTATCCACCTCTTTCAAAGAGGACATATACAGACTGATAAAATGGAAAACACCCTATTCAACGGGATGATCAAGGAGAAACTATTTCAATGGGAGTCAGTAACCCGAGCTCACCGATTTAAAATTGTTGTTAAAAGAAACAGAGGTGAGGTGGGGAGGATTTTTTTCATGCAGCCAATTGTTTGAATCTGGAATGCATTGCCTGAAAGGATGGTGCAAGTTGTTTCGGTTACGACTCTTAAGAGAGAAGTAGGTAATTATTTGGGGAGGACAGGTTCGCAGGGCTATGGGGAGAGAGTGAGGGAGTGGGATTGATTTGGACAGCTCTTTTCAAAGAGCCACCACAGACACAATGGGCCGAATGGCCTCCTTCTATGCTATGCTATTCTATGATTCTAGGAGTCATGCCCTGGGGACTTCAGAGTGTGCGATGGGGTAACTGCTGGAGTGTAACTAACTGAAACCACATAGCTTGACACGGATATCACTGCCCGGCAAGCTTTCTCACTGCTTGTCTGGTTAGGACCACCGTACCCAGTAGAGCTTTGAGTTGCAGATTTAACAGGAGCTGAGTGGGAGGATTCCCAGCCCCTAGTGACTGGTCTCGAATGGAACTTCCACATGCAGCGACGTGCTGCAGAGGGTGTCACGCCGCAAAGTTCCCCAGACGTTTCTGCGAAGCCGGCCTTGGAATGGCGGGTTGGGGGAAGTGTTAGGCAGCACGGCTCAGCGGCTGCCTCCACTCCTAGGCTCTCGTACTGCTGATTGTCAGACTGCCTGGATTGCAACAAACCCCCAAAGCATCATCAGTCCAGTCAGCCGTTCCTGCGATACGCTGCTCATGTAAACAGCTATTCCCTCTGTGGCTGTCTGAGTAACGACGCGGTGCACAAATGGGCTGCTGCGTTCGCTAATATTATACACGGTCACTACACTTTCCGATAAATATTGTGAAGCGCTTTTGACGTTTTGTGATGAGACACCGCATCAAATGAATGCATCACCGTTATTACTTATGCTTTATAACTCAAAAAATGAAACAAAAGATATGCGGCAATGGCACATGATTGACAGCTCGCATTTACACGGCTCGCTCCGGCTAGCAATCGGCCTCTCGAGACGACTGCAGTCGACCTGAAATGGTGGGGGAACGAGGGGGAAGGTCGTTCGTTCTACAGCAAACATGGCAACTGATCTCAACGGCTACACCCAACGAGGAGATGAGCGGCTGACTGGTTTAAACGAGGGGGTGGGGGGGGGGGCGGTGCAGAAAAACACGGCATTTCTTCCAACGAGTGACAGCAGCGAAACCCCTTTCAAATCGAATTCAAACCCGAATCACAAAGCAAGCACTGAAACCCTGATCTCTAAAGCGAGCAGCAGGCTCCCTCTGCGTACAACCCATTATCACAAGCACAGCCGGCCTTGTAAATATTATATCACAGCAAAATCTTGGAACGGTGTTTGAGTGCGTGAGTCATGCGCCTCCACCCGTTTCCCTGCCTGTGTTTCCGAGAGCCAGCAAACCCTGGCAGCCCGCTCGCCGCTCCTTAAAGCCGTATCGTTCCCCCTCCTTGTCGCCGGGAAAGGGAGGGAGCTGGGGGATTGTCGGCCAGGGCGGCGGGAGAGGCAAACTCCCTCTCCTGGAGCTTTCGCCTCTCAAGCGAGAGACATGGGTTCAATTCCCGGCAGGGCAAAATCTTGGGCAAGTTTCGGTTTAACGTCTCATCTGAAAGGACGGCAAGTCCGACAACACAACACACTCCAGATCTGCACTGGAGCGTCAGCTGAGACAACTGTGGGATCCCAAACTCCTAACAAAGGAGCGAAGGGGGCAGATTAGGTAGAATGTGTTTATGCAGAGAGTCAGCAGCAATGGCAATGAGGAGAGTGAGCGAGTGGCAGTGATGAATGGTTTAATCTGCTGCAGTACCGAGTGCTA
Organism: Hydrolagus colliei; assembly: GCA_035084275.1. NCBI lineage: Eukaryota > Metazoa > Chordata > Chondrichthyes > Chimaeriformes > Chimaeridae > Hydrolagus > Hydrolagus colliei. The sequence continues at coordinate 12,346,916 of CM068758.1, read as the reverse complement.
ACCTGGCCTGCAGCCCGACAGCCTGGACCCGTTCCCAACCCGTGCTCCTTGTATAAATGGTACTGTTCCAGAGAGCACAGAGGCATCTTCACACCACTGCCACCCCCCCCTCTCACTATTATCCTCCTCGCAGTATGAGCCCCCTCACACTACTACTCTCTCACACTGCTGATTCCCTCACACCAGCTCCCATCGCGTTGAATCGGAAGCTGTGTAGCTTTAGACTTGTTGGATTCTAACAGTTTTTACTGGGTCTAAAAATAAAATTCACCTGGTGATGTGGTTTGGCAGAGGAGACTCGAGCGGTCAGCCATAAGGCATCAGGATTTTCCAAATTCTGCACATTGAAATACTAAGGTAATTGCTTCACTCAAATCCAATAAACTCCCCCAGCCTAAACCCTGAGAAAAATAACAATCTTTACATTTCATACAGCGGCTTGTCACGGCGTTACAACAATAATAACGGCTGTGGATGCTCAGTCCTTGAATTTATTCAAGACTGAGATTTATAGATTTCCTATGGATAAAGGGATTAAGGGATAAAGGTATAATGGGGATAAGGAGGGTAGGTTAGAGTTAGATTAGAAGATCAGCCATGATCTTATCAAATGGCGGGGCAGGCTTGAGGGGCTGAATGGCCTGCTCCTGCTCCTAATTCTTATGTTCTTATAATCCTTTATTATTATTATTATTTGATGCAGCACTTTTCACGCTCACCATTACACTACTGGATTCCACAGCTTCATCCCAGACATTGCGATCAACATCACTGGACTTCTGCCAAAGGCGGCAGTTGGGGATAGGTGGGGGTGGGGGGGGGGGGGGGGGGGGGGCGGGCGGGGTGCTGACCACGGGGGTCCTTGGGAGTGGGGGGAGCAGGGTCTCCTCGGGGGGTGGGGGTGGGTGGGGGAGGAGATAACCAGCTGAGCCAAAGTGAGACGCAATGACTCCTGCTCTGTGTGAGGTGAACGGTTTGTGCCTATGAGTGCCAGTCACTCCAGAGAGCAGACACGAGCATCTGAAGACCAGAGGACCATCAATGGGAGAGGTTTGACCGCACCACAAGACCAAAGTTCGCAGGAAATGAAACACCTGAAATCCTTAACTTCACGAACACAGACGTGTTGTTTTCCTCAAGGTCAGTGTGACGAAGAGCGGCACATTTTGACCCACTTTCAAATTAAGACGGGCTACACTGGAGCCTCAGTCTGGAGAAGTGGTTCTCAACCTTTTTCAGTAATGTACCCCTTGTTAATTTTCAACATTATCGTGTACCCCCACCCAAACACATACACACACACACCACCCCCCTCATTCCACTTGTATTTTATGACCAAGCTTTTCTTATATATAACAAAATAGCTAGCAACATACAAAACGAGGGGAATAACAATTAATATACATTTTGGAAGGCTATAAAACGCGAAATAAGAGAGCTAAATAAATCAATGTATTGCCACCTGTGCACCCTGGAAGTAATTTTTTACCCCCTGGGGTACATGTTGAGAACCGCTGGTTTAGATTGTGAGTTAGAGAACCTGATGTACGGTTCGAATACACCATCTTCTGACCTAAAGGCCACAGTTGCTGATCACTATAATGGACAGGGTGTTCACAAACTCCTGTTACCTTCCTTCCCAATCCTGCGGTTTATTTTACAATGAATGTCTATTCTCTGTTGCTGATTAGCCAAGTGTAACAATGTCCGATACCAGTAACTTCCTTCGCACTGACTCCATCCATGTTAGAGAAGGTGTGGCAACGATCATGGCAACAGGTTGTATTCTGTGAAGCGCTTTGAAACGTCGATAAGACGTGGAAAACGCTATATAAATGTAAGGATTATTGTTATTATTATCTTTATCAATGCAAAGATTATTATCTGCCGTGAAAATGATAGCGCTCATTTACTCACTCATGCTGATCCTCTGGACGTCTAAGTACAGTTTATAAAGATTTGCAAGTACATGAACACTTATACTGAATACAATTAAGTACTTCTAATTACAATTATCGTCACTGTTAGACATGTTGCATTTGTTGGTCAATTTGCTGTAGAAATAAATAACAAATAAATGGGGGTAACAGGACACTGTGAATACTCTGGCAGATTCGAAGTGCGTTGTAAAGCACTTGGGTAGGAAACAGAGGCGGCTCACCTGTGGATGCTGTTAAATGGAAGAACGTTTGTTTCCAGTTGTCCGTAGCAGCTGGTTTTGGCTTCGGGAATGTAGCCGTACTCGTCCATCATGGCGGAAGCAGCGGTTGATATTATCCCCAGACCGTCGCGCACTCTCTCCTGAAGCAAGTAGTCCCACTCGTCGTAGGAGACCGAGATTATCCCGGACGGGAATTCACTGGGAATGATCTCCGTGTTACCAGTGACCAGGCTGGGCACAATCCAGACAAAACCGTAGTCAGTGAGGCCCAGAGATCGAGCTTCCTCCAGAATGAAGGTAGCTTCATCTTTGGAGCAGAATAAGAGAATGACGGAAGACTGAATCTTCTTCAGTTGGATCTGAGCCTTCGAGTCGCCTTCGGTGGCGTCGACCGTGATGGTGTTGACCAGCTCCCAGCCTACAAAGCTGTTCTCCACTGTGTTTTTCAAGATGCTGATAAACTCGCTGTAGCCCGGGTAGGTGCTGGTTACAATGGAAAAGATGTGCCAGTCATACTCCTCCATGATGTTCAACATCACCATAATCTGCTGTTGGATGGAGGCACCAAACTGGAAGAAGGTGGATTTCAGATCCTGTGAAAAGGGGGAGAGCAACAAGCTATGTTAATCAGCTTCAATAATAATAATAAGAAGAATCCTTGCACAACAACAGAAGTTGCCGGGGAAACTCAGCAGGTCAAGCAGCATCCGTGGAGAAAGGAAAAAGAGTCAACGTTTCGGGTCTACAACCCTTCGTCAGAAGAATCCTTGCATTTCGTACAGCGCTTTTCACATCTTCTAGACGTCTCAAAGCGCTTCACAGAATATACTGTAACATGAATTGACTGTGTATTTGTGGGCAAAACGTGACAGCCCATTGCTCACAGCAGTCTCCCACAAACAGTCGTGGATCGAAGCGATCAATTTTTTTTCGAGGGATTATCATTATGAGCGAGGGAACTTGTACCGTAACCTTCACGGAATTGAACCCAGGTCTCTCGCTCGTAAGGCGAGCGCTCTAACTACTGAGCTACAGGACTCCACGATGAATATTCCCCTCAGTGAATATCTAGTGATCAATTACAATCGGCATAAGGACGCTGCAGGAAGGCATCTGAGCTAACATTACTCTGACATCACACCGCACTCATAAGCCACTTTACAATCTATTCTGTGAAACGCTTTGGCACGTCTCAATAACATGACAAGACGCTATGTGAAAGGATCATTATTATTACGACAAGCTTTCCTGCTGCTTGTCCAGTTAGGACCACCCTACCAGTTAGGGCTTTGTTTTGCGTGGTTAACAGGGAGTTAACTCCCTGGCCGTAATGATTAGTCTGCCCTCCCAACTCCCGCCATTGAGCCAGGCTGGCTCATTGGTAGTGCCCTAGATCACCGCAGATTCTGTGGAGCTCCTGTAGCTCAGTGGTTAGAACGCTCGCCTTACAAGCGTAAGACTTATGTTCGAATCCAGGCAGGTCAGGGCGAAACCTTGGGCACGTTTCCTTACTCCACATACATGCCTAATAATAATCCATCCCCCCCCCAAAAAAAACACAGTAATAAAATTGGTAATTTCAATCCACGACTGTTTGTGGGGACGCTGCTGTGCGCAATTGGCTGCCGCGTTTCGCCCACAAATATACAGTCAATTCACTTTACAGTATATTCCGAGACATCGATAAGATGTGAAAAGCGCTATATCAAATGCAAGGATTATTATTATTATCATCTCTCAGGACCTGCATTCTGTTTGTGGGACATTGCTGTTTCACATATGTCTATGAAAATTGGCAGCCTCATTCATCTATGAAATATGCAGTCACGACACATTGCAATAAATCCTGCAAAGGGTTTTGGAATGTCTCAACAATGTGATAAAGTACTGTATCAAAGGCAAGGAATATTATTAAAATACAATACAAATTTATATTTATACAGCTCCTTTGATGGTGGGAGGACGTCCCAAGGTGCTTCACCATCAACACATGGCACTTGAACCGGGGTTAATGTAAAAATGATAATAATAATTATTATTATCGTGTAATCATTCAACTATGATTATGTAAAAAGGGCATTTAGGAGGAACTGCTTTCCGCAAAGGGCAGTGAGAATGTGGAATGTGTTTGCAGGCTTCACAGCTTGTGCAAATATTTTTTTAAATGTCAAAAAATTAAATATTGATTTTTATTGGGAATAGAAAAGAGAATGGATGTTGCGAGCCAAATGCACAGGCAGGTGGCCCCGGGGGAACAATCTCTTTGATAATCCATTATGATAAAAACAAGGCGCTTGAAACCCTTCAGGAAATAATGTATTAACTGAGTTTATCCCTGGGCAATTATTGTAAACGTTGGTAAAATACACTGCGTTTATTTTCACTCTGCACAGCACCGGAGAGAATATTCTTCTGAGGATTTTTACAAAATGCTGCGCGATCTTAACTTTCAAGGTTTTATCGGGGCTTTGAAGCTTCCAGCTAAGTGCGCTATACAAGTGTAATTTTGTTGCTGTTGTAGCCTGTAAAAGGGTTCTCGTCTTAAAAGTTACCATCGCGCAAAATTATGTAACATTCTTCAACTCAGTCTTGATGTGGAAGTCGATTTTCCTGCCGTTCTTAAATCCAAATTAAATCCCCTTTTCAAGAATGTGTCGTGATCAAAACATGTCGGATAAGCAGACTTGTGGGCTAAGACTAGCTGGAAGTTTAGCCCGCTCACTGAGGTTCTGCACCCAAACCTACACAATGCCAACCCCCCCACCCCCCACTCCACCCCTCCCCCAAATTGTATTTTGCATCTTCAGTAGCGGTCAAGCATGAAATAACGGTTTCAAAATGCTGCACTGTTGCTATTTACAATCAGCTGCATTACTGCCCCAGAATGAGGCTGTATTTTTGTAGCAGATTAAATGCGAAGCATGCTGGAGAGAGCAGAACTAATTTGACTCCTGCTGTTATTTTAAACTGATAACAGCTCTCACATTATTGTATCCATTTCAGGCACATTTGCTTAAATAAGTAAAGTGACAGATCCCATCGCAATGCCCTTCATCTCAAAAACCATCTCACGTCTCCTAAAGGTTTTTCCTCTCGTGCTAATGAAAAAGATCAAGCTCTATATTCCCATTGAAAGTCACATCCCGATTCTGATCTTTCAATTCTGTAAAAATCTATTGTAAGTCTTGTGAATTTATTTAAATTTACTAAAAAAAAGTCAAGCTAATTTGAACACTGAAATGGTCTGGATTGAATTATAGAATATTACAGCACAGAAGGAGGCCATTCGGGCCATTGTGCCAGTGCAGGCTCTTTGGAACAGCTCCCCAATGAGTCTCACCTCCCTGCTCTTCCTCCACAATCTATATCCCCCAAACCAATTTTTTTAATCTAACTCCCTTTTGAAAGTTGTTATTGAACAATTGGTCAGATGTAAAACTCTGATTGAGTGTCATTATGGCGTTACACCTCTCAGTATCACTTGGCTCTCACTTCCAAGTCAGAAGATTATGGTTTCCAGTCCCACATTGGGACTCGCAGCCCATATAGACTAAGCTTTCACTCCAGTGCAGTGCTGGTGTGCTGCATTGTTGGACGTGCGGCGATTCAGATGAGATGATAAACTGAGGTCACGTCTGCCTGTTCAAATAGACATAATGCCCATGGCACTATTGGAAAAGAGAAGGGAACTTTTCTCTCTGTGTGTCCTTGCCAATAATCCCTCAGCTATAATGGGTCACTCACTCCATGAGTGTTTGTGGGACACTGCTGTGCGCAAATTGGCTGTTGCATTCACCTGTGAAGAGCTTTGAGACGTCCCCCTGAGGTGAAAGGAACTGCATCACATGCAAGAATTATTATTAATTAGTTCAATAACATTATTAATTAACTCTCATTGTGTGAGGCTCATTTTAGAAGTTAGCCAGGCAAGCGAAGATTTGATGAGAGTGAGGGAACGTAGCATTACGGTCATGGGAAAGAATAAGTGGGAGTTGAAGGCAGTTTAAACATAGCGGTGATCCAGAGAGGAGCAAGACCATTAAGAATGGGGCATTTGCATTTTGGGAGAGAGGAATGTCCAGACAAATAAGGAGTCAGTAATATCAGTTTAAACCATGAAGGTGCAAATGAAGGTTAGAATAAAGAGCAACAGATTGGAGCCACTCAGTTCAATTGACCTCATTAATGCTCGGTGATGAACATTGACGAGTAGTGAAAACAATAATAATGTTTTGTTTGATCTGGTGCCTTTCATTCAGGAGGTCATCTCAAAGTTCTTCGCAGGAGTTACTATGAAAGCACTACAGTGGAGTGTCAGTGTAAGATTTTCACATACAAAGGGAGGGAAGTGAGCAGTGGTGTGCCACAGGGATCGGTTTTGGGACCATTGCTGTTTGTAATCTACATCAATGATCTGGACTTGGGTGTACGGAGTACAGTTTCCAAGTTTGCAGATGACACTAAGTTAGGGAGAATAGTAAATAGTGAGGAGGATAGTAGCCATCTGCAAGAGGATATAGACAAATTGGTAAAGTGGGCAGACACATGGCAGATGAAGTTTAATGCAGAGAAGTGTGAGGTGATGCATTTTGGGAGAAGAAATGAAGGGAGGCAATATAGGCTAGATAGTACAATTTTAAATGGTGTGAAGGAACAGAGAGACCTGGGGATTTGTGTTAGTGACTCGTTGAAGGTGGCAGGACAGGTAGACAAGGCTGTTAAGAAGGCATATGGGATACTAGGCTTTATAAATAGGGGTATAGAGTACAAAAGTCAGGAAGTGCTGACTAACCTCTATAAGACTTTGGTGAGGCCTCAGCTGGAATACTGTGTTCAATTCTGGTCACCACACTACAGAAAGGATGTGAAGGCATTGGAAAGGGTACAACGAAGATTTACTAGGATGGTGCCAGGATTGAGGGACTTCAGCTATGAGGAGAGGCTAGATAGGCTAGGGTTATTCTCTCTGGAGCAGAGAAGATTGAGGGGAGACCTAATAGAGGTTTATAAGATCATGAGGGGTTTCGACAGGGCAAATAGAGAAAAACTATTTCCACTCGTGGGTGAATCTGTGACTCGTGGTCACAGATTTAAAATAGTTTCAAGGCGCAGTAGAGGGGAGCTGAGGAGAAATTTTTTCACTCAGCGAGTTGTTCAAATCTGGAATGCATTGCCTGAAAAGGTGGTGGAGGCTGATTCGATAACAACTTTTAAAAGGGAATTAGATCTTTATTTAGGGAGAACAGGTCTATTAGGCTATGGGGAGCGGGCAGGGCAGTGGGATTGAATCGCTCTTTTCAAAGAGCCGGCACAGACTAGATGGGCCGAATGGCCTCCTTTTGTGCCGTAAAATTCTATGAATCTATGAATCTATGAAATTCCTGACTTGGGGCTTCAATCCACAAATCTTTAGTCTCAGATGTGAGAGCGCTAGTTCCCGGAGCTGAATGTTATAAATTAACACTGTTACCAAAAGAAAAAACCCTATTTTTCTTTCAAAGTTCAAAGTAATTGTTAAATAAATAGAATTGCTTTTTATTTGCGGAGTAAGACCGAGAGCTAATCAATGTCCAATTCAAATAGGAACAGGGCCCTAAATGTTAAACTAATATATGCCTGACATTTTGTACAAAGGGGACTTGGCCTTTTCGCTTCTGCTGTTAAATGAACAAGCTTCAACAGCTGAATAATGGAATCGCTATCTCAGCTGGCGAGACTGTAGGTCACGAAATTTCAGACGGAATTGCAGAAAATTCTCAAATTCAGTCTTCCTTTCGAATGTTTTCTTAAAACGAAACTGGCTTCAAAACAAAGATCAGATGTGAGGATTTTCGACAATTCTGCACCACCCAGAGTTTTAACACTAAATAATTTCACACACCGGGAGTCAATGCAATTTCGCGTCTCTTATAATAATAATCCTTTCATTTGATATAGTGCCTTATCATGTCGTCGAGGTGGTGTGACCCTGTGTATTTTGTGGACAACTGCATTAGTCACAATTTGCGTACAGCACTATCCCACAAACAGCTCTCAAGTAGCATGTAAAGCACTATCAGAAAGCTCAGCTTGCCAGAACTGTTTATTAAAGAAACTTAAACCTTCAGTGGGTTTATGTTACTGAAATAACAGACATAATAAAAGTGATTACGTTTAATAAGCGTAGCTAGCACTCGAGTATTTATGCGTGTGTGGTGGGTGGGGAGGGAGGGAGGAGAGGTTGAAATGTGTCTATTAAATGAAGGTCAGTGCCATGGTATCCATTGGCTGCCGCATTTCGCCCACATATATACAGTCAATTCACTTTGCAGTATATCCTGTAAGGCACGCTGAGATGTCCAGAAGACGTGAAAAGCGCTATATCAAATGTAAGGATTATTATTGGTTATTATTATGGTATGAAATATCAGAAACAAACACATGGTTTGGATAAGGCATTTTTCCCTCCAATTAGTGCTGAAATTTGTTCCAAAATCTGACCTCGCGCCAGCCAATATTACAGGCTTTTCCTTACACCTCAGCAGGTCCAGTCACAGCATCACTGAGATGTCAATTTAGGAGCATGTTTTGTGCTGCAGGCTTGTGCCTGTGGTTCTGACTGTCCAAACCCAATGTAAGACATGGGCAGTCATTAGAGAGAGAGAGAGAGACTTTTATTGCAGTAATATCAGGTGTACTCCCACAATCATAGAAACATAGAATTCTGTCAATTCTCCTCCTGACAGAAGGAGGTCACTCAGCCCATTGTGTCTGTGCCGGCTCTTTGAAAAGAGCTGTCCACATCCAATGAGGTCAATGCAGTTACGCAGGATCAATCTAAAGCTATGATCTACGTTCCCATTTCAATAATAATTTATAATAATGATAATCCTTGCATTTGATATAGTGCTTTTCATATCTTGTCGATGTCCCAAAGCGCTTCACAGAACATACCGTAAAGTGAATTGACTGTATATATTTGTGGGCGAAACGCGGCAGCCAATTGTGCACAGCAGCGTCCCCATAAACAGTCGTGGATTGAAATGACCAATTTTTATTGAACTTTGTTCGATAAAGAAATATTTCACATTGTAAAGTAATCGGCACAGAGCAATGAGTAAAACCACAGAGGAGGAGAGTCTAGCGTTAAATCTGCTCCGAGCTCGGCCATTAGGCCTGTTCATCTTGCATCTTGCTCCAATTCCATTAGTGTTTCTTGGAGAGCTGCAGATCTTTAATGAGCCCCCTGCGGCAAGTCCACCTGAAATTCCACCTAGACTCAGTCTTTGAGACCAATCTACTGCAACATTTTTACCATGCAAACGTTGTCCCCTTAATTCAGATTTTTGCATCGTTAAAGAGAGGAAGTGTTTGCTTTGTGAGATGCACTTTCTTGCATCTCAATGAGCAGAAACACATGCAAAGTGTTTGAACATTAAGATGGATTAGACAGTCTACAATACATTGTAAGAATATGTAACATATGTTTTGAATCCTTATTAGATAAGAGATCCCACTTTACAATCTAGGCTAAAACATAAAATACTGCAGATGCTGGGAATCTGAAACAAAAACAAAGGTTGCTGGGGAAACTCAGCAGGTCAGGCAGCATCCATGGAGAAAGGAAAAAGAGTCAACGTTTCAGGTCTACGAACCTTCATCAGGACCAGGATCTGACAAAGGGTTGTAGACCCAAAACGTTGATTCTTTTTCCTCTCTCCATGGATGCTGCCTGATCTGCTGAGTTTCCCCAGCAACCTTTGTTTTTGTTACAGTCTAGGCTGATGTTTCAGAGCAGTGTTGGGGGTGCGATGCAATAACAAGAGTTGTCATCCTTCAGGTGAGACATTAAACTGAGGTCCCATCTGCCAGTCTAAGCGGACGTTAACGGTGCAATGACACTCAATGGAGGGAGTTTTTCTCCCACAGTATCCTGTCCAGCAATCCCCCAGATAAACAGATGGTCAGTACTGGACCTCACCTGGGTGATATAAACCAACATCAGACAGGAGCCTTCTAAAGCAATAAGTCAATACTATAGAAAATTCAAAAGGTTCCATAGCCCTCCACTCCTGGCGAAGTAATGTGCAACTGTGTCCACATCAGCGCTCAATTTCTAGTAGGGTAATGGAAACCAAGTCAGTAATTCCCATGTCAGCTTCTCTACTGGAGTCTGAGTACAGACAGAGTAAAACTATTGTGAAAGCTGACCTTTCCCTGAGCGGTGACTCATGTAAAACATATCTCGTGGAATCGGTCTTGTTTGAAGTTATCAATATGGAGTCCCTTAGAGTAGTGGTTAGTGTGCTAGCCTCGCAGGAGAGAGGACTCGGGTTGGATTCCCGAACAAGGCAAAACCTTAGGCAAGTTTCTTTACTCCACAGGCTTCTGTTTACCTAGCAGTGAGTTGGAAACCGGATACTAATCGATCGGGGGATCACGTTCCGGGAGAAATAACCCTTCCAAAGAACACAAAACACAACCCTGAAGTAAACCACTCCACAATATTTGGATTGGAAACTTGACCTACTCACACCGCACTGATCTACCCTCAGGGCTGTCACGACACACCACAGTATCCAAGCCTTCGGTTATTACACTCCCAAGTTCTAGAATCCTGTCTGTCTATCCACTTTTAAATTCCATCTTAAAACCTTTGATTTTAAAAAAACCTATGGTCACCTCTCTCTCCCTCCCTCCTTGCTCTGTGTCCAACCCACCACTGTTCATGATGTTGCCCGCAGACAGGAGGTCAACTTCCACATATATGTGGGTGACACCCAAAACTACTTCTCCAGCCTGGACTCCAAGTCCACTGATGTTCTAACAGCTTGCCTGTCAGACATCAAAGCCGGGATGAGTGCAAACTTCCTGCAGATGAATAATGACAAGACAGAAACCTTGGCTCCCATCAACATCTCTTGTGGCTCTGACCTCAACCTCCCTGGCTTATCCCTAAGACTTACTTAACCTATACGTGACCTAGGCGTCAGGTTTGATCCCCATCTGTCTTTCCTTCCTTGATTTCCTCACTTGTCTTCAAATCCCTTTATACCCTGGCACCTACGTACCTCTCCGACCTCTCTCACCCCACTACCCGCCACCTCGGCTTGGCTATCTCCAGCCTCCTACTTGGTCCTCGTGCCGTCCGCTCCACCATTGGCGGTCCCCAACTGCTCAACTAAGGGCTCTAAGATGCTACCCCACGTATAGTGTGCTGGGGAAATGTTAAGTTGTTGTTGTCGGTGACCAAACCAATCCTGCTGTGAGAGCCCGCTCTGTTCTCTGCAAAATTGGCAAATCACATCAGTGCCTCATCGTGTTTTAGATCCGTTGCCAGTGTCTTGCCCCCTCCAGAGAGGTGAACGGCTGCACATGTACAACACGTCAGGCTCTACCCTGTGAAACACAGTTCCAGGTTACAGTCACTTCCTGCCCTCTACAGCTCATCTTTGCACCACAGTTATCAGTTGCACTGGACACCAGGTCCCAACCTTTCTCTTGACCAATAATTCACATGTGTAATGGTTCATTCAGGTTCTGATTCTCTCTCTCTCTCTCTCTCTCTAGATATATATATATATCTTTGTCTCTATATCTCTCCCTCTATCTACCTCAATTTCTTTCTTTCTCTTTCCCTTTCTCTCTCTGTATATACAGTATATGTATTTATCTATCTCTCTATCTAAATATATATATCTCTATATGTTATATATCTTTTGTCTTTCTAGCTCTCTCTCTATCCCACCGTGCTCTTTCCCGCGATCTCTCCTTTACTATCTCCCTCTGTCTCTCTCTCTCTCTCTCGTTCTCTTTCTCGTTATCTCTCTCTTTTGTGCGGGTGGCAGGGAAGCACTTGACTAGCTTCCACCCACAGATGGTCTGATTGTACTCACTCTGTGGGAGTCCAACATACACACTCGCAACCAGCTGCCTTGCGGTGTGGAGTCTGAGGCCACTAACCCAGCGAATCAGCAGGAAACTTACAATTGCTCAGTGGAAAGCTGACTGTGGAACCTGTGCCTACCTCCAAGAAAGCTTCCCTAATATATGACAGTCAGTACCTGTCAAGCTCTTTCACATTGATATGATAAGACTCTCTCTCGCTATATATTCAAATTTACAGAGAGTTACAGGAACAGACCAACTGGTCACCTGCCGGTGTTTATACTCTACACGAGCCTCAAAACACTTCACAGGGATTACTGTGCACTCACTGTGTGTCTTATGGACAAATGCGGCAGCAATTCTGCACACAGCAATGACTTGCAAACAACCTTAAAGTGAACGATTGATTTTATCTGAGGGATATTTGGCCAAGACACCGGGAGAGAGAGAAAGTTTCAGCACCTTGGGACGTCCTTCCGATGTGAAAGACGCTATAATTTTGTGGTTGTTGTTCTCCTCGAAGAGTGCCATTGGATTTTCATCATCCACCTGAACCAGCACAGACCTCTGTTTCACGTTTAATCTATGACACCTTTGACAAAGCATCACACCCCCAGCACTGCACTGGAGCACCAGCCTAGACTGTGAGCACTCACTAGACTGTGAGCTCAAACTCCTGAGGTGGGGCTTGAACCTTCAACCTTCTGACTCAAGAGGCGAGAATGATACCGACTGAGCCAGGCTGATACTCCACTAAGCATCTCTGGATCAGTCAGTGTTACTGTTCTCTCACACTCACCTCCTGGTATATTTTTGAGGCCTTGGTGGGGTGCACGCTTGGCAGATTGTGTCACTTGTAGCACTCAAAGCCGTTTCTCCTCCTTTGGATATTGAGTACGAGCAACACTTTTACTTTGGTCAGCATTTTATCCATGTTAGGATTCAGCTCAGAATGCCTGAAATGCATCTTCCGTGCGTCTGACTGACAGCCATCACTGAGCAAGCTCTGAGAAGTCCATCTCAATGCCTTTGACGAGACAAGCATCTCGGTTGATGAGCTAAATCTTTCATGAATGTGATGGTCCCACTGAAATGCTGAAATGTGCTATCGCTTCCTCGTAAGACTGCTCCAAATTTGCACGGCACCCAGCCCGCTCTCAGACCAAACCTCACTCACCAGCAACGCAAATGATTGTCCTTAAGAACTGGCCTCAAAGAAACATCTCTGTGATGATCAATGGCCATCAAACAGAATTGAATGTGTGGAACTGAGAACGTTACCTGAAGACATTTGTCTCCCTAGAATTTAATGAGCATGATCTGCCTCATATAGTGCAAACATATAATACTGCATAACATATAACACTGAGAGCTTTCTGCCTCATTTATCCTCATTCATGTTTTTAACAAATGTGTATATACAGGGATACATTAACACACACGCTCCAAATTCCAGTTGCTTTGAGCCTGGGAGACCATTTTGTCCGACAATCGCATGTGATACGGAGATTTTCACATCAGAAGGGTGTTTCAAAGCGCTTCACAGCATATGCTGTAAAGTGTAGTGACTGTGTACTTTGTAGACAGACCCGGCAGTTAATTTGCAACACAGTATTGTCCTGCAAACAGCCATGATGTGAATGACCGATTTGATGGCCAGGATGCCGGGAGAATATTTGAGTGCTGTCTCACTACTATTCTCTAAGCCTGTCATTTTTTTGATAAGTTCTTCTCTAAGAAGCTCATCTACAAAAATGCTGTTGATAATAACAGTAACTCGATTCTAAATTCTGAAACAATCATGAATGATAAACAGTGGTTATCGTAGCAATTGTCGATTTGCTACAACAAAGCACACTGAACAGACAGCAAATTGATGAAAAGATTGTCAAAAACACAAGACGGAGGATTTTACTAAAACAAAGTACAGCAGTCTGCCTTTTGTGTATCACTTTCCACTCACCATCTGTCCTGTCAGACGGCGCAATGGAATAACTCTCTGGCTATTTTGCCCCGCTGGGCCCAGCGTGGGTTAATTTATAACGTGGCGAAAATAGACTGGAGGCAGGAAGCCATTTCCTTCAAAACTGGCTTTGCCAAAGGCAAATGAAAAGGGAGGTGAAATTATTCACACCAAGTCCAATTTATTTACACAGCACCCTTCATGGAGGATAACGGTCTCTCAGAGCGTTGAGGACAAACACCAAGCAACAGAGCAAGGACAAGGTATGATACCATGCTTAACAGTATCCCAATCAAACTGAGACGTGAATGGTCCAACACAGGGAAGGGTAAAAATTCCATTGCGCGCAACACGCATCGAATGTCTCTGGCAATGGCGGCCTCTGTTTTGCCTTGTCCCCTCTCTTGCCTCATTCAAGGCCTGTTTTAAGACATTCCTCTTCGTCCCCGGCTTCAGTCACCTTCCTACCCCCACCCTCCCCGCCCTCCACCCCTCGATTCCATCCCCCAGGTTGGGTGCAAAGCCTTCACTATCCAGCGCCTTGGGATGTGCCCCTGACTTGAAAGGTGCTGTATAAACGTAATTATTGTATTCCCAGAATAAAAGAATTCTGATGGGTATAAATCCTCACAGAAGAGGCTATAGTCATGTCATCTTTTAACATCCAACTGAATAGGCAGATGGCAGCTCAGTCCCACATCTCACCCAAAGGTTGATATCTCTGACAAAACAACCAGCACTGAATTGTAGTGTCATCTTGGATATTTGAGTTCAAAGTCCAACATGGGGCTTGAACCTACAACTTTCAGACTCAGATGCAAGAGTAGATGCTACACTGAGTCTGGTGTGTAGAGATTATTCTCAATGTGGTGCGTGGCTCAAAACTAGATCTTGTACAGTTGCACTGGAAGCTTGCAATGTTATACCAGCCACTGGTATTATAAATGACACCAGCCAGCTAGGTGTCACTTTCAGACAACGTCAGTAGTGGCTGATTTCACAGCAGTTATTACATGGCCGGGCTGCAGTTCACATCTGTTAGATGGAGAAATGATCAGCAAGGTCAGATTGGCTGCTGACCTGAAAGGGTTTGGAGATTACCAGCTAAAATTGGGGAGGGGGAACAATTTGTGGTGGGGGCGGGGGGGAGGGGTGGGAATTTATCAGGGCACCAATTCAGCAGGAAAAAACGCTCGTTTACAAAACTTTGTCGGGGCTTTAACAGGAAGACGGATCACTTATCTGATCTGGAAAGAGAACTCAAGGGTGTTACACAAGTAAGTTGTAATACAATTCACATCACGACCAGCATGGATGCCGAATAACTGTGGAAATTTAAGGTAATTAAAACTCAGGTCTGGATAAAATACATCAGAGGATCCTTAAGGAGCTGAGAGGAATTTGCAGGAACTCTGGCACAAATCCTTCAAAACTCACTGGATACTGGAGAGGTGTCTGGGGACTGGAGAAAGGCAGATGTTACTCCTTTTTTTTATAAAATAGGTAGCAAGAGTAAACTAGACCAGCAGGTTAGATATCCATTGCGGACAAAGTTATGGCCAACCTTATTACAGATAACATTACAGATCATCTGGGCAGAAATAAAACCATAAACGACAGCCAATTCGGATTTGTGATGGGTAAGACTTGATAAAATTCAGTTTTCTTTGATTATGTTCTTATTCTTTTAGGAAATAACATTACGTATCCCACATATACTATGGGATATGGTACAGAGGTAGTTCATGACACATGTGCATGCAACCGTCCAGAAGGTTGAAGGTGAACTAGATAAACCGTGGTCTTTTTCTCATCTAGTATTTCTTATATTCTTATAATAATATCAATGCGTGACAAAGGAGCTTTATAAGGGTAAGGCAATGGATGTTGTGTGTCTGGATTTCAGTAAGGTGTATGATACAGTTCCTCTTGCAAGGCTGGTACTGAAAACAAAGAAAGTGGGAATCAGAAGAAGTATCTCACATTGGCGTAATTGGATGACCGATAACACCCAGAAGGTAGTCAGTCTGGGAGAACGTCACCAGTGGAGGTCTACGGGGGTCTGATTTGGAACCTCTTTTGTTTAATAGCTTCATACATTTTCTGGAGCCAGGAGTTACAAGCACATGGTTAAATTTGCAGATGTGACAAAGCTAATAAAGGTGGTAGATTGCTTTAACATGAACAGGAGACGTCACAGGAGAATTTGAACGTACACGGGAACCGGGCAGACCAATGGCAGACGCAATTCAAAGTGGAGAAATGCAAAGTGCTTCAGATGGGACAAAAAATCCAGGAAGGGACTATTATATGAATGGAAAGCAAATAATATGTGTAGTAAATGTAAAGGACCTGTGGATCTTGATTAATAAATTCAAGCTATTGCAATAATGCTCAATGGCAGTGAGTAAAGCAAACCAGGTGTTGGGATGTATCAAAAGGTGAATATTGTTAGTCAATCGGCAGATCGCCTTTCCGCAGATAATAATCACTTCCAAAAAAATTATAATAATTTGGTCAACAATCCATGACTGTTTGTGGGACACTGCTCTGACCATTTGGCTGCCACCTTCACCACAAAATATACAGTCAATTCACTTTACAGTATATTCTGGGAAGCGCTTTGAGATGTCTCAACGATGCGATAAGGTGCTACATTATTTGATTATTGGAGCTCCTGTAGCTCAGTGGTTGGAGCACTCGCCTTGCAAGCATGAGACCTGTGTTCGATTCCAGGCAAATTGGGGCGAAACCTTGGGCAGGTTTCCTTGCTCCATATGCCTCATGGTAATCCGTCAAAAAAAAACAATAATAAAAGTTGGGTCATTTTCGGTCCACAACTGTTTGTGGGACAGTGCTGTGCGAGGTTGGCTGCCGCGTTTCGCCCACGGATGTACAGTCAATTCACTTTGCAGTGTATTCTGTGAAGCGCTTTGAGACGTCGATAAGATGTGAAAAGCGCTATATCAAATGCAAGGATTATTATCATTATTATCATTATTATATTATTATTATTGAGCTCAAATAGTGAGGTAATCCTTCCACTTTATAAATCATTGGTGCGACCATACTGGAATACCGTGTGCAGTTCTGGTCACCACAGTATAAAACGAATATTACAGGGATAGAGAATATACAGAGGAGGGCAATCAGATTGATTGAAGGGATGGAGGGACTAGACTACGAGGAGCGATTAAGTAAACTGGGCTGGAAGAGATATGGTTGAGAGGTGAGATGATTGCTGTTTTTTAAGATTCTAAAGGGACTGGATAATGAAGTCAGTGACAGGCTGTTTCATTTTGCCCAACACAGTAAATTCAGAGGACACGGACTGAGATTGAAAGGGAGTAAATTCAATACCAATCTGCAGAGACACAATATCAGTGAGCGAGTAGCAAATATATTAGACAGGCTCTCTGGGGAGAAGGTAGAATTAGAAAGTGTTGATTCATTCAAATGCAAATTCAATTTATTTTAGAAAATAATATTTGAGGACAGAGTAATTTGAGACATGACATACATTATAAGTGTAATATGTTTGGAAGAACCAGGCAACTTTGCACCTGAGGTACCCAAAGATTTCTACTGTTGTAGACTAATGCATACATAATTAATTGCTGTCAACATTTCTAATGATGTAGCATGTGACTGCAAAAGTTGAACTAGATGGACCTTGGTCTGTTTCTGTCCAGCAGTTCCTATGTTCCAATTACACGATCCAAGCTGTGATTGGCTATCCTAGTTGTCACTCATCAGAGAGGGTTTTCACTGGGATGAGAAGTATCAGGAACCAATCACGAGCGATCTGGAAATTTCCCAATTTCCCATGCAGCATGCAGTCCTGTAGCTCAGGTTAGAGCACTTGCTGCGCAAGCGAGAGGACCCAGGTTCAATTCCCAGGCAGTGCAAAACATTGGGCAAGTTTTCTTACTCCACACGCCTCTGTTTCCCTGGCAGAAAGTAGGAACCCAGTTGTTAATCAATTGGTGGAACGCTTTCAGTACGTAATAATCCCTTCAAAATATATTTACAAATAAATAAATAATTTTGTCACTCAATCCACAATTGGTTGTGGGACACTGCTGTGCACAATTGGCTGCCTCGTTTCGCCCACAAAATATACAACTAATTAACTTTACAGAATAATCTGTGAAGTGTTTTGAGACAAAGACCTGATGAGGTGCGATATCAATCGCAAGCATTATTGCTATTATTATTGTTATCTCTCTGCCCCCACACTCTGGAACTCCATCCCACAGTCCCTTCTCCTCGCTTCCTCCCTCGCCTCCTTCAAGGCCGGTCTCAAGACCTTCCTTTTCGATCGTGTCTTCTGCCACCCTCCCACCTCTGTCCCTCCCACCTACCCTGCAACTCCCCCATGCTTGGGTCCCAGCCCCTGCCTGTCCAGCACCTTGGGATGTCTTCCCGACGTGAAAGGCGCTCTATATATGTCATTTTGTTATTGTTGTTATATAGACAGTCTGCCCCTGACTAGACAGCTGCTTTACTAAGACTGAAATGCAACAACAACTTTGATTTCTATAGCGCTCTCCACGAACAGCGTCTCAGAGCGTTTCAAATATCATCTCCTCCGAGCCTGTCAGGACCATTTGGTCTTACTGAAGACAATTTTTAATTTAAGAGAAAACAACAATAACAAAATTACATTTGTATAGTGCTTTTCACATTGGGAGGATGTCCTAAGGCACTGGACAGTCAGCGTTCCACTCTGTTGTAATTTTAATAATAATAATAATCCTCTATAGTGCTTTCAAGTCTTCTAATCACCTTAAAGCACTTCACAGAATACACTGTAAAGTGAATTGACTATATTTGTCATGAAATGCAGCAGCCAATTGCGCACAGCAGTGTCCTACAGACAGTCGTGGATTGAAGTAACTAATTTATTATTGTTTTTTTTGAAGGATTATTATCAGGCGTGTGTAGTAAGGAAACTTGCCCAAGGTTTCGCCCTGCCTGGAATTGAACCCAGGTCCCTCGATTATGGATATTGTGGAGCTCCTGTGGTTCAGTGGTTAGAGCACTTGTCTTGCAAGCTGGGGAGACCTGTGTTCGAACCCAGGCAGGTCAGGGGGAAACCTTGGGCAAGTTTCCTTACTCCACACGCCTAATAATAATCCCTAAAAAAAAAACACAATAATAAAATTGGACATTTCAATCCACGACTGTTTGTGGTACACTGCTGTGCACAATTGGCTGCCATGTTCCGCCCACAAATATACACAGTCAATTCACTTTACAGTATATTCTGTGAAGCGCTTTGGGACATTGATAAGATGTGAAAAGCGCTATATCAAATGCAAGGATTATTATTATTATTATTATTATTAGAATTATAAGGTGAGTGTTCTAACCACTGAGCTACAGGTTGTGGACTAATTCATACAGAATTAATTGTCTGAATAATAAACCTTGCATTTGATATCAGACCTTACCACATCATTGAGTTGTCTGAAACGCTTCACAAAGGATTTAATAATCCTTATGTTTGAGGTAGTGCATTTCACATCGGTCTCATTGAGAGAACGGCATCTCCCCCAGCTCTGCACTACAGCAGCAGTCTGTGAGCTCAAAGTCCCAATTTGGTGCTTGAACCACAACCTTCTGTCTCAAGGCGAGATCGCTGACCACTGAGTCAGGCTGACATGAGCAATGCTGTTGTGGAAAATACTGAAATCCAGTCGTAATTTTGTTGGATGTACTCGTTTTTTTTCAAGAAAATACAGTTCGTAAAAGAACAAAGTGGCTCGATTTAGAAATTTCCATAATTCCACAATTTTAAGACACAGTGGAATTTCGGGGTGGAATTTCTGGGCTCTGTTTGCAGCAGGGGCCAGACATGTTAGCCTGGTTCAGTCTGTAGAGCTCTCACCTCCGAGTCAGAAGGTTGTGGGCTCAAGCCCCCACATCTGGGCTTGATATCACATAGTCTAAGCTGACACTCCAATGTAGTGCTCGGAGTGTGCTGCACTGCGACAGATGTCGTCCTTCAAATGCGATGTTAAACCGAGGTAAAGATGCCATGGTAATATTGGAAAAGAGTAGGGAGTTCCTCTACCCTGATGTCCTGGCCCCCAAATCAAATTTGTTTCATGGCTATCTGTAAGACATTGTTGGTGGCTACAT
Source organism: Hydrolagus colliei (assembly GCA_035084275.1). Lineage (NCBI taxonomy): Eukaryota > Metazoa > Chordata > Chondrichthyes > Chimaeriformes > Chimaeridae > Hydrolagus > Hydrolagus colliei. The sequence goes on along the minus strand of CM068758.1, from coordinate 12,326,778 downwards.
TTGCTCACAAAACACAAGAGTCATTAAAGTTTGCAGCAAATCCTGTGAAGCACTTTGAGACTTCCTCCTGGCGCTTTGTCAAATGTGAAGCTTTTTTTTTATTAATGTCAATTCATGCAGTTAAATATCTTTGCTGACACAGTAACAGATGTTTGATGTTGCAGAGATGCAAGGCAGAGAAATGAACTGCCAACCTCTCCTCCGTGAGTACGGTGAGATCAAGCATTTGAATGCTTCCAAAGCTGGAACTTCAGTACCAGGCAAAGGCTCACTAACAATGTTTTTCAAAAACCATTCCTGAGGGGCAGTGTGAGTTTCAGGAGACAAATCACTTTGGCTCGGCACATAATCTGCCTGCCCCCCCCACACCCCGTCCTGCAAACTTTTCCTATCAGGCGCGCGCAAGAATTACAATCAATAATCATCATTATGAACTTGGTGATCATCATGTCAAAGCTTGTATCGGTGTGAGACACCAGAGAAAACTATAAGACACTCATACTTTGCATTTGACCTCTCGTTTCTGACCTTGAAATGTCTCAAAGTGCCTCACACAGGATTGCTATTAAGTGCAGTAACCGTGGGTGAAATCCGGCAGCCAATGTATGCACAGCAGTGTTCCACAAACAGCCGTAAACCAAGTGACCAATTTGGTTTGAGGATTGCTTACACGGACATCAGAAACAGACCTCAGTTTAAACTTTTCATCTGAAGGACAGCAGCTCCGAAAATGCAGCACTCTCTCCAGCAATGCAATGGAGTGTCAGCCTGTTACAACAATTTGCATTCATATTGGGGCATCAGACAGGATGGTGTGTCAGAGCGCTTATCAATGGTAGAGGTCAATGACAAATTGGGGAGAAAACAGTGGGGAAGGACAAAGCATGTGACTGTGAGAGCCGAGACTCTGAAGCTCAAAGTCATGGCGTGGGATTTGAACGACAACAAGATTACATTTGTATAGCGCCTTTCACGTCGGGAGGGTGTCCCAAGGCACTGGACAGTCAGTGTTTCAGAGCCGAGCTGGGGTCAGTATCAGGGAGGATGGAGGGAGGGGGAAGGAAGTGGGGTGACCGATGGCACCGTCGAAGAGGAGGGTCTTGAGGCGGGACTTGAAGGAGGCCAGGGTGGGGTGGGGGGGGCAATGTAGAGGGATTGCGGGATGGAATTCCAAAATTGTGGGGGACATGTGGCTACACGTTCACCTGCCAATAATGGGGTGGGTGTGTCAGGCCAGAGCCCGCTGAGCAGAGGGAATGGACAGGTTGGTAGAAGTCAGCAGGTCACAGAGGTAGTGTGAGGCAAGGCCATGGTGGACTTTGAAGATGAGGACCAAGATCTTCCATTGAATCCTCTGAAGCCAGTTGAGTCAGGCGAGAATCGGGCTGGTAGGTTCACAGAGTCTGGTGCGGGAGAGGACATGGGCTGCAGAGTTCTGGATGACCTGCAGCCCATGGCGGGAGGAATTGGGTAGGAGCACAACCTTCTGACTCAGAGGCAACTGACTGAGCCAGGCAGGCCCTTGAATTAGCACGAGCGGTGGGTTAAAGAGACACCACAACCGTTGTCATATATTCTAATCTAGAATATTTCGATATAAATATTTCACATATTTCTGCGTGTTATTACGCTGCCTTGAAATAGATGAGGAGGAAAACGAAAGAAGTGATAAAAGCGAGAAGGAATAGATCACATAGAGCCAGCCCGTTTTCCTCTGTAAAAGCAAAGCCGGTTATTGAGATAACCTTGATGTGGTGGAGCATTGCTGGCTGGAGGCAGTGCGGAGGAATTGCACTGCAGAGAGCAAGATGGGAGGCATCAGTGGGAATTACTGCCGTGTCGAAAGCTATCGGCTGCTGCTTATTGATGAGCTTCGCGTAAAACTGCTGAGGCCAGAATGTATCGCAGACAACAGATGCCGACATCTGTCAGTGTCAGGGCTTCTGCTCGAACCTCAAACCAAACAGGTTATCCTTTGCCATCAGGGCAGGGGTACCCTACAAGGTGGCATGAGCATCAGCGATAGCAACGCGCCAAAACACGCCGCAACACAGTGCCCCACCACACGCAACAGCACACAGCAACACACCCACACACAACACACACGATAGCTCACAACATGCCACAAGACCCCGTAACACGCCTCAACGCCCCACAACACGCCACAATATACCGCAACACCCTACAACACAGTGCCCCACAACACGCAACACACCGCACCACGCCACAACATGCCACAACACTCCACAGTACCTCGCAACATGCCAGAGCACGACATACATTCCACATCAAGCCACAGCCACCCGCCAACACTCAACGACCACGAAAGATAATTTGCATTTAGATAGCGCCGTTCACACAGATAGCATATCAGACCCCTTAACGGCGACAAGTAATAAGGATGATAACAATAATAATCCTAGCATTCGATATGGCGCCTTATCGCGTCTTTGAGACGTCTCAAAGAGCTTCACAGGATACACTGCGAAGTGGAGTGACTGTATATTTTGTGGGCGAAACGCAGCAGCCAATTCCACACAGACTGTTGTGGATGGAGCGAAAAAAATGTTTTACGTGATTATTGCCCCTGCAACAGCGATCCGCCAATCACCAACCCCACCTCCTCTTTACTGCTGGTAAACAGAGGCAAGTGAGTGTGTTGGTGTGTGAGTGTGTGTGTATGTGTGTGTGCGATTGTGTGTGTGTGTGTTGGTGTATGTGTGTGTGTGCGATTGTGTGTGTGTGTGTGATTGTGTGTGTGTGTGTATGTGTGATTGTGTGTGTGTGATTGTATGTGTGTGTGATTGCATGTGCGGTGTGGAGTAAAGAAACTCCAATGTTTCGCCCTGACCTGTCCTGCTTGAAAATCTATCCCAGGTCTTCTCGCTTGCGAGGCAAGCTCTCTAACCACTGAGCCAGAGGGACACATAGAGGTGGGGGTGCTGGACGGTGTCTGCAATATACAGAGGATGGCGGCAGGCTCAATGGCAGCCCGGAGGACGTGGGGGTTCTGCAGTCTGGATGTTTCTGGTTCTTCACCATTGACTATACGATTGTGCATAACATACTCTGCTCCGTGATGGTGTGCCCAGTGACACAACGTCAGTAGCTCTCACTGGCCGGATGAGGGCCAAATAGGGGAAACCCAGCTCAGTGCTGGGGGGAGCGGATACCGAGGGCGGCACTGTCTGCGGGAGGCTTCCACTCACGCAGTCCAGCTCGTGTGACAAAACGTGACAGTGTGGAGAGGTGGCCTTAAACATAGTCAAAATAGAAGGTCTTCATGCGCAACCTGAAGTTGAGGAAGGCGACGGGATTGAGGGAGAGTGTTCCAGAGTTATACAGGCATAGTGTCCGAACGTTCGGCTTCTGATGGAGGAATGCAGTGCTCGAGGGACAAACCAGAGGCTGGAACCAGTCGAGCGGAGGCCTAATCCCCAATCCACAGATAGTGGTCGGGTCAGAAAGATAAATAAGTGCCAGGGCATGAAGGGATTTGAAGATAAGTGTGAGGATCTTGAAATCAATCCAATCAGAGATAGGAAGCCAGTGCAGTCTGGCGAGGACTGATGTAATGGGGTAAGGTTTTTTAATGCGGTTGACTATGCAGGCAGCAGAGTTCTGCCAATGGAATTTGTGGACAGTGGAGCTGGAGAAACAGGCAAGGAGGGCATTTAAGTAGTTGAGGCAGGAGGTGGCAAACGCATGGACGAGGGGTTTCAGCTGCTTTGGGTGTGAGGTACTATCAGAGGCAGGCAATGTGACGGAGGTGGAGAAAAGCAGCCCTGGTCGGGGACAGGTGTGGGGTAGGAAGGACGGATGAAGGACAAACCCGACGCCTAGGTCACACACGAGTTTGATGAGTCTGAGGGATAGGCCATCAGGGAGATTGAGGATATGAGAGCAGCAGGAGAGAAGGCATTGATGGGAGCCAAGGAGTATGGATTCTGTCTTGTCAACATCCATCTGTAGGAAATTTGCGCTCATCTAGGCTCTGCTGTCTGCCAAACAAGATGACAGAACTTCACAGGACCTGGAGTCACAGCTGGAGGAGAAGTAGATTTTAGTGTCATCTGCATAACAACAACAAATTATATTTGTGTAGCGCTTTCATGTTGGATGGATGTCCCAAGTGCTGGAAATAAATGTGGAAGTTTACCCTGTGACTGTGGATGACAGCAGCTGGGAGGAAGCGTGTAGATAAGGAATAGTAGGGGTCACTGATGGATGGAGCCCTGGGGTACGTCACAGGTGACTGGGTGGGGAAGGTGTTGCCTGGGGTGGTCCAGGTTTCTATGAGGCGAGGATGTCAATGTTTCCATCTACAATGTGGTCGTTGACAGTGACATCCCATAATACCCAACATTCGGCAACACAATAAAACACCACACAACTCCCAGCTACACCACCATACACACCACATAATCCCAACACTGCAACACCCAGCTACACCCCTAAACCCGCCAACACCCCACAACACACCAATACCCCCCCAACATGCCGACACCCATACAATACGCCAACACCCCCACAACACACCAATACCCCCCCAACAACAACTACTTGGATTTATATAGCACCCTCCACATTGGACAGCATCTCAGAGCGCTTAAACAACCCACAATACCCCACAACACGCTAACACCCCCACAACACGCCAACATCCCCACAACACGCTGACACCCCCACAACACGCTAACACCTCCACAGTGCACCAATACCCAGTAACAGGACAATATTCCCCCAACAGAGCAACACCACACAACAGTACAACACCCCCACAACCCTTCAACACCCCCCATAACACCCCACAGCACGCCAACACCCAATAACACCCCACGACGTCCTCACACTGTAACACACCCCAGAATACCTCTCAGAATCCGTCACCCCATAACAGACCAATATTCAACAACACCAATATAGTACTGTACTTCACACAATTCAAAACCCTACAAGCACCACCCACAAGTGCTTCAAAGAAGAATTTGGTACAATACAAAACCAGTACATACTCCTCAAACACAAAAGCCCCACTTGTGCATGGTTGACAAATGAGATATGAGACAGAGTCAAACTAAAACAAAAGGCTTACATTAATGCAAGATAAACTGGAAATCCAACTGACTGGGAGACTGATAAAAATGAACAACAAAGAGATACAAAGAAAGCAATAAGAGGTTCAAAAGCAGAGTGTGAGAGAAACAAATCTTGCAAGGAATATCAGAGGAAACAGTAAAGGTTGTATAAATATATTAAGAGAAAGAGGAGAAATGTGCGCCCATTAAAAGCAGATATAGGTGAGGCTATAATGGACAATGACTGACTGGTTGAATCAATGCTTTGCTTCCGTTTTCATAGTAGAGGAGGTACACAAACTAACACTTGTACAAGAGAACCTAAAAATAAGCCAAAGAGAAGTACTAATTGGATTTAGTATGAAGAAAAAGGTAATGGAGAAATTAATGGGACTGAAGGTAAATCTCCAGGACCCAATAGATTCCACCTCAGGGTATTAACAACAACAGCAACAAAATTATGCTTTGTTCAGAGAAGGTTAAGAGGAGACTTAATAGAAATTATGAGGGTGAACAAGGAGAAACTATTTCTACTGGATCAGTAAACCGAGAAAGCCGATTTAAAATAGGTTTTAAAAGAGGGGGGTTGAGAACAAATGTTTTCACTCAGCGAGTTGTTTGGATCTGAAATGCATTGTTTGAAAAGGTGATGGAAGCTGGGTCGATAACAACATTTAAGAGAGAAGTAGATAATTATTTTGGGATGACAAGTTTACAGGTCTACGGGGAGAAAGCGGAGCAGTGGGACAGCTCTTTTAAAAGAATGGGCACACTTAGAATCATTGAATCTTAGAATCTTAAGGCATAAAAGGAGGCCATTCGGCCCATCGAGTCTGTGCCGGCTCTTTAAAAAGAGCTAGTTAATCCCACTCCCCAGCTCTCTCCCCATAATCTCGCAAACCCATCCTCCCCAAATAAATGTTTGCCTCTCTTTTAAAAGTTGTTATCGAATCAGCCTCCACCACCTTTTCAGCCAATGCATTCCAGATTCGAACAATTTGCTGGGTGAAAACATTTCTCCTCATCTCCCCTCTCCTTTTTGAAACTATTTTAAATCTGTGACCATGACCATGCTATATAATTCTATGAAAAGGTCATTATTAAAAATGAAAGCGCATGGAATCAGAGGTAACCTCGTGACATGGCTTGGTAATCGTTTACGGAGCAGCAAATGGAGTTAGTATAAAGGGAACATACTCCGATTGGTGTTTCAGGTTGCAAGACTTTTCTTTTCGACAACGCTTTTGGTCACCTTTTTCTCCCACCCCCTGGCACTCTGAGACGCCGTCTGGCATGGAGGGCGCTATATAAATCCAAGTTGTTGTTGATGATGATGATGTGACAAGTAGTGTTCCCTAGGGGTCTATACTAGGGTCTCAGTTTTTCACTATATAATATAAATTATTTATACATAAATTATTTGGATGAAAGAATAGAGAGTTTTTATATCAAAATTTACAACTAACACACAGTTAGGAGGCACAGTAAATTGGGAACAAGAAGTTGGACAGATTAAGTGAGTGGGCAAAACTGGCAGATGGAATGCAATGTGAAGAAGTGTGAGGTCGTCCACTACGGATCCAAAAATAGCAAAACAGAGTATATTCTAAATGGTGAGAAACTGGATGAGATTTGAGTGTCTACATTTGCAAGCTCACAGACACAAAAATTATCAAAATTATAAAATTATTAATTTTAAGATTATGACCCCTGGTTATAGATTCTCTTACCAGGGGAAACAATCCCTCAGTGTCTACTTTATCCAGACCTTTAAGAATCTTATATGTTTCAATAAGATCTTCTCTAATTCTTCTGTACTCTAGAGAATACAGCCCTGGTTTATTCAACCTATTCTCAAAGGTCAGTCCCTTCATCCCAGGAACTAACCTAGTGAATCTATGCTGCCCCACCTCTAAGGCAAGTGTGTCCTTTATTAAATAAGGAGACCAAAACTGTACACAGTATTCTAGGTGCGGTCTCACCAAGGCCCTATACAGTTGCAGCAAGACTTCCCTAATCTTGTACTCTAAACCTTTTGCAATGAACACTAACATGCCGTTTGCCTTCTTTGTTGCTTGCTGCACCTGCAAACTAACTTTTTGAGACTGGTGTACAAGGAAACCCAAATCCCTTTGTACACTAACGCTATCTAACCTTCCCCGTCTGGAAAATAATTAGATTTTTTATTTTTGCTACCTAGGTAAATAATTTCACACTTCCCCACCTTAAATTCCATCTGCTACCTACTCGCCCACTCCCCTAGCCTATGGCAGATGGAATGCAATCTTTTTGTATCATCCTCACAGCTGACTCTTCTACCTAGTTTAGTGTCATCCGCGAATTTAGACATGTTACATTCAATGTCCTCGTCTAGATCATTAATGTAAATAGTAAATAGCTGAGGCCCAAGCACTGATCCTTGTGGCTCTCCACTAGTTACATCCTGCCAGTTCGAGATTGACCCGTTTATCCCTACTCTCCGTTTTCTACCCATTAGCCACACTTCTATCCATGATAATATGTTCCCATTAATCCCGTGGGCCTTGACTTTGTGCAATAGCCTTTTGTGTGGCATTTATCAAATGCCTTCTTAAAATCTAAATATACCACATCCACTAGTTCCCCCCTATCTAACCTGCTAGATACATCCTCAAAAAACTCTAACAGATTAGCTAAGCATGACTTCCCTTTTGTAAAGCCATGCTCTGACTCTACCTAATCTTGTTATGGTCTTCCAGGTATCCCATAATGACTTCTTTAATTAAGGACTCAAGAATTTTCCCTACCACTGATGTCAGACTAAATGGTCCTTAGTTCCCCATATTTTCTCTACAAATGTCTACAAATTTCTGTCTACAAATGTAATTTTGTTGTTGTTGTTGCTGTAGTGCCTCATGAGGCCGTCGTGATGAAACTGGAAGCCATGGGAGTATATGGTGCTTTGAGACGTCGATAAGATGTGAAAAGTGCTACGTCAAATGCAAGTATTATTATTATTAATATGGTCAAATCCTGGATTTTGTCTGGAATGTGTATTTCAGTTCAAAAACCTGTGTAATGGTCGCTAGTGGATACCCTCCCGACGTGAAAGGTGCTCTATAAATGTAATTTTGTTGTTGTTGTTATTGAATCCTCGTCCTCACCTTCAAGGCTATTCACGGCCTTGCCCCCGCCTATCTCTCCGACCTGCTGTCCCCCTATCAGCCCACCCATCCCCTCCCCTCAGCAGGCTCTGGCCTGCTCCGCGTCCACCGCCCTAACTGCTCCACCATCGGTGGCCGGGCTTTCAGCCTCTCTGTTCCCACACTGTGGAACTCCATCCCGCAATCCCTTCGCCTCACTTCCTCTCTTTCCTCTATCAAGGCCGGTCTCAAGACCTTGCTTTTCGTCTGTGCCTTCTGCTCCCCTCCTAACTCTTCCCCCTCTCCTACCCGACCCGACCTGATTGTTCAGCGCTTTGGGACGTCCTCCCGACGTGAAAGGCGCTCTATAAATGTAATTTTGTTGTTGTTTTGTTGTTGTAGAATCCATCCCTCTCAAGAGCGGATAAGGCAAGGCTGACCACTGTCGCCCAGCTTGTTTGATGTTGGATGACTTTGAGGGGGAAGGACTTGGTGTGTCTGTTCCAAGCCTCTCTGACAGGATGGCGGTGCTTCTATTTACAGATGATACTGTGCTGCTGGCGGTCTCAGCTGGGGACATTCTGTGTTGCTCCCACCATGGTGCTGAGTAAGCCTGGTACATGGTATTGGATTTGGACCATGAGAACATCAAGTTGTCCTGTAATGGTCCTCCCACCACATTGAAGGCAGATGTCAACCAGATAGATGGCGAGAAAACTCTGAAGTTTGGGATACTGGAAGACATTGCTGGAGTCTAAGTTTATGAACGTACATCCATACATCCAGTGCCTGGAATCCACCTTGATTGACTATTGCTCAGTGGGAAAGGACATGTGCCCAAGCTGCGGACCGAAAGATGGTGGCAATGCTCTCACACATTTCATGCTGAGCTTTGATGTCCTCCGGGAGGACGCTCACAGGGAGTTCTTGTACCTGCCATCCACCTGTTGGTTGTTAAACGTCTAACTAGAAACTATCCTCCAGGATCTCTTTGGGACTGAACTGGCTCCAAGGTGACATGATTGGCAATAGAATGTTGGAATCGAGCAAGTCTTCCATGGTGGTCTCAGTAGTCCGGTTCCCGAGCTAGGCGGGTGTGCAGTTCCCACGGGCACTGCTGATGACAGCACAGTCCAGCCTGTCTCATCAGCAGGACCTGGAAGGGCAGAGTAGTCATTAGGGGGCAGGGAGTTATCCCACTCAGCTCCTGTTAACCCTGCAAGCCAAAGATCTAAAGAGTAGGGTGGTCCTAGCTGGACAAGCTGGGAAAGCTCATCAAACAGCTATGTTAAAGACACGTTATACAGCAATCACCCCATCATACCCTGGCGTCCTCAAGCTGCAACACCCCACAACACCCCACAATGCCCCCCATTATCCAATAGCACCCGACATTACCCAACAGTGCCCTACATTACCCAACAACTCCTGTTGCTCAGTGGCCAGAGTCCTCGCCTTACAAGCGTGAGACCTGTGTTTCGCATCCAGGCAGATCAGGGTGAAACCTTAGGCAGATCAGGGTGAAACCTTGGGCAGTTTCCTTATTCCACACACACGCCTAATAATAATCCATCCCCAAAAAACACAATAATAAAATTGGTCATTTCAATCCACGACTGTTTGTGGGACACTGCTGTGCGCAATTGGTTGCTGCGTTTCGCCCACAAATACACAGTCAATTCACTTTACAGTATATTATTTGAAATGTCGATAAGATGAAAAGTACTATATCAAATGCAAGGATTATTATTATTATTATCCAACAGCACCCTACATCTCCCCACATAACCAGAACATTCAACAAGCCCCAAAAGCTCAACATTCCACAACATCCAGCAACACCTCACAGACCTTCCCACACCCCACAACAACAGCCCACAACAAAACCCCACCCACACCCCACAACACTGGTGGTTTCTCATTGGGTTCCTGAGCCAGGTGTAGCCACAGTGTTCCACACCCAGACACACATACCCAGAGAGAAGCACGGAAATACAGACAGCGAGAGGGACTCACACACTCACAAACAGAGACAAACACACACAGACAGAGGAGACAGACGTGTGCAGACACACTACGGCTGCAGACACCCGATGAGGATCCTACTCGGTCACCCAACCACAAGTGCCGTCTTTACAGCCCGCGCCCCCGACTCCTTCATTCATGCATTTATTACATCTCAGCTCAATCACACCAACTCCCCCAGCGGGAAAGCTTGCCAAACAGTGACATCAATGGCCAGCTATACGGTTTTATCCCGTTGGGACTCCAGCAATTACCCACAATGCACCGTCAGGGTTCCCCTCGCCTTGGCCCTTCTCAACCTGCGCTTAAGAATCTCCAGGATTAGGTAAACAGGATGCTGCTCTCTGGGTAGAGTGTTCATTTAATTCCAGACACAAGGAAGTTTTCAAGTGTAGATGGTGTACATATCTTGAATTCTCAGTTTGGTTTGGAGACTTTTAAGTATGGTGATGGATTTCCGCATTTGTCAGGCACCCAGCTGACCAAAATAGAAAGAACTCTACTTAAGCCACTGTTGGTCGGGTTTACTACTGTTTATAGGCTTTCTTGTTGTTTATTAGATTTGTTACTTTGTGTAGGGTGTATGACTGTGGGTAGAGTGTGTGACTGTGTGTAGGAGTGTCACTGAGTGGAGGGTGAGGGTGAACAAGAGCGAGCAAAGGTAAAAATGTGTAGCTTGAGATGCGTGAAAAGGACCCAAACCCTTCTGTCGTGTGATGGCCGAGAGTGCCCTTGACAAGAGTCTATCCTCAATGCACACCTTAATCGTTAATTGTAATAATCCTGGCATTTTGATACAACGCATTTCAGAAGGACATCTCAAAGTCATTCATAAGATTTTACTGTAAAGTGTAATGACTGTGTTTTGTAGACGAACGCCTCAGGACTGATTATGTGATTAAGGAAAGATGAGGAGATCTTCTTTCATTTCTCCTGTTGTGAAAAATAATCAAACAATTTCAGTTTTCTCTTACTTTATCTGTATGTTAAGACACATGAATTTTCATTCATATTAATATTATTATTATGTGTCAACCTGGCACAGTCAGTAACCAATTCGCCTTTGAGTCAGAAGGTTGTGGGTTGAGGCCCCATGTCGGGATTTTAACTGCTGTGCGCAATGGGTTACTGCGTTTCGCCCACATATATAGTCACCTCACTTTACAGCATATTCAGTGAAGCGTTTTGAGACATCTAGAAGACGTGAAAAGCTCTATATCAAAGCCAGAACAATTTCCACAATTCTGTGCCAACGTTAAACCTGAAACTGAATAATAATAATAATCCTTGTCTTTGGTACAGCGCCTTAACCTTATCAAAAGCACTTCACAGAATATATATTGTAAAGCGGATTGACTGTGTATGTAATATAAATACATTTATATTGAACACAGATAACTATATTTATATTGATGTTATTTATATTTTTATATTTATCTAGTGGAGTCCTGTAGCTCAGTTGTTAGAGCACTCGCCTTACACGCATGTGACCTGTGTTTCAAATCCAGGCAGGTCAGGGCGAAACCTTGGGCAAGTTTCCTTACTCCACATGCCTAATAATAATCCCTCCAAAAACAAACACAATAATAAAATTGGTAATTTCAATTCACGACTGTTTGTGGGGACGCTGCTGTGCGCAATTGGCTGCCGCGTTTTTGCCCACAAATACACAGTCAATTCACTTTACAGTATATTCTGTGAAGCGCTTTGAGACATCGATAAAATGTGAAAAGCGCTATATCGGATGCAAGGATTATTATTATATAAAACTAGGCGGCATTTCAGGCTTTTCTGAACTATGTCATCTCCGAACAGGGCTATTTGCTGTTTATTTTCTGGCTGTTGAGAAATCTGCGGGAGCATTTGATGTGATCTCTCTCTTCTCCAGCACAGGTAAAACATTTTTTTTTACAAGATCAGATCAGAGGGAGAGTTCACAGAGGCTAGAATTTCACACTGTTATTACGGATGATCAAAAAGGAATGTTGAATGCAAGAATTTTCAACACAGAAGCAATCATTTACATCCATAGTCTGATGCAAATCAGAAATGGGATGAGGGACTCAAGCTTTCCGAACGATAATGATATCACATCACTTTAGAATCATAGAATCATAGAATTTTACGGCACAAAAGGAGGCCATTCGGCCCATCTAGTCTGTGCCGGCTCTTTGGAAAGAGCGATTCAATCCCACTGCCCTGCCCGCTCCCCATAGCCTAATAGACCCGTTCTCCCTAAATAAAGATCTAATTCCCTTTTAAAAGTTGTTATCGAATCAGCCTCCACCACCTTTTCAGGCAATGCATTCCAGATTCGAACAACTCGCTGAGTGAAAAAATTTCTCCTCAGCTCCCCTCTACTGCGCCTTGAAACTATTTTAAATCTGTGACCACGAGTCACAGATTCACCCACGAGTGGAAATAGTTTTTCTCTATTTGCCCTGTCGAAACCCCTCATGATCTTATAAACCTATATTAGGTCTCCCCTCAATCTTCTCTGCTCCAGAGAGAATAACCCTAGCCTATCTAGCCTCTCCTCATAGCTGAAGTCCCTCAATCCTGGCACCATCCTAGTAAATCTTCGTTGTACCCTTTCCAATGCCTTCACATCCTTTCTGTAGTGTGGTGACCAGAATTGAACACAGTATTCCAGCTGAGGCCTCACCAAAGTCCTATAGAGGTTAGTCAGCACTTCCTGACTTTTGTACTCTATACCCCTATTTATAAAGCCTAGTATCCCATATGCCTTCTTAACAGCCTTGTCTACCTGTCCTGCCACCTTCAACGAGTCACTAACACAAATCCCCAGGTCTCTCTGTTCCTTTACACCATTTAAAATTGTACTATCTAGCCTATATTGCCTCCCTTCATTTCTTCTCCCAAAATGCATCACCTCACACTTCTCTGCATTAAACTTCATCTGCCATGTGTCTGCCCACTTTACCAATTTGTCTATATCCTCTTGCAGATGGCTACTATCCTCCTCACTGTTTACTATTCTCCCTAACTTAGTGTCATCTGCAAACTTGGAAACTGTACTCCGTACACCCAAGTCCAGATCATTGATGCAGATCATTGATGATTCACTTTGTTCCTAAAGTGAATCAATCATTGCTTGGTGGAAATCGCTGTACTTGGGACATCCTCCTGACGTGAAAGGCGCTGTACAAGTGTGATTTTGTTGTTGTTGCAATGCCAATAATATTAATAAATCGTTGTATTTGATACAAGGCCTTATTAAGTCATCGAGACTTCTTAAAGTGCTTCACAGGATTTATTGTAAAGCGGATTTGTAGGTGAAAGTAGCAGCCAATTTGTACACAGCAATGTCCCTGCAAACAGCCATAAAGTGAGGGAACGATTGAGCGCTTCAAGCGTCTCAGAGCGCTTCACAATAACGGTTCCCGGGGCCGAGCCAGGGGCAGGGGGGAAAAAGGTGAAAAACATCTCTCTCTGTTTAACGTCTTATCCGAAGAATAACAACTCCAAAAACGTAGTGATCCCCAGTACTGAACTGGAACATCAACAAGAACAAAAACAAGAAATTGCCTTTAAGTTGCGCCTTTCACATCTGGAGGACATCCCAAGCTGCTGAACCTGGGCTGAAATTCAGCCTGGACTGTGAGCTCAAAATCTCCGACGTGGTGCTAATAATAATAATAACCCTTGCATTTGATATAGCACTTTTCACATCTTATCGATGTCTCAAAGCGCTTCGCAGAATATACTGTAAAGTGAATTGACTATATATTTGTGAGCAAAATGCGGCAGCCAATTACACACAACAGTGTCCCACAAACAGTCGTGGATTGAAAATGACTAATTTAATTATCGTGTTTTTTTGGAGGGATTACTATTAAGTGTGTAGAGTAAGGAAATTTGCCCAAGGTTTCGCCCTGCTCTGCCTGGATTTGAATACAATATATAAGTACAATTTTGTTGTTGTTGACTCAAAGGCAAACGTGTTGCTGTCTGAGCCAAGCTGACACCAGGTTTCAAGCAGACACAACTTAAAATTCCAGGCGCCTGATCCTATTTGACACCGTTATAACACCTTACACAGATTCCACCTTTTAAGGCTGTTTAATTAAATTGTCCTATTAGATTACAATTGTCTGTCAGCATGATGACATTACTGCACCAGATTCTGTGCGATGTGAATTTAAGCTTTTAGGTTAACAGACTTATTAAATAGTGATTACCACCACAGCGGGGCGGGAGAGACAGTAACCAGCACTAACGCTGAGCCAATAACCCGGGCTTGCTGTCAGACGCAGCCTCCCAACTGCTCTAGTAATTAATATAGGATTTGCTGTCCTGCATTGAAGATATCTGAAGCTATCAGATGGTAGAGACTGGCATCCATTCAATCCCAGAAGGATTCTTCAATTCGGAAATTATTATTGTTTGCAATTCAATACGGTGCCTCATCACATTGCCTGGAAGTCTCAAAGTGCTTCACAGGTTTTCATGTAAACTGTGTATTTTTGTAGGCGAACGCTGCAGTCAAATTGCGCACGGCAACGCCCCACAAAACAGGTAGAAAATGTATGACCATATTTTTCTGGGGGAAAAGATATACAATCACAGTACTAAGCTTTACAAAGAACCAAGGAAAGATGTCCTCCTGATGTGAAACAACAGCCTGCATTTATACAGCACCATTACTGCATTCTTACATCTCAGAGACTTGACGGATAAATTGCGAGTGAGATAGTTAGCCAGCTGGTTGAGAGGCAAAATGGTTGCAGAGGTTGGGGACTATGTTAGGCAAAAGCTTCTTTATTTTATTATTACTGCATTTTAGGAATACATTAGCAAAAAGATCAATGAAAAAGGCTAAGACACATTCTCTTGCTAAAACCCACTGCGTTCAATACGAATGTCTGGCCTTATTATTTTGTTGGGATGATTGAGAGAGAGCCACGGATTTCCACTGGCTCAGCCTGGCTTTGAAAGGAGATGTAATTGAAGAGGTTTCTCTCTCACACAAAGGGACAGATTTGTCGGGTTGTGAGGAGTTTTTGCAACAAAAGCCCTTCAGAAATTATCGGGAAGATATAATTTCCAATTTCGTTCTGATATATCTTATGAAATCTGCTTGAGATTTGGATTCTATTCAGATAGTTTTGCCGGCTGGAACAATTTTTTTAAGGTCTACTTTTTTGCCGAAAGAACTCAAAAATATTGTCTCCTCAAGACTTTTCTCTTTGATCTTGTTTTTGGCCACCCTCCCTCTCCCCACTTCCTTCCCTTCTCTGGTTCCCAACCCCTAGCTCAGGTACAACTGCAACTTAACTGTCCAGCATCTTGAGACATCCTTCCGACGTGAAAGGCGATATATAAATATGTACAATTTTGCGGTTGCGGTTAACTTTGCAGATTATTTATTTGTCATGTCCTTCAAACAAAAAATCAGTCAATCAATCAACGACTGTTTGTGGGACGCTGTTGTGTGCAATCAGCTGCCGAGTTTCGCCCACAACATATAGTCAATTCACTTTACAGTACATTTTGTGAAGGGCTTTGTAATGTCTCGAAAATATCATAAGGCATTATATCAAATGCAAGGATTATTATTGCTGATCTGATTGCGTGTTGGAGCATAGCTGTGAATGAAGATGGACAGACACTAGTGAGGATGTGATCAATGAGGTGATCACTGAGATTCAACCTCTCAGTGTGACACTGCGTTATATCAAAGAGGGCTTTGATCTCCAGACAATGGTGTTGATAATGCATCGCTGGGGAGGACAATTTAATCTTTGTGACCGTTCCTTTGATCATCTTTCCTCCCCACTCCCTCCTACTTTCTCCTCCCTCGCTCCAATTCAGGGGCCTAGTTAGCTGTGAAATACGCTGTGAGACATCCTTAGGAGATTAAAGCTGCTTATTTATTGCCCATAAGGAGTATACTATATTGTAAAGTGGATTGGCTGGATATTTTGTGGGTGAAACGAGGTTCTGCCCCTTCTCAGGACGAAGCATACAGTGTGTGCTGCTGAACCATGTATGAGGGGAAAAGATGAAAAATCCATCATTAGATATTTGTCAACCAACAAACCCCCAAATAAAATGCGTCACTCACTCCATTGCTCCTTGTGTGACATTGCTGTGTGCAACTGGCTGCTGCCCTTCACCTGCAAAATTCACAGGCAGTACACTTTACCGGATATCCAGTGAAGCTCTTTGAGACGTCTAAACGACATGATAAGGTCAAATGCAAGGATAATTCTTATTCAAGCCTCAAGATCAACACGTCTCTCGCTCGCCCATTGCTTCCAATCAATATTTCATTCATTGAAGCTGCAGCGCCTGATCAGAGAACACCATTTTCCAATCCCATTTATGTCCAGGTTGGTTGCAGCCACATCAGTAAAAACAAACTGCACCATCATTCGCTCTGCGAATTCTGTAAAGGCTGTGAAATCGAATGCCCTCTCAAAGTGAGTTCAAGTTGGACGAAGCCACCGGTTAACCCAGCACCTTCCCTCTCCCACCCTCATCTAACCTCCAATATCTGAAGCTTCTCAACGGAGATCAGAGACTAAACGAATAATGGGACCGTGTGGATTCATTGTTCCTCGATAGGCCTTGATGTGAGGGACACAAATTCTCTCATGAATCCATGAGAGGTAACTGCTGGAATCTAAGCAGCTAAATCCGTTCAGTTTACCATTGATATTGCTGTCTGGCAAGCTTTCCCACTAGTTATCCAGGTGGGACCACTCTGCCCATTGGGGCTTTGGCTTACAGGGTTAGCAGGAGCTGAGCGGGTTGATTCTCTGCCATCAGTGACTGGTCTGTTCTTCCAAGTCCTGCAGATGAGTCAATACTCAGCGCCCTGGAGTACTGCAGATCCGCCCGGCTCAGAAACTGGACTACCAAGACCTCCACGGATATTTCTTTGCCTTTCATATCACCAGAGACGCAGTAATTTTCCCCTAACCAGCCTAGGAATTATCCGTGCATGAGGCACCCCATGGGAGTTGCAATTAGATCATCCATTGCAAGATCAGGTCACTGAACTCCCACCATCTCTGTCCTCTCCTGGAGAGGTTTTTCCATTCCCTTTTGTTTTTAGTTAATAAAGCACAAGTACAAACGTTGTGTTAGACCCAGTGAGGCTTCATTAGCACTAGCTGAAGCAATGAGTCATTCTCAGTCCACTGAATCCAATGTGTGAGCTATTACTCGTGCCTCCTGCAGTAAGTAACTGCCATGCATATTTCAATAAATCACCGCAGCTAAATTGCCTGGTGGGTGAGGACATCAATCCCCAACCCTTCTACTTCCTAATTTACCAGAATTATACTGGGGATGAGGGACTTTGGTTCTGCGGGGGAGACACAAAAAGCTGGGATCGTTCTTCTTAGAGCCGAGAAGGTTAAGGGGAGATTTAATAGAAGTGTTCAAAATTATGAGGGGTTTTGATAAAGTAAATAGGGAGAAACTGCTTCCACTGCCGGGTGGGTTGGTAACCAGAGGACACAGATTTAAGATCATTGTCAGAAGAGCCAGGTGGGGAGACTTTTTTAAAAATATAAACGCAGCGAGTTGCTATAATCTGGAATGCAGTGCCTGAAAGGGGGATGGAAGCACATTCAATAACAACTTTCAAAAAGGAATTGGATACTGTATTTACTTGAAACAAGCTGGGGAGTGCGTCTAATTGGATAGCTCTTTCGAAGAGCGGACACTAGTACAATGGGCCGAATGGCCTCCTTCTGTGCTGTAAGATTCTTTCATAATTTCATGCACAATGACAAAGCCTCTAAAAAAATCTTGGGAATTAATCTCAAGGGGCTGGAGGAGATAGGGCATGGAGGGAGACACCAGCACGGAATATCTCCATCAACACTCCACATCCACAGTTTACTCACCCAGACCAGAGACACTAGCTCAGCAGCCCCAGATCTCTATCCTAACAGGTAGGGTGGTCTTAGCTGGATAAGCAATGGGAAAGCTTGCTAGGCAGTGATCTCAAAGGCAGCCTATGGATGGACGGACTCCAGCAAATACCCCCAACACACACACTCTGGGGTCCTCGAGTCTAGTTTTTTGCCAACCTGCTCCTAATACTTTCCAGAATTAGGTAAGCAGAATACGTCCCTCCAGGGAGAGAGCGCACATTCCATCCCAACAATCTAGGTCTGGAATTTCCATGTGTGAGTGGGATGTATGGAATTCTCAGCTTGGTTTGGATACTCCAATCTGATCTGGCTGGGTATTGTTGTTGTTGTTCTTGGCTATCCCCTCTTTGTTCCCTTATTTTATGCTTCCAATTTTGCTTGTTAGCTTTGATGAACATTTGTTTTTTAGGTCGGCTGGGTGTCTGACACTTGCACAAGCTCACCGGGTTTAAGAGTATCCAAGCCAAAGAAAGATCTACAAAGACCAGCTACACGTGGGAATTCTAATGTTTGGAATAGATACATTCTCTCCCTGTCGGAACGGGTCCTGATTACCTAATTGGAGAGAGTATTAGGTGCAGGATGACAAGTGCGAGACTCGAGGACCCCAGGGTGTGCATTGAGTAAACTGCTGGAGTTTAACGAGGTAAAAGCACTCGCCATTGAAATCGTTTTCTGGAAAACTTTCTCGAAAAGCTTTCAACAAAAGCACTATCTGACTTTTGCATTTACAAAAAGAAGGAATTACAAAGAACACGTAGCACAGAAACAGGGCATTTGAACCCGATCCGTTTGTGCTGGTGTTTCTAGTCCACGTGAGGTTTCTCTCACCATTCCCCTCTCCACATTCCACACCCCTCCATTCCTATCCTCCCTCGAGATCACCTCGAGGGAGGTGATCTCCCTCGAGGGAGATCACCAGATCTCCCTCGAGATCACCAAATTGGCATCTCCAGTGCCAATTTAGTGCTAGACCATGTTCATTAGTCTTGTGGCAAAGTGGTTAGAGCACTCGCCTCACAAGCAAGAAGATATGGGTACGATTCCCAGTCAGGGCAAAAATCAGGCCAGTTTCCTTACTCCAAATGCATTTGTTAACCTAGCAGTAAGTAGGAATTTAGTTGCTAGTCGATCGGCAGATCACCTTCTGGGGTAATAATTCCTCTCACCACCAAAAAAAAATGTGGTCACTCAATCCACAACTGTTTGTGGGATGCTGCTGCATTTCGCCTACAGAATACACAGTTACTCCACTTATTATTAGGTTTTATACTGCTATCACTCATACCCATTCCCTTTAGAATTCCCTCAGCTGCCAGAGAAGAGCTTTTCATCAATATTCTCAGACACAGCAATACCCAGTCCCTTGGGAAAGCACTTTATCCGAGAAGAGGTCTATCGAATGCACATAATGTACTGGGTACGTGTGAGTTGAACCCGACAGCAAAAATAATTGGGACTAGTCACACCATGGCCTGGTTCCAGGTACAGAATCGCATTGCTTATCTTGCTATTTTTAATACGTAGTTTAATCCAGTTACAAGGTTGATTTCATTAAATTATAATCTCCTGAGTTCTGCTATCGGCATCTTGAGTGCCTGTGGACAAAAGGACAAATTTCAGTGCGTTCAGAGCGAGTCTGATGACAGGCACCTGCAGATATCTGGGCACTCGCTACTTAACATTCGGTAACTCTCAGACTCACCAGAACGCAGTGTGACTGATACACAGTGTGAGGATGTAAAGTCAGCAATTTGGATCAGAGACAAAATGTTTTTTTTTAAAAAGATATTAAACGGGCCATTATTAGTAATAACAATCATTGAATGAAACAATGCGGGGGTGGTGGGAGGAGAGCTCTGCATTGGTTGTAATGCCGTGTTTTTGGCAAGAGACATTAAACCGAGATCCCATCAGTACCTGTTCGGGTGGACGTTAAAGATCCCATGAGAATATTAGAAAACAAAAGGGAATTTATCCCACCATCCTGGACAACAATACCCCTAGATAAGGAGAATTTGGGATGAGTTTTTTTCACTGAGAGTTAATGGGATATGGAATGCCCTGCACAGTAATATGGTGGAGGCAGCATCCAGCGTGGGTTTCAAGACAGCAGTAGATAGGTGTGTGAAGGATAGAGGCTTGAAGCGCAATGAGGATGAGGCAGGCAGTGGGATAGAATGGATAGTTCGCTCAGAAGGAACGGATGCCTTTTGCACTATAAATTCCACCTGCAGCCCTTTCTGTGTGGCTGAACTAACGAGGCATTTCATTCACCTAATGTACAGTCAATTCAATTCACTATATTCTGTGAAGGCATATTCTAATATATTATGGGAAGCGCTTTGGGACGTTTCAACAATGTGAAAAGGCACTGAATCGAATCCAAGGATTTTTATTGTAAATTTCTAATGACTCTGTGGCCCTGAAATGGATCCTCTAATGGAGAACATTGATTTACTCAGATGAGAAAATAATTCTGAAATGTTCCAAATGATCACATGTCAACCCATCAGATGTCACGGCAGGTGTCACACTGTTGGGTTTTACTGGCTGAAGATAAACCAGCCTCTCAGAGTAATCGGGACACTTATGGGAACCGTCAATCAGCAATGAAGAAAAGAAAACTATCTAATCAGTCTATTTAATCTGTCTGACTACACTCTCTAATCTGTGTTCGAAAGAATCAACATTTCCTGCTTCAATTGTCTCTCTAGGGAGCCTGTTCCACAAGTTCACAATGTTAACTGAAGGGGATTATTTTCAGTGGGCTTGAGGGTGGGAGTGGGGATGGGTTGGTGGAATTTGACCAAGTGCTCAAGTGACCTCTGCCCTTCCTCAGTGTGAGAGTAGATCACACTGGTCACAAGGGATGTCCTGCAATACTGATCCCAGCCCACAGAGGGCTAAAGCATGGCTATTGCCAGGAGCTCAGTCCTTTCTACAAACAGCCCCAGGTATGGGTACGACTGAGTTGTGTTCAGCGCACCACAAGCAAATCTCAATAGGGAAAGAGACAATAAGACCATGACTGTATGTCAAGGGAAATTGCACTCCTCGTTAGTTCAGCCAAAAAACAGAACCTAAAGATGGGACAACTGCAGGAGGCATGTTAGGCTGGAAATTTGATCGCCTTAAAATGTCACCCAAGTAAGCGATTTGTTATATAAAGAGCCAAGAGAGAATAACAGCATACAAACTAAATCCATGTCAGCCCTTCTCGCATCAATAAAATAGCTGTTCCATTTTAAACAACTCGCTTCCAAACCAGCACACAAATTTACAAGTAACACCTCCGCGTGACCTCCGGTGACCTCAATTACCTGTAATCTCATTTTCCCCTTTGCTGAGCTGCTGCGACAAGGCATTATAGGGAAAGTTCAGCTCGCAGAGATTTCTTAACATGTTCCCGCCGTTAATTAAGACGCGGAAAGCATGAAGGAACGCTGCCGTTCTTCCAGTAGGAAACTGTAACTATAACTGGTTTGTACAGGGCGACCACAGAGACCATCCTGTCACAAAACAGCGATATGAGATGATGAAGGAGCTGAAACAATCTGTCAGTTCAGTCAAGCCCCTTTCCTCGTCACTCCATCCAGGTTACAGAAGATGTGGCACCGAACATGGAGACTGGATCATTATCTGCCATAAAAATCACGGGGCTCTCACATTCACACCAACACTCCGGATGCCTAAGTTTAAAAAAAACTTGTCCTGAATACAATTAAGTGCTTCTCAATACAATCATCATCACTCTTGCACATGTTTCAGTTGTTGGTCAGTGTGCTGTAGAAACAAATGGGGCTATCGGGTCTTTATGGACACCTTGAGGGTTGCTTTCTGCCAAGAAACACTTGGGGAACAAGTATGGCAATGTCTATTTGTGACTGGCTTATTTTATTTCTGCACTATGCCTTGCACTTTGCAACAGACCAGAATGATAAACCATCTGATGAACTGGTTCCTTATAACACAACTCTGCAGCAATAATAATTATCCTTGTATTTGCTACATACACCTCCTTATCGAACTGTCAAAAAAGCACTTCACAGGATTTATTGCCAAGTGCTGTGACTGTATTATGTAGTCGAATGCGGTAGCCAATTTGCACACAGCAATCTCCCATAAACAGCCGCAAAGTGAATAACTGATTTTATCTGCAGGAATTTGTTGACCAGGGTCACTGGGAGAAACTCGCCTCTCTTTTCGAATAGAGTCACGGGATCTCAACAGGCAGACGGGGCCTCATTCGGGCTCGGCACCTCATCCGAAGGACGTTACGTGCGACAATGCGGTGCTCCCCCCAGCGCTGCGAGGGAGTGTCAGCCTGGATTTGACTTTCAAGTCCCTAAACGGGGGTATGAACCCACAGCCTTCTGACTTCAGAGGCGAGAGACAGGGTTGATAAGTGAGCAAAGTGAGCAATTGCTACCTTCCCCTCTGTTTTCCACAAGATGAAACGTTGATCATTTGGCCATCATTTGGGGAGGCAGCGATCCCTAAAGAAACCACGCTGATGTACATCAAAGTAGACAAGTAAATGAGCCCTGCAAAAACCTTCTTCTTCAAGCCATTCTGTTTGCTGCATTACATCAGTGAGGGGACAGACAAAAACAATCCTTCACTACACACACAAGCGAAGCTCATCTGTTCTCGTTGTGTTACAAGGTGCTATCACAGCCTGTGAAGCTTGTTTTCCCCGTCACTCATGGACCCTGTGTTTTGTAGCTTTGGAATTAAAAGGCATAGTTGCTGGTTTTGTTTGCCTCTGCTGTTAAGAATTATAATCCTTGGCGTTTGATATAGCGCCTTGTTGCGTCGAAAAATACTTCACAGACTCCTGCAGGTGAAAACAGCAGCCAATTTGCATTCAGCAATTTCCCACAAATAGCCAGGCAGTGAGAGCCCAATTCTATCTGGGGGATTGTTAGCCGAGGCACCGGGAGCCACAAACTCCCTTCTCTTTTCGAATAGCTTCACGGGGTGTATAACATCTACCCGGACAGATTTATGGGACCTCGGATTAACGTCTTGTCCGAAGGACGGCTCCCCCACCCAGCATTGGAGTGTCATCTTAGACCGTATGGATTCCAAGTCCAATGCCGAGCTAGAACCCACAACCTTCTGATGTGAGTGCTACTAACCCAGTCTAACACTTACATCGCTTTGAGGTGTTTCAACACGAAAAAATCTGATAAGGCGCAATGTCAAAGACAGGGATTATTATATCAAATACTGTACAAAGGTTATTATTAGTACGAGTATTATGCTTGCTCTGTTCAATCCCGGGGCTAGTTTGTTCCAGTTAACACTTGCCAGAATAGTATAGTTTTTGATCACTTTTCCTTAACGGTGGAGGTCAGGCTGCAATGGTTAAAATTAATTTTCATTTGTAGGACATCTACAATTCTACTCTCTTATCTCTCATTGGTTCTATGAGGTGGGTGGTAAATACAGATTTCCACACTATCTAGTAAGCCAAGAGCAATGCATGAATTTAGAACATAGGAATTACTAGATGAAAACAGACCAAGGTCCATCTAGTTTGCTTACTACATTCCTGGTAGTCACACGGAACAATAATAGAGATGTTGATGGCAATTATAGCATGTAGGGTATTGCTAGCGTTTCACTCACAAATAAACATTGAAGTGCTTTAATATGTCTCGAAGACGTGAAAAGCGCAATATCAAACGCAAAGAGTATTATAATTAATGCTGAATGGATTAGTCTGCAACAGAGTGGAAAGCTTTGCTTATCTCAGATCCGAAGTTGCTTGGTTCGTCCAAGCATATAACACTTACTTATATCATGTCTCAAATTACTTACATTGTCAAATACATTACTCATATACAATGCATGGTTGAACCTATACTCAGAGTTAATCAGAGTGCACAGCTGCTTGCTCTGATCATGAGAGTGTGTGAGCTCCGTGGTGTGTGAGCTCTGTGGGGCATGAGCCGATTCTGTGGAGACTTCAGGACGTTCAAATTGGCTGCCACGTTCGTCCAAAAAACAGACAACAACAATAAAACATTACACTTGTAGAGCACCTTTCACAACAGGTGGACGTTCCAAGACGCTGGACAGTCATAGTTCCAGACACTACAGTCACTACACTTTGCAGTAATTTCTGTAGAGTGCTTTGAGACATCCTCCCGACTTGTCAAAATGCCGTGTCAGATATCAGGATCATTATTAATTATTATAAATCTTGGCAACTGCAGTTCTGCTCATTTCATTTTTGAATCTCCGCTGTAACTCTCCAGCTATATTCATAGCTCCCAAAGGTTCACAGACAATTTGGCTCAGAGGCAGCAAGACATGGGATAATTAACCTCCAACGTTACTTACTGAAATAAGTAAAACATGAACTCGATGACCAGGTACTCAAGCCAATTCCTTCTTCTTTTTTAACGAAGACATCACTGGGTTTTTGATTCACATTTATGGCAAAAAGTGTAGTCAAATGGGACTGAAAGGATTGCTCTTAAAGGAGCCAGCGCAGACACGATGGGCTGCGTAGTCACCTTCGTCTGTGCTGTAAATATCTATGGGTCTATGCTTCAGGCAAGATATTTCTCGAGCAAATGCAACACAATTTATCCTCTTCTGCACAAAGCTCCATGAATTGTTCACCCTTACCCTCGCCCGGCCTCACTGGCTTCCCATCGCCCACAGGACAGAGCTCAAAATCCTCGTCCTCGCTTTTAAAGCCCTCCACCATCATGCTCCTCCCTACCTCTGCGACCTCATATCAACTTGTCCACTGGGTGGGCGTTGGCCTGCTCCCTGCCCGCCCCACCATTGGCGGCTGGACGCCCGCCCTACGAAACTCAACCCTGGAGTCCCTCCACCTCTCCCCCTACCTCGCCTCCTTCAAGGCCCATCTCAAGACCAATCTCTTTGACCCTGCCTTCAGCCACACTACCACCCACCCACCCCACCCACCCCACCTACCCTCCAACTCCAGCTCGGGTGCAAACCCTTAACTGTCCAGTGCCTTGCGATGTCCTCCAGACGTCAAAGTCGCTGAATGTATGTCATATGTTCTTGTTCTCATCACATACGCATACAACACCTTTCACACCAGGAGGACAGCTCAAAAACCCTCACTGGCACGCGAGCTGTATGTGTTCCCGTTTAATTTAGACTTGCCACAGATTGTTCCACTCACAGTTGTAAAGTATAATGAAGATTGAACACTGTAACATTGGCATTAGTCAGAATTTTAAATGAACAATTAAGCAGGACATAATTGCCAGGTTTCTACCTGGTGCATCTCTACTAATTAGGGCAACAACTCCCGGCTCTGTTTTAACTGTAAGCAATGTTCTCACTCTCTCTCCCTGATGGATGGTGGCTCAGTTTTATAATAATCACAATTCTCACAGCGCGTTTACACCGGAAGATTGCTTCAAATGCTTTGCGGGGATTTACTGTAACGTGTCGTGACTTTAGTGTTTTGTGGGAGAACTCGGCAGCCAATTTACGCACAGCAACGTCTCACAGACAGACAGCTGTGAAGTGAGTGGCATCACCAAGGGTATTAGAGACTCGGAGACGTCACGGGAGGGAGGGAGGGAGGGAGGGAGGGAGGGAGGGAGGGAGGGAGGGAGGGAGGGAGGGAGGGAGGGAGGGAGGGAGGGAGGGAGGGAGGGAGGGAGGGAGGGAGGGAGGGAGGGAGGGAGGGAGGGAGGGAGGGAGGGAGGGAGGGAGGGAGGGAGGGAGGGAGGGAGGGAGGGAGGGAGGGAGGGAGGGAGGGAGGGAGGGAGGGAGGGAGGGATAGAATAATAATATGCAGCATTTGATGTAACATTTTTCACGTCTCAAAGAGCTTCACAGAATATACTGTAAAGTGAATGGACTGTATGTTTATGGGCCAAAACACGGCAGCCAATTGCGCACAGCAGTGTCCCACAAACAGTCATGGATTGAACTGGCCAATTTATTATTGTTTTTCAGGGATAATTATTAGACAAGTGAGGTAAGGAAACTTGCCCAAGGTTTCACCCTGCCTGGAATTGAACCCAGGTTCCTCACTTGTAAGGCAAGTGCTCTAACCACTGAGCTACAGGATTCCATGAGATAGAGATTGTAAAGATAGAATTTCTATTGATTTTAGAAGGACGCGGAGGAAAGTCACAGTTGCCGTAATTTCTGCACCAGCATGCAAACAAGTACATTTCGTGGATTTTCTGCGAACATCACGAGTGAATCCAAATGTCAATTGCTTGAAAGTGCGTATAGAGTAGAGAACGAGATTTGATGGGGTTTATGCACAACCACGTGATAAAGAAATATAAAGAATTGCTGGAAACTCAGGGGCTATGAGGCAGGTTGGTGTTAGCTGAGTGGAGGGAGTGTCCAGTGTGTACAAGGTTGCAGAAGGTCACAGAGGTAGGGTAGGGTGAGGGGTGAGACCGTGAAGGGATTTGAAAGTGATGTCAAGGATTTCGATACCGATCCCCTGGGGGAAGGGGAGGCAGTGGGGCCGAGCGAGGATGGTGGGGACCAGGGCTCACAGAACCTGCAGCCATACAAGAGAAACGTGGCAGTTCCCTGAATGGTTTGCGCCTTGTACAGGGAGGAGTGAGGAGTCCACTGAGCAGATTATTCAGTGAGTCAGGCCTGGATATGGTGATGGTGTGGTTGAGTTTTGATTGGGGGAGGGAGAGCGGAGTGAGTGGCGGAAATGGACAATGTTGAGGTCATGAAAGAGAACCAAGTCAATGAGATCCTGGATGTAGGGTTTGAGGACAATTGGAGGGTCAAACAAGCCCCCAAAGCTCTGTGACACATTCATTCAGATCAATGTGGTCAGCGAGTGTGTTGAGGAGCTGCTAACTGGAGACAACAGGAGATCCTTGGGCTTGTTGGCATTTTATCCGAAGAAACTCTTAAAACGCATCCAAAAATCTTTGTGAGCTCATAGTCTAGGCTGACGCGTTCCTGTAGGATTGCAGCATTGTTGGAGGTACTGTCCCTTGGATGAAACATTAAACCATTCAGGTAGATGTTAAAGATCCCATGGCACTATTCAAAAAGAGAAAGGAGTTTCTCTCTCCTGGTATCCGAGCCAACAATCGCCCAGATACAATTGTTATTCACATCATGGCTGTTTGTATAACTCTGCTGTGCGCAAAATTGACTGTGGTGTTCACCTAAATATATACAACGACTGCAATTTCAGAAAAAATCATATGAAGCAGACATCTTAGCGACTTGGTAAGTTACTATTTCAATTTTGTGTGCAAAGATCCCTCTATTATAGTAATACTTGATATACGACACCTATCACGGTAACAATAAACCGCACATTTGGTACAGCATCTTTCATGTCAGGAGGACACCTCAGAGTGATTCACAGGATTTACTGTAAGATAACAGTGACATTTGTATGGAAATGTTGTACTTAAAAATGGGAGATTCCCAAGGTTAAAGGCTTGGGACAAAACTTGCCATGTTATTTTCCTAGTGACTAATTAGTTTTTGTGGTTATTATTCACTCCCTTTCACTTCTTTACGACCCAAAACAACCCTCATTCATACAGCTCTTTTCACATAAAGGGAAATCCAATAGATCCCACAGATGAAAGTGGATTTTGTTTTATAAGCAAACACGGCAGTTAATCTGTGGCAGCGACTGCCCACAAACAACAAGGAGACGAGGAGAAGGGTTGACGTTGGGGGCGAATTTGGATGAGATGGGAGAGAAAATCTCTGCTTTAAGCCAGGAGAGCCGCTCTCTCTGGAAAGGTTATTGATAACTCTGCAGTAATGATACCGAAGTGTTCATCTATCTCACTGCCTTTTCCAGAAACGCTCTGTACCACTCGGTCACAACCACAGCCAAAGCCATTAACTGAGAGCTGAGTTCCATAAATACTGCTGAGTTTCTATCAAGCTCGCTAATTGAATTCCAACCCAAATCGTCTGTCTTTATCCTAAATGCAATACCTTTTAAAACATATTACATTTACGCAGTATTGTATCACAGTCGGCAAGGCACATCCCATCCAGATATAATCCCATCCTATCTATGCACAGCAGTGTCTCACAAACAGTCAGAATACTTGCAGAGATAGTTGATCAGGACACTTGCAGAGAGAAATTTCCTCTCTGTTTGAATAGCGCTGCTCGAATTTTACCATCCAACTGTACGGCCACAGTTGGTTTAATGTTCCATCTGAAGGACAGCAACTCTGACAGTGCAACACACCCAAGCACTACACAGGAGTGTCAGCCCAGACTACACAAGTTCAAAATTCCAATGTGCCTCCACCCACCTCTGTCATTGTTTCAGACCCGAGCTGGGGACGGGGAGGTTGGAGGGAAAGTGGGGGGATTTGGGGTGACTGATTGGATCGTCAGAGAGGAGAGACTTGAAGGAGGCCAGGGAGGGGGCAAGGCGGACGGACAGCGGGATGGAGTTCCAGAGGTTGGGGGCAGGATGGCTGAAGACTCGCCCGCCAATGGTGGGGCGGGTGGGTCGTGGGACGTGAAACAGGCCGGAGCCTGCTGAGAGGAGACATGTTTTAATACAAGATAAACTGCTACAATAATGCTTGCATTTGATATACCACCTTGTCACACAGCGCAAGGTCCAGGCTGACACTCCAGTCACGTTATGAGGGAGCACTGCATCGACACATCTTTTGGATGAGATGCTAACCTGAGGTCATGTCAATCTACAAACCAAAAAGAGAAGGGAGTTTCTCCCACTCTACTAGCCCAACATACCCCCAATTAAACTGGTAATGTATCTCATAGATTTACAAGTAACATAGATAGCACTAGCACAAATAGCTGCTGCATTTGTCTAATAATAATCCTTGCATTTGATTAAGTATTGCATTTGATTAAGTACCTTACCATGTCATTGACAAAGTGCTTCACAGGATATAGTGTAAAGTGAATTGACTATTTTGTGGGCAAAACGCGGCAGACAATAGTGCACAGCAGTGTCCTACAAACAGTTGTGGATTGAGTGACCACATTTTTGGGGGAGTGGGATTATTACCCTCGGAAAGCGATACGCCAATCCTATTTACCGCGAGGTAAACAGGGGCTTGTGAAGGAAAGCAACTTGCCAAAGTTCCTGTCCAGGAATCAAACCCAGGTCCTCTCGTTTGCGAGGCGAGTGCACTAACTCCTATGCTACAAGACTTCAAAAAATTCTACAAAAAGTAGTCACTTACCTGGGAGGCACTTAGACATATTTATTATTGTGCTAAAGGCTATAAAAGCAGATTACATTATTTTCTCATGCTACCCTCAAAACTAATGCAGCTCATTTTTGAAGTACGAAGTTTGCAAATTATTGGCTTAACCTTTACATGGCATCAAATGAAATAATTGAAATTTTGGCCACTTACAGTTGGTGGCTTTGGACGGTTTAATCAAAACTGAAAATCATATTCCCCTTTTGTTTCAGAAACACAATTAACTCATTTGATTTGCTGAAAGGTGAGGCACAGAGGTCTATTAACAACAAATTAGTTTGCACCATAACAACAGCTCTGGTTGGGTGGAAGGGTGCAGTAGAAAGGTGTCTGATAACATTGTCAATAGGTGGCTTTGAGACAGTTTTGAAGACAGTGAGGGAGGGGGCGAGGAAGGGAGAGAGGGAGCAAGCGAGCGAGCAAGCGAGGGAGAGAATGAGGTAGGAGGCGAGGAGGATGGAGTGAGAGGAGAGGGGCTGAAATCTCTCCCACTCTGCTCCCTACAAACCCGCACTCCCTCCCCCCACAGCTAATCAGCAGAAAGAAACAGAACACAATATTGTGAAATGCAGTTGGGAGTATTTCAGAAGCTTATGTCTTTCGAAAGCAATGTCTTCAGGATTAGCTCAATGTTAATGTGATCACTTTATTAACCTCGCCATGTAATCCTTGCGAATCAATACACAATATAGTTACGGAGCTCTGCATAAAACATCCAGTTCTGATAGGGATTCAGAACAATATGTCCCAGGTTATATATTTATTGTGACATGAGCACCAAATCCATAAATCAGTTTTAGAAACACAGCAATTCCTACAAACATGGAAATTAATGAAAGAGATGGTACTAAACACAATTCACTCCAATGACTACTAGGGACACTGCTGTGCGTAAATTGCAATTTCTTCCCGATGTGAAAGGCGCTATACAAATGTAATTTTGTATTGTATCTTGGCTCACAAAATGCGCAATCCCAAATCCTGCGATTGAGCTTTGAGACCGCGCCGCAACATATTAAGGCACTGGTTAAAAATGCAAAGATTATTATTAATTAACCCAAAGAAATGGTTAAGGAAATATCGCAAATCCCCACTACTACACCTTCCCCCAATTGCCTTTTCGCTAAGATTTTTTCACATCATACCATTCCACACTCATCGGGATGGTGTCCGCAAGTGATTGTGTGACCTTGCCCACTCTTAGAATGACTTACTCCAGCTCGCTATTCTACACAAATGTCCAGTTCACCTCCGATCAACTACTTTGAAGTGGCCCAAATCTCTCGGTCTAGGGTGAGCAAACAAATAATAATAATCCTGGCATTTGATATAAAGCCTTATCACGTTGTTGAGACACCTCAAACCACTTCACAGAATATATCATAAAGTCGATTGACTATATTTTGTGGACAAAATGAACAGTCGTGGATTGAGTAACCCAACGTTTCTTTGAGGGATTATTAGCCCCGGAAAGCGATCCGTCAATCGACTAACTACGAGGTTCCTATCAACAGGAACAGGAGTACGCCATTCAGCCCCTCAAACCTAGAGTTGACATACCTCAACCCTGTACGTCATTCTATAAGATCATGGCTGATCTGCAGCTCAACTCAGCAGCAAGGAGGGTTCCAACTTACTACGAGGTAAACCGAGGCATGTGGAGTAAGGAAATTTACCTAAGGTTTCACCCCACCTAGAAATCAAACGTATTTCTGTCCCTTGCTTACCACTAAACACTACGGAACGCCACAAAGTATGCAATAACCCACTGCACCTCAAACACCAAATTCCTGAAGTCACTTTTGGTTCATTTTTTACCAATAATGCAATTGCTTTGATATCGCACTAAAGGGGTAAAGAGCTGTGGGTGTTAACAGGGTGATTTATGTGGATTTGCTTACAGATCCCATTCGATGTGAAACTTTTTGTTCAGAAAACCTGGTCAAAAGGGGTTTCAATAAGGCTGGCTCAGGAACTGGGACATCTATCAGTGTGCACAAGTGATTCGTTCACCTTGTGTCAAGTAACCATCAACTGTGTTTCATTACCTGAGTAACTGTGAAGTGCTTTGAGACGGCTCGACGATTTGAATCAGTCGCTCTATCAAATGCAAGGACTATTTTTTTTATTATTAATGACAGCTAAACATTATTCACATGTGTAACTTATGTATGAGATCTCATCTTACTCTGGAAATGGCAAGTGTTTCATTATGATTTTGTGACAAATATTAGGTGGGATGACAGACAGACTCTCTGTATTAATGCAACACTCATTTTTTATATGTTTAAGGTTAAATAATGTTTTGCGTAATACTTTAATTATAATTTATTTTTAAAAAATTGAACAGGTTAAAATGGTTCACTGGGAGAACAGAGGGTGAGTGGAGGGAAAGGGACATTAAGGTGAAACGCTATGAAACATCCAGTTTGGAATAGTTATGTCTGTGCAATCTCGCTTCATCTCCATGACTGGCACAGAGAGGTTAATGTACCATCAATAACAATGACCCTTTGGGTTTATAGAGCATCTTTCGCATCGGCGGACATCTCAAAACACATTACAACAGCAGCAACAAATTACGTTTGTCAAGTACCTTTCACATCGGGAGGACGTCCCGATGACAGAGACAGATTGGGAAGTGGAACTGGGTGGGGGGTGGGTGGGGAGGGAGAGGGTAGTGGCCAAAAGCGCAATCGAAGAGAATGTCTTTTCACAGGCTTCGAAAGGTGAGCTAAAGGGAGAGATTGTCTCCAATGTTCAGACTGCCACCAACCAAGGCATAGATACATAGGCGATCATTAAACATCATCACAGAGCTAAAAGGATATTAAAAGCCTACTTCAGTGGTAGAGCTCTCACTCCCTCCCTCCCCTCCTCCCTCCTCCCTACCCCTCCCCTCCTCCCTACCCTGCCCCTCCCTCCCCTCCTCCCTACCCCCCCCCCCTCCTCCCTACCCTGCCCCCCCTCCTCCCTACCCTGCCCCCCCCTCCTCCCTACCCTGCCCCCCCCTCCTCCCTACCCTGCCCCCCCCTCCTCCCTACCCTGCCCCTCCCCTCCTGCCCTCCCTCCTCCCCCCACTCCTCCCTACCCTGCCCCTCCCCTCCTCCCTGCCCCTCCCCTCCTCCCTACCCCGCCCCTCCTCCCTACCCCGCCCCTCCTCCCTACCCCGCCCCTCCTCCCTACCCCGCCCCCCACTCCTCCCTACCCCGCCCCTCCCCTCCTCCCTGCCCCTCCCCTCCTCCCTACCCCGCCCCTCCTCCCTACCCTGCCCCTCCCCCTTGCTCAGGTCCCGACCTGACTGACCAGCGCCTTGGGACATCCTCCCAACGTGAAAGGCGCTCTCTAAATGTCATTTTGTTATTGTTGCTGTTGTTGTTGATTATCAGGTTTGGGGACTTGGAGTCACATAGTCTAAGTTGACACTCCAAAGCAGTGTTGGGGAGGTGTTGCATTGTAGGAGGTGCCATCCTTTGGATGAGATGTTAAACTCAGGTCCTCTGCGCCTGTTCTGATGAATGTTAAAGGTCCCACGGCGCTATTCGAAGAGAGAAGGGAGTTTCTCTCCACCGGTGTCCTGGCCAACAATGCTCAAAAATGTGGTCATTCTCTGAGGGCTGTTTACATAGTTACACAGAGTGAATCAACAAGGAAACAGGCCAACTAGTCCCTTCCAGTGTTTAGACTCCACACAAAAACTCCCACCTCTCCCAAGTGCCTCTCCCACACCCCTCCATTGTCTCTCTCCCACAAGCCTGCCACACGTTTCTCTTCAATGCATTAACAACAACAACAAAATTACATTTGTATAGCGCATTTCACGTCAAGAGGACGTCCCAACGCGTCAGACAGTCACCGCTTCAGACCAGAGCCAAGGACAGGGGGAGAGAAGGGGGGGATATTAATGCTATTTGCAGCTTTGAGCAGTGAGTTAGTTCCACATTCTCACCACCCTCTGGGTGAAGAGGTTCCTCCTATAAACACTCTGTTAGGTCTACTACTGATAAGCTTACATTGATATTTTCTAGTTTTGAGTTCACCAACAAGTGGAGACAGCCTGTCAATCTTATTGAATCCTTTCATAATCTTAAACCCCTCAATCCTTCCTCAATCTCCTCAATTCTAAAGAGAAAAGATCCGACCTGTCCTAGATTGGTTGATTGCTCTGCATCCAATCATCCCTGGTAACAGCCTGGAAATTCAACACTAAACCGTCCCCAAAGTTATAATATCTTTCATGTAATGTCGAGACCATAACTGTGCACATGCCTCCAAATGTGGTCTAAACAGGATTTTACTTAAATGCACCATTGCTCCTACTTTTATATTCTATTCCCTGGAGATAAAGCCAAGGATGCTATTTGCCAGGGGGAACAAAGTCAGAAAGAGAAAAAACACTGGGGCTAAGTGCAAATTGACTGCCACTTTCGTCTACAAAGTCGAGTCACTACACCCTACAGTAAATTGGTTCGGGACGTTTCAACAACGTGAAAAGGAGTTAGGTCAAATGCAAGAATTATTATTATTTTTTGCCCGGTTCCCTCTTAGATAAGAGTTCCCCCCACCACTGCATCTCACAGAATATTCCACATCCTAACAAGTCCTCTTGAGTAACAATCAATCCTTCACATCTCCCCACCAACTGCTTTGCGAATTATCTTAAATTGATGCATAGAGAAATTCATAGCACAGAATAGGTTCTATAGAAATACTGTTAGATCCTCAAAAACAGTCCAACTGAACACATTTGACCATCCATATAACTGAAAACCTGGCCTTCACCATTGTGTCCGATGCAGTGTGTGTTCTGTCGGTCCGCACCCATCCAACCTTGTAGCCAACCAGAGATTTCTCCTGTTAATCATCCAAGTAAATTAGCTGCTTATGTTGGTTGTCAGTTCCTGGTACCCACTCCTCTGTGGGGGAGGGAGGGGGATTGATGCATTTTAATTTTAAACCTACATCTTGTGCTCACACGTCTTTGAAATGCAACCTAATTGTGTAACCTGATTGGTGTTACTGCGCTGCAGCTCACAGTCATTGGAGAAGATCAGTGTGTGATCAATACTCCCTCCCAGATACTTTTCCTCCTCAGCTCCACTAATAGACACCCCCTCACTGAGCACAGTGCTCCCTGCGCCTTATCCCGCTACACATCGCCTCATCCTTACCTGCTTCTTCTCCTCCTTATATTATTCATCTGCCCACATAAGCAGGTATTATTAGAAAGTGTTACAAGAAGTGCTTTCCATGTTACAGTGTGACAGAGACACTCCATATAAAGAATGGGCCATTCCCCAATGTGGATGTTAAGGTAACGCATCCTTCATTTCCCTGCTCGTCTCTCATTCCTTTTTTGACTAATGAGGTACCTTTGCCATACTTTGTTCCCCAGACACATCTTTGGGGTTTGTGAAACTCCTGAACAAACTTTTGGTGGATCGATCCACTGCCCAATGCAAGGCTCACCCCGGTACTCTTCCTACCCAACTGTCCAGAGACTAAGGTATGGGGGAAAGAGACGGTAAGTGGTATATCAGCCTGGCTCAGAGGTACCACTCTCACCTCAGAGTCAGAAGGTTGTGGGTTCAAATCCCACGTCAGGACTTGAACTCACATAGTCTTAGCCGACACTCCATTGCAACAAATGGAGCAGTGTTGCGTTGTC
The DNA here is from genome assembly GCA_035084275.1 of Hydrolagus colliei. Taxonomy (NCBI): domain Eukaryota; kingdom Metazoa; phylum Chordata; class Chondrichthyes; order Chimaeriformes; family Chimaeridae; genus Hydrolagus; species Hydrolagus colliei. Next base: position 12,291,747 of record CM068758.1, on the reverse strand, counting down.
AGAGGTGCCATCCTTCGGATGTGACTTTCAACCGTGGTCCCGTTTGCCTATTCAGATGGACGTTAAAAGATCCCATGCGACTATTTAAAAGGCTAAGGAAGTTTCTCTCTCCCAGTGTCCTGGCCAGCCACCCCCAGATAAAATTGTTCATCCGTTTCATGGCTGTTTGCGGGACTCCGCTATGTGCAATTGTGCTACCACATTTGCCTACAATTACACGGTCACTGCGTTTCACAATAAATCCTGCGAGGCACATCGAATACACCGTAAAATGAATTGACTGCGTATTTTGTGGGCGAATTGCAGCAGCCAATTGCTCACAGCAGTGTCCTACAAACAGCCATGGATTGAGTGACCATACTTTTAAACCGCAGGAAAGCGATCCACCGATCAGCAAACAACCGATCCGTACACATTTCTTGGTAAACAAAGACAAAGGAAACTCGCCTAAGGTTTTGCCCCGTCTGGGAATCAAACCCAGGTCCTGTTGCTTGCGAGGCGAGCGCTCTAACCAATCGGCTATACGTACGAAGGTAATTTGTACCTGTCGATCTTGACAAAACAATTTTAATTCACAGGAATGGAAGTGATTCGAGGGCTGCTGCTCAACACTGCAATTTCCCAGCTAGTACAGTTGCCTTTACTGAGTTGTTGAGTTTGAGTGGTGTTCCAGTCTCTCAGCTTCTAATATATTATTTGCAGTTCAACCAGTCAACGATCACACGGGAGTCACGGGGAAACGGTTTACGTTCCTGCTCCCTGTATTTTAAGACGTTGTTGTGGTAAGGCAGTCCTGACTTTTGACCATTTTGACCTGATAACTGATCTCATATTTTCTATACCAGATTCAGTTTTAATTGTTCTGCAAACCTACAGGTTGTTCGCAAACTCCTATTACCACACCCGATCCTGCCCCTCGTGTTTTTTCTTGCAATTAATTTTTAATTTTCTCCTGCAGTGTAATGATATGGACTTTGTGGAGTCCTGTAGCTCAGTGGTTAGAGCACTCGCCTTACAAGTGGGAGTCCTAGGTTCAATTACAGGCAGGGCAAAACCTCGGCAAGTTTCCTTACTCCACACGCCTAATAATAATCCCCCCCCCAAAAAAAAGCAATAATAAATTGGTCATTTCACTCCACGACTGTTTGTGGGGACACTGCTGTGCGCAATTGGCTGCCGCGTTTCGCCCACAAATATACAGTCAATTTACTTTACAGTATATTCTGCGAAGTGCCGTGAGACGTCTAGAAGACGTGAAAAGCGCTCCATTGAGTGCAAGAATGATTATTATTATATGTTATAACATTCTCCTCACTGACTCCATCCATGTTAAGGACGATGTGGCACACAGACACACACCACACTCACACACCAATCCTCTAGACCCCTAAATACAGCCAAACACTTGTACTGAATACAATTAAATGCTTCTACATAAAATTATCATCGTTCTTCCACCTTTCACAAGTTGGTCAGTGCCCTGTAGAAGACAAATGGAGGTAACGAGACTTAGTGTTTTGCTGGAATGGCCCAGCATTTGCTTGTTGGGAATCAGAGCTTGTCCAGCAAGGCAGGACTTCACCAGATATCCACAACACTTGGATTATTGCACATCTACCTTAGGTTTGTTTAGTCAGAGGTAAATTAAATTGTTCCATCCGCAGTCCCTCCACCTCGCTCCCTCCCTGGCCTCAATAGGAGGACAAAGTCAGGCCGAACAAATGAGCGAGGCTGTTTATTTGCAGTAAAATATTAGCATAGATTGGCACATCGTGTTATTTCCCAGAAGTCACAGTTCATAACTCTGCTTATATGTACTTATGAGATAACTATTCCTGGGCCTATTGTTAAGTGAGTCAACATCGTTAACCCGCTCCCACACACAGTCTCAGTGTGGCGGCTTTGGTTCAAATATTTGCTTGAAATACTTGGCTCGTAAATGTCAATACCGTACAACTGACCCGGTGTCCCGACAAAAGCAACTGAAGAGTGCAAGTGTACAATGAAATCGAATGAAATGAACTACCTCTATCATTTCCAAATATATCATATTCCCACACGCTGTGCACGATTCTATAATAATCAGACGGGAGGGCCTGACACAAGCTGGAATCCGTACTTAAGAGAATCCAAACCAAACTGAGAATTCGATGCAGCCTAACAACAAAAACAAAATTACTTTTCTATAGCGTCCTTCATGTCAGGAGGACGTCCCAAGAAGGCGCTGGACAGTTACTGCTTCAGACCCGAGCTGAGGACGGTGGGGGGGGAACGGGGGGCGGGAGGGGGGGAGGGAATGGGGAGATAAGGAGTTGCTGATGGGTCCATTGAAGAGGAGAGTCTTGAGACGAGAGTCGACATAGGCCGGACAATACACATGGAAATTCCAGAGCTAGATTGAAGGGATAACAATTCCCCCAAATTAAACTGATCACTCACAAAACACACAGACATTCACATTATATCCTGTGAAGCGCTTTGAGATGTCTCAAAGGCACAATGAGGCAGAATATCAAATGTAAGGATTATTATTATTATTCGAATAAATCAGTTACAATTGTAGTCCATCGTAATAATGTTTTTATGCACATCTTAACTGGTTTCCATTTATCATGTTTCCTTACTGCCTGGTGCATGGTTTTGTGGGAAAAAAAGAGTTTTCTCAAATGCTTTTCTTCGGACGGACAGCAATAAATGAGATGTGTGAATGTCGACATGGTTTATCCTACATTTTTCATGTGAATTACCGAGTATTCTTTGGAAGTAGTAGCAATGTGGCCACCAGTAGTTGGTAGTCACAGATTGAGGCCATCAAACATTTGTTTTTGAGAACCACTGTCCTAGTGGATTACCTTGGCTTTCACCCAATTGAGTCTTGCACCAATTGATACGTGAAAGGTTCACACTGGCATTATGCCTTAGCTAACCTCAGTCATTTATTTTGATCAGCCAGGTGTCTTGACAATGCGGAAATCCATCACCGTTGCTCAAGAGTATCCAAACCAACCTGAGGATTCCGGGCATCCCCACCAACACCTGGAAATGCCAGAGATAGACTGTTGGAATGGAAGGGAATGCACTCTCTCTCTCCCTGGAGGGACGCATCTCGCTTGCCAATTCTGGAAGGTACGAGGTGCAGGTTGTCAAGAGCCAAGGCCTGGGGACCCCAGGTTGTGCATTGGGGGTAACTGCTGGAATCCAACCAGCTAATCCCCCACAGCTAGCCATTGGTATCACTGTCAGGGAAACATTCTCATTACGGCTTTGGCTTGCAGGGTTAACAAGAGCTGAGTGGGAGAATTCCCTGCTCCCGGTGACTCATGAAACTTGGTAATAAATGGCCCAGGTACGTGGGTAGGGTCTGATTTTACAAGGCGGTGCAGATAGAGCCTTTGTCTGATCAGAATGGATGTAACCAGCTGAGATGAGAGTCATTTTCATACACTTCAAAGGCTTAATGGATGCATTGCCAAAAGTGACCTTTTACTGAATCAGATTGATATTAGTGGCTCTCTCCTGACATTCAAATGTTTTCTCGCTTAGAGCGGTATCTCGTCAAATCCTACAGTAACAGCAAGACATCCCAATTATGACTGCAACTGGCGACCTCACGTGGGAACATACAATACAAAATTACATCTGTAAAGTGCCTTTCACATCAGGAAGCCCCAAGGCGTTGAACAGGCAGGGATCAGGAAAACTGTTAAACCTCACAGAACGAGTTAAATCCCATTGTATCAGCAACAACAAGAAAAACACAATTAAAGCTGCCGATTATAATTCTCAGTTCGTTCCAACAGCAGAAACGATCGCCTTTCAGAGAGGTGATTTGAAGCCTGATTTACAGCTTTCCCTCCTTTGCAAATGCCCCGCGTCAGCTCTCAGGAATCACATAGTCTAACGTGACGCTCCGATGCGGTGCTGGGGGGGGTGGTGGCATTGCCAGAGGTGCCGTGATTTGGATGAAATGTTAAACTGAGCTCCCGGATGCCTGTTCGGGTGGTTGTTGAAGATGCTGTGGCGCTATTCAAATAGAGAATGGTGTCTCTCCCGGTGTCCTGACCAACAATCCCCCGAATAACATTAGTCACTGGCTCCCTGGCTGTTTGTGGACATTGCCGTGCACTATTGGGCGCCATGTTTCTCCTACAAAACACCCAGTAATTCCACTTTACAGTTTATCCTGTGAAGCGCTTTGAGACGACTTGACGATGTCATGAGGCCCTATACCAAATGCAAGAATGATTCTTGTTTTAGGGCAGCCCTGATGACCTCTCTGTTTGTTAGCGAAACAACTGAGGATTGTGAGATGTTGAGCTTTCACTCTGCTTTTGCATGTTCCTTTAGGGGTGTGTGACACTCTGGCTGTGTGTCAGGTGAAGACACGGTTCCTTCACAGGAGGTCGGTCAGTTAACTTTTGAAAACGTTGCGTTCGGCAGTTCATTTTGGAATTTCTATCCTCGTTCGTTACATGGCATGGGAGGGCGAGCTTCGCTCAGTGTCAGAGTTCATTCAGACAGTACAGCGCATGGTCTCTGGTATCACACAGCGCAGCAGTGGCCATTCGGCCCATCGTGTATGTGCTGTGTGTCTGAAACAGCTGTCCCCCTCCTCCACTCCTACCCTGCAGCCCTGCGAACGTTTCCTTTTCACGTCTATATCCAATTCCCTTTTGAAAGCTACCATCAGATTCGCTTCCACGTCTCCTTCATTTCTGCTACAATGTTTTTCTGTGCTTTTCCCCCCTTCACACACATACACATCCTGCCCCACTTCTCTCTCTCATCTCTCACACACACACACACACACACACACACACACACAGAGTGATGCCCCCCCCCAGTCCCACATCACATATCACAAGGAACTGTCTGACTAATCTCTCCTGTGAGTTCCCACCCTGCAAATAAAAGTGCTTTTTTTTTGTTCCTTTTGCACACAGTTGTTGTAAAGTGAAGACTCTCCAAATGACACTATCGCAGCACAAATCCCATGACTTTCCTTTCTAACACCTCTTATTATGGACAGAAATACCCAAAGCTCTAACAACAACCGGACAAAATGAGCAGGATTAAACTCCACTGTTTGGGATTGCTTTGTACATCGCCTCCACTCTCCAGATATCTTCTGTTGATGTGATATTTATATGTATATAAATATTTATAAATAGAGGATACATCTTGTATGTTTATTTAGGTCTTATCGTGTTTCCTAGCCTCGGAACACTGCACACTGGTCAAAAATAACATCAGTTGTCAGCGGATTTCAGGCCATTTGAGAGGGTTCCTCTCTTTGCTTGGGTGCCATTGAAATTGGGGTCAATTGAGGGGGTCGGTGGAAGGGGGGGGGGGCGGGAAGGGGGAGGGCTAGGGGGGGACGTGACCTCAAACTCAATCGCACCCACACAAAGTCTGAACCCAAAAAAACACAATTCATATCAGGTACAGAGCAACACAGAGAGGGAAATCCAACACAGTCACAACTCATCACACCACGTCCACGTCTTTTTTTTTCCTCCATTGAAAGGGTGGGGGGAAAAAAATGAGAGGATGCCGAGGCTGTTTATCACAAGTATATAAATCTTTACTTTACGTGCGTAAAGCGTGTGAGTGAGTGCGTGTGCGTGTGTGTGTGGGTGGGTGTGTGTGTTTGTGTGTGGGTGGGTGGGTGGGTGCCAACAGACATGACTTACTTTGTCTGCCATGATCATGGAGGAGCCTCCGTGAATGCCCAGGATGGGGATGAAGGTGTGGGACGATATAAAATCCAATATCTGGGCGATGGCCTCCTGGTCGGTGTCGTCGGCGAACACCACGCCGTGGATCTTGGTGCCCGACATGAGGTCACACATGTGGGTGATGATGCTCTTGGGATCCGTGTGGTTGACCTCGATCATGACCACGTTGATGTCGCTGGGAATATCCTTGCTCCAGGTGTCCCTGATGTCGTGCAGGTAGGCCGTGCGGCTCAGGATCACCGCAATGTTCAGCGCCGGGTAATCCTTCTGCGTCGCGCTCGCGTCCGCCCACAGCGCAACCGCGTGGAACAAGACCGTCGTCAGTAAGCCCAGGCGACCCATCTTTCGTCCTTCCAGCCCCTGCCGAGGCCAGGCCAAGAGAACAACGATGAGAGTATAATAAGAATAAGAATAATAATAGCATTCAAGCTTGCGTTCGAGACAGCGCCTTGTCGCGTGGGTGAGACGTCTCAAAGCGCCCGCACGGGATACGCTGTGAAGTGTAGTGACTGTGTGCTCTGTGGGCCAAGATTCAGGAACGCACCAACATCTTTGCACCACATCTTCTGTCACTCTCGTCTGCCCGCCCGCCGAGGCTCAGACAGTGTGTATGTGTGTAGGAAAGCTCACTCCCTCTCTCCCTCCCCCATCCCAGGCTCCACACCCAGTGTATCCGACCCACTCTCCACTCACACTCACTCACTCACTCACACAAAATAACTCACTGTGCATCTGCTCAGCATTCCTGCCTTTCACCCTCCCACCAACACACACACAGTTACACACACACACAATTACACATAGTTACACACACGCAGTTAGCCACACATACAGTTACACACGTATACATAGTTACACACACACATAGTTACACACAGTTACACACACACACACAGTTACACCCATACACATAGACTCACTCACATGAGTTTTATATATCTTTCAAACAAACAGCAAAGGGAGTGTAATATTGCCCAGTGTCCCTGAACTGAACATGTATGAATCGTGGCATTTAATTGCAATTTCACGCTGCAGTATATCTATATATATATATAGGCAGGTGGAGAATTTTAATAAAATGTGCA